>JAEQBH010006143.1:0-176494 GCA_016808115.1 Tetrastigma voinierianum
CAACCCTTTATAGATTTTTGTTGATCAAGGGTTGATCAAATAAGTTAAGGAAAAGATTTAGGCATATTTGTTAATAGTTTTTAAATTATTTTTTCTTTTCGAAAAAAAACAAAAAGAGAAGGAAAACTTAAATACTGGTATAGTGAAATTTTGATTGGTTTCCTATGTTTTGTATTTGAGTGAATATGAAATGTGAGTTGTCATTTTCTAGCTACTTTCTAAAGTTTAATGTTATTATTCTATGATATAATTATACATATAAAGTATTGTCTTGAAATTAAATGCATAAATCTTGCATTATATTTTTATTAATTTTTTTCATCTATTCACTTTGTATTATATTGTTGTATTACTATCTTCTTATAGGACTGGGCCTCAGTCTCTCTACATCTATATCCTTTTTACTATTTGAATTATGTCTTAAGGACATTTTATTATTTTAAAATTTACAATATAATAGTTAATAATAACGCTTTTCGAAAACATCAATGCCCATAGTTCATTTGGGTCATGTGAGCAGCAACCGGCCAAAGACCAGCATCGGCTGATGGCTTTCACAAAAATTTTACCAGATAAAGCGGCTATTTTGGACAAGCGACTTTGAATTTTAAAGATAAAGTCGTTGTCTTGGATAGTGTTTTTTATCATTAATCAAAGAAATATATGTTTGTTATGCAAAAAGATATGAGTTTGAATTGATTGCTAAAAATTCCTTTAAAAAATTGGAAATGTTTTTACATTTTCCATAAATTTCATATAACGACCCATAAAACTAGCTTCTCATCATCTTATGGGGCTAACATGGACTATCTCACGAGGTCATGAAGTTAAAATTTGGTAAACGTCTAATGGCATTATTGATGGGTAAACCTCAAAGGCTTAAATAAATTAAGCTACCCTAATTTTATGTAAAAAATTATAATTTTTCTATTTTCACAAAAAAAAACAGAAATAAATTTAGATGATATCTAGTTAAAATAATGTTAGAAAATCAAAACTAATCTCAAAAGTGGAACTTTGTCTCGCTCTAATATACCATTATATTTTTCAAAGTTTTTCATCAGGCATTTTTAAAAATTCTTTTAAAAATATAAATATTTGTTGTAGTATAAGAAAATAATTGATTCTTTTACAAGCTAGCACTCAGGAGAGAAAATATTTTTATTAAAAAAATTTGAGTAAAAATGTTATTAAACACATTTTTAGCATATGACATCAACTATTTAATTTAATTATTATTATTTTTTAAATTGAAATTCAATTACAAAATTTCTCATAATGGTTAAGAATAACATATGCAGATAAAAAAGTAGAGTTGTTTGGATATTTAGAAAGAAAATTAATTAAATATATGTTATTATTAATTTTAAATAAGATAATATTACCGTATCTTTTTAAAATATTTTATTAATTTTAATTTTAATATGATAAATGATTTATTAGAATATTAATATCCATATTTAATATCAATGAGAATATTATTATCTATCATTTTTTGCCATATCTCATCAAAATCCTCAGTTGAGCCAAAATATGTCTAGTTGATCAGTATGAATATTAGACAGTGTGACTTATATCAAGGATTCTAAGGAGAAACTGACTATGAAGGTTCTTCATGATGTGGTGAATCTTGAATAATGCATGTCAATATTAAACATTAAAATGTTTATTTTTTTAATATTATATTTCTAGTAAGTATTAAGTTGTTTGGTTTAGATGTTTAAAATGGCATCATATACCTATTAAGAAAAATAATTTAATTTAAGTCAAGTAATTGTTTGTGTAAAATTTATTATTATGATAAAATAAAATATATTTACAAAAAAATACACATTTTTCAGAAAACACCATAATTATGTTCTGTGTTTGCAAATAATTGTTCTCACAAATAGTTCTAAAAAACAGCTACCAAACAAGACCTTAGCTTCCATATGTTTGTTTCTTAAGAAAATTCATATTTAATCACCACATTATCAACAAAACACACTAACAAAATATTATCACCACAGATTAAAATGTGAACTAAACCCAAAGATGTATCACCACATTATCAACAAAACATACCAACAAAAGCAGCAATGTAAGAAATTTTCAACAAAAAACAGTCCGATGTAAGAGGGTTACCTGCTGTGGAGTCGAATGGAATGCTTAGAAGAGAAAATATGGGGTAAAATTATTTTGATTTCCAAAAGTACAATCGGTCGTAGACGGAAGGAGCAAGTGAAAAACATGAGAGAAATGATAAAACTAGGGGAGGAAGAAGGGTTTTGTAGATTTTTATCTGCGATAATGCGATATTAGTGACAATGACATTTAAATTTTTTTAAAAATTATGAAGCCGTTATTCATGACCGGCGGTTGCTCAAATATAGCTTTAGGCAGCGTTAGATTTGGCAATGAGTTTAAATACCAACTATTTTGTAATTTAAAAAAAAAATATTTTAATCCTAAACTCCAAAAAATCGGAAGCTCTTTTCCCCTCTCTATAAATTAATGTGCTTCACAATTATTGACCATTTTCGGGTTAGAAGCTGGTGACATTCTTTCAAACAAGGTGGAGTGCCTATTGTTGCCATGCGCCAGTGACGTGAGTGCCGCCTTGTAGGTTTGGAGAGAGTCGGTTTCTGCTATCAATTCTTTCTGAACCTTTTTTTCAAAGCTAGCCGGAGGCGCAGTGGATGCATGAGCCATAATTCACTGCTGGGATTGTTGAAGCTAACCAGCTAACTCCCTCTCTCCTCTCTAATTTTGGTAGCTTGCACCACCAACCTGGGTCTGGTGGTACGTACCCAGTTAACCCAGATGTTTTGGTGGGTGTCACGTTCTCCTTTCACTATCGCCTTGGTTGAGAAGGTTAAGTTCACTACGTTTATATATCTCCTTATCACAGAGGCTTTAGTTGAAGCTTCAAGATCCATGCATGTCGTTGAACACTCGATCGTTCCTCCATTTCCATAACCGGCCACCATAGGCAGCAAGTGAAGGTCTCCATCAACTTCCCACTTGGATCATGTTGATTAGACGATAGGTTCTCAAGGAACCATTCACCGGAGGGTTTTTGCTTGGCACTGCTTCCTGTGGCTCTTGTACGTGTTAAGGTTCGCCCATATGGGTGGCCTTTGAACAATACTGGAAGATGTGGTCGGGTCTTTAATCGTTTATAATTAATAGTTGCAATAGGGGTTTGGTGTGAAACCTCTCATTATTTGTCATTATCTAGCCATATATATGCTGATTTCGCTATGAACAAACCATTTGTAGATGACCCCAGCACGTGCCATCCGTATCTTCTTCATCCGATCTGATCATGATTGTTGCAAGTTGGTCCATAGCCAGGATAGGAAGTTTGCCTTCAATCTCCTTCCAGTTCCCCACTTATATTAGGAATCTACTAGTTCTAGCAGGGGGTATTTCGCTTAACGCTTGTTCTAGTTGAGTTCTGTCCCATATCCAAAGATCTCTCAAGAAAATAACATTGTGGATGTTGTACACTTTGTAAAAAATAATCCGATTAAAATCAAGAAATAGTCTACCTATGAACAACAATATTCCCAATGTTTCATACCAAACAAAATATTCCCCCAGATCCATGTCAAAACAAGAATAATAATATTACAACATATCGCAACATACACGAATTCATAGATTGTTTAAGATTGTGGGTTCTAGATCTTTTTGTGTAATACATATATCCGCGATTCCTCTCTGTTTTCTCTCCGACAATGGGAAGCCTTGAAAGAACATAATAATAAGTATATATAGGGGACCATAACCTTGAAAAACCTAATTAGTAATATTTCGATTTAAGCAAGACATAAAATCATGAATTTTCCCAGTATCTACACATAATATACCATACTTTATTATATGTTTCAACCCATTATTTAACATTAATTAGATCAGCATTATTTTAGGTAAAATTTATACTTAATAGCACTTAATAACATATGTTGGCCCCATATATTTTTCCCAACAATCTTCCCACTTGGGCCATATGTTACATTTTATACATAATCTTACTGAGTCTCAAAAAATTTCTTTCATATCCAAAAGCATAACCATACAACCTTGTCCATCAATTATATCAATATAGGATCAAAAGCAATTTTAATTTACATTTATATTATAACTAAATTCATTAATGGTCACATGTATTAATATAACCAAACAAAAATAGATAAAAAACGCCAGTTGTGTAGTATGGAAATTGCATGCAATGTGATCTACACATGCCTATTTCCAAGCGTTCTGCCATATTATTTTGTGAGATCAAACAATATAAGTCAGTGAAATAAAGCTAGATACTTTATTTTTGCATAAATCATCTGTAAGCATATAATGTGTAAAAAAAACAACAAAAATAAGCAACTCAACTAAGCAGGCATATCGTCTAACAATGGGGACACCCATATGAGTAGTGTGCTCATGAGGCCTTAGGTGTAAGTCCCTTAGTAAACGGATCCCATGGCTCATGGAGTTTAAATTGCCAATATGCTCTATAAAAAACTTGACTACTTTGAACTATTTCTTTAACAACCAAGAACTTGATGTCAATATGTTTTGACTTGAGGAGCTGTTGTGGAATATATGATTGTTAACTTATTGTCACAATATATCTTTAGTGGTGCTTTCAATACCACCCAAAATGCACAACCTAGTGACAAAATTTCGCAGCCATATTCCATGATTGGATGCTTCAAAACATGCTATAAACTCTGCTTCCATCGTGGAAGAAGCTACAAGTGTTTCTTGGTACTTCTCCAAGAAATAGCTCATCCAGCCAACATATAGATATAGCCTGAAGTGGATCTACGACTGTCTTGGCATCTAGCATAATTGGAATTAGAATACCCTATGATCTCCAACTGATCCGATCTCTGATATGTGAGCATGTAATCCTTAGTTTTCTGTAAATATCGCATAACCCACTTGACTGCTTTCCAATGATCCATCCTTGAGTTGCTTAAATATCTGCTGACATTCCAACGTGTATGCTATATCCGGATGTATACAAACTTGAGGCATACGTTTATACTTCCTACAGCTGAAGCCTAAGGAGTCCCCTTCATTGCCTAACTTTCCAAATGACCTTTAGGGCATTGACTAAGACTAAATTTGTCTCCTTTAGTGACAAGGGTGTCAAGTGGTTTACAACTTTGAATGCCAAATCTTTTAAGTCCCTTATCGATATAGACCTTTTGTATAATCCAAGGATGCCTCGAGAGTGATATCGATGTATCTTAATCCCTAATACAAAAGAGGCGTCACCAAGATATACCATCTTAAAATTATTTGATAGAAATCTCTTGGTTTCGTGCAACAAGCCTATATCATTAGTGACAAGTAGTATGTCATCAACATACAAAACCGGGGAAGGTGTCATGTCCCATTGAACTTGTGGTATACACATTCATCCACCATATTTATCTTAAACCAAATGAAATTATCACTTGATGAAATTTGTAGTATATACGAAGCATACGATCATAGATGGATTTCTTTAGTTTGCAAAATCATTTTCTTTGGGTCTCCAAACACAAAGTTTCGCTGTTGCACCATATAAATTGTTTCGTTAATGTTGCCATTGGGAAATGCTATCTTTATATCCATCTAATGTAACTCAAGATCAAAATACGCAGCTTAAGTAATATTACGATTACGAAGAGTTTTCGTTGAAGCCCCGGAGAAAGTCTACGTAAAATCAATGTCTTCCTTTTGAGTAAAGCCCTTAGCAGCAAGACGTGCCTTATATCTCTGCACATCACCTTTTGTATTCCTCTTGGATTTAAATATCCATTTACCCAGCAATGGGTTTCGCACATACCAAGTGATGAGGACAAGATCCCAAACATCATTGTCTTGCATGGACTTGTACTCCTCATTTATGGCATCGATCCACTTTTGAGAATTAGAGCTTTGTATTGCTTGATGGAAGTTGATGGGATCATCTTCCATCATACTTGGCCCCATCCTCGGAAGCTCTTGAAGAAAAACTATATAATCATCTGAAATAGCGCTTCTACTCGCCTTCTTTGTGGATCTCACGTGACATTTGTTCTTGAGGTTGTTCGGTTTGTTCATGAACGATATCCTCCTTTAGCGAATAGGGGTTGATTATTACGCATAGGAATGAATCAACATTATCGACCATTCAGTTTTTGAGCAATGAAAGGCCAGGAATGCGCACATAGTCGAGAAGTCGAAAAGATTCCTCATCTTCCGAAGACAATGTCTCTAACCTTATTTCTCACCCCAAACTCAACATCCTCAAAGAATGTTGCAATTTTTGTCTTAAAAATAGTTTTGACTGTGGGATCATAAAATTTGTAACACCTAGATCTTTCAGAGTATCCTATAAAGTAGCAGCTGGTGGTTCTAGAGTCTAATTTATCTTCATTTGGACTTTAAGGCCTTGCCTCAACTAGACATCCCCAAATGTGAAAATGCTTTAAACTAGGTTTTCAGCATGTCCAAAGCTCATAAGGGGTCTTTATTGCCGCTTTAGTGGGTACTTTGTAAAGAATATAAGTTGTAGTCTTTAATGCTTCTCCCCAGAGAGATTCTGGTAAGATAGATTGACTAATTATACTCCTTACCATGTCCTTAAGAGTTATGTTTCGTCTTTCAGATACACCATTCATGCTAGGTAATCCTGACATAGTGTACTGTGGGACTATTTCGCATTCTTCTAGGTAGTTAGCAAATGGACCTGGACGTTGTTCATCAGATCCATCGCTATCTACATCGTCTCTCCTCGCGGTCATATCGAGCTAACTTTAATTATTTTGGTGAGTTGATTCTCAACCTTAGCTTTAAAAGCCTTGAACAAGTCTAATGATTGAGACTTCCTATTTAATGAGGTATAGGCATCCATATCTAGAATAATCGATACATAAACGAAATAAAAATATTTATTGACCTCCCAAGGCCTTAGGGAATGGTGCAAGCTCTCTGTATGAATGAGTTTTAAGACTTACGAAGCTACATTGGCTCAACCTCTTGTTTTTGCTTTGCTTTCCCTTAATGCACTCAACACAAATTGTGAGTTTGTGTCCAAGAATCTGATGAACCGAAGCCTCTCGATTCTATTTTTAGATATATGATCTAATAGTTGTGCCATAAAGTCGCGAATTCTCATTGGTCAATTTTCTTTTGGCCGCGTGAAGAAACATGCAAGGTTTCATAATATGAAACAGTATATCAAAGAAAGCGAAATAAGATTGTCAAATCAATTGAGCAGTACCAAGCTGATTATTTTCGAAAGAACAAGGAAAGTATAACCCATTTTGTCAACGAATTAGAAACTAAATTCCTTCTAAATGACGTCTGATAAGGTCTCTTTCAAATCCAAATAAATTTTAGTCTTTAATAACAATTGAAGGAGAAGTACCCTCTGTTGAGGCCAATGTCACCATTTACGGTTGAAGGGAAGCAGTATGTGGAGGCTTCCCGACTTCCATCTTCCACCTGTGTCAATGTCACGTCCTCTTCTGGCAAAACATAAAGCGTCCCTATGCCAAACTACTCATTCCTTTGTTGGCCTTGTTTTTTATCATTATCGGTTTGAGGAGGAAGAAAATGAGGAATAATGCCTCTTCTACACAATCCTGAGAATTCCTGAGAATTTCATTTGTAGAGCTCCATAAAGCTACTGAAGGCTTCTCGGAGTCCAATAAGATCGGTGTTGGGAGCTACGACTCTGTGTACAAAGGAAACCTTGATCAAGATGGACTAGCCATTGCAGTAAAGGTGTTCAATCTTCAGAAGGAGCTTCAAGGCTTTAAGTAAATGCAAGGCCTTAGAAAAATCGAGGCATAGGAACCTTGTCAAAGTCTTGAGTGCTTTCTCTAGCTTAGACTTTCGAGGTAATGATTTTAAGGCTCTAGTGTTTGAATTGTAATACAAAGGGAATTTGGACGGATGGTTACATCGAAAGCAATAGAGGATGAACCCCGAGAGCTTACTCTTCTACAAAGATTGAATATCCCTTCGCTATTGGCGTTGCTTACGCACTAGAATATCTTCACACTCAATGTGATGGCATTGTTCATAATGACCTTATGCTCAACTTAATGTTCTTCTTGGCTTGATGATATAATGGGCCATATCGATGATTTTAGTATTTCAAAAGATCCCACTTATGTCATTTTGTAGCACTACGATTGCTGCAAGTGCGCACGAACAAAATAGCTCAACTTCTGATGAAAGGATCCATAGGCTACATTGCTCCAGGTACCAATTTCAGCTATAAGTAATTACATATATCTATTCATTTTACGTTCAGTAGTATTTTCCATAAATATAAATAAATTCATTTTTAGCATACTTTGTAATAATTATTATGCGGAATATGGCGTGCATGGTCATGTGTCGATTGAAGGAGATATGTATAGTTATGGAATCCTTTTACTAGAGATGTTTCTTGGAGAGAAGACCAGCGATAAGCGAGTTCCAAGATGGTCATACTCTTCGTAACTATGTGAAATATCTTTGCTGAGTCGTGAAGGTAATGGAGCCACCGCTTTCTTTGTTAGAGTCGGATAAGAGGAGTGGTAAAAGGAGGGAATGCGTCAAATGCAATGGCCAAATTGGTATCATATGTTCCAATGGAATCACCAAAGACCGAATGGAGATCGTGGCGCAACCAATGAATTGCGCCTAATCAAGAACCTCTTCTTAAGGGAGGAGAAGGCCATTTAGAATGTAGGAGGAGGATCTGATGGGCTGCATGCATCATACACATATCTAGCAATGGCAAAAGTTTTTGTTCATCCCTTTTTGTTCTTCATTTTTCATTTTATAGTGGTCTATTATCATGAAGTTTCCTTTCCTCGCTAAACCAAATCCAAGTGCCATATTTGCTTCTGTTGCGCTCACTCAAGATCGAAAGATTGTCATTTAGTTTTCAAGGTTAAATAAATTTCCTGTCATAAATTTAGATTATGTGATTGATGAATGACAAAGAATATGGATATCTTGGAATAACATGTGAGCCAACACAACTCTCATGAACTTGGACCATCAAATTTAAGGATGTCCAAATCAAGTCGAGAGAGCAGGAAATTGGTTAAGAACTCGGTTTTTCATGTTACATGGAAAAATAAGGAGTTCATTTTCCAAGTCCAATCTCCATGGTGTCTACAAATTCTTATTTCTATAGATTCCATTTCCCTACCATATTCATCTATATGTCTTAGAGGGCCAACACTGTCCAATTGAACTAGGACCTTCTCTACAAGAGTAAATAAGTTCAACCATTTAATCTTGTTGTCCAAAAATGATTTTTTTTAAACAAAAACAAAAAACAAATAAAATAAAACTTAAAGGATGTTTTTCTCATTTTAAGAGGAATATATGTTATTTTCAAGTCTTTTCAATGGGTAGGGAAAGATTCATCTTTTGTTGGCGGGCATAACGAAGAACATTATGTACCCCAGAGTTGTACAATTGATGAAACTTGATGAGGCTCATAAGTACAAAGATTGTTTTTAAAGGGTACCTTAATAATTACATGCATATAACAACGAAATAAAAAATAATTATAGAAACAAAAATAAATAAATTTTTATTTTTCATAAAAAAATGATTTCACACTAAGTAATATTAAGTGAGTCTATTTTGTGACTTAAATCCCACACTCGTTCCTGATTTTCATTAATTAAGTCCTATATATATATATGTGTGTGTGTGTGTGTAAAGAATCCAATCTTTTACTGAGTCCTTAAACTTTAATTCTCTCACACACATATGTTTATATACATTCATGCTTTGATATTTTGATAATCATGAAAGTTAATATGAAATGATTGATCTATATCATAGCGAACATCTTGACAATTTCTCACATACAAGGGTGTTCCATCATACATTGTATAATTTTCTGTGTTATGCTCATTCAACTAAAAAGCATTAATCCTAGCATTACATCAATATCATAGTTATCGTAAGAATAGGAAGAAACTCTCCTCAATACTAATGGTACATGTGATGCCAACTCTCAACACTTAAGCCATGTACTCCTTTATTTTAGTCTCTTTCATCTCCAAAAACCAAATGCGTATCCATGATTTCTATTACTCACTCAAATAAAGATGTCTTCATCACAAAATCATGAAGAGTAAGACCATCCTAGAAGATGCCGCCCTATGTGGCCATTTCTTAGCCAAAACAGCCCTTTTAGCTCCGGGTATTTCATGTGGAAGTTGTTGTTTGGAGCTCATTGATCAGAAATGTGAGGTTTCAACATGTGGTGAGAGGACCTACGAGTCCATAATTAGTGGACTCGGACTGATTCCATATTTGATTGATGGTCGATAGGAACTAACTATGTGCGGCATATATATACATCATCAATTTCTAAGCAGGTACCTACGAGCACTTTTGTGAGTGCCGGGTCATCACACTACATGCAAAGTCTTTGGACAGGGCGTGGGCGTCCATACACTATAAATTATCTTCTTGACTTTTGGGCATATGTAGATTGGGTTTCATTTCAGAAGGAAGATATAACGAAGGATCTAGATATTTTTCACCCAGGAAACTATATTTTAACATATATCATCGACTTCTAAGCAATATTTTCTACAAGCAGTTAGATGGAGGGATATATATATATATATATATATATGTGTGTGTGTGTGTGTGTGTGTGTGTGCGTGTGTCCATCCATTGTTTTCATTAATTTTATGATTTAAGTTCAAGTCATTTGTGTGTAGAAATTCTACAAATGCCCATGCCCTACGCAAAAGGAAACCTTAGAGACTTGGCATATGAAGTGTGTCCCACATTAATTATGGAGAGCCACAAAATTTTAGAACCCATTATCAAGTACTTGAACCCAGTCTACACGGTTCATGGACATAAAGTCAAGTCATCTTGAATTGTGAAATAAACCAGCAAGAAGTAGTAATCACTTTCCGTATAAATAAGAAGTGTACTTAATAATGATATGTCTGCTGGAAGCAAATATAAGAGCCGATTACTTGAATTATCAAGGAAGGGGCTATTCCTAAATTTAAGGAGAGCTTGTATGTTTACCTGCAAATCCGGTATAAAATTTACTCTTTTTTCAAAGTTAGTGGAAATATATTCATTAATAAAGCAAAGATTAGTATGGGATAATGGGATAGCCCTACTCCAATAATCTTTGTCCCTGACTCTAGTTAATTTCTGGTGTCATATGACCATGCTAGATTTTACCAGTACTTACATCCTAGTTATGTTCTAAGAGAGTATCAGTTTTGACACAAAGAAAACATTTTCTTTCCTTCCCAATACTCTAATTTGGGGCCATTTTTCTATTTTTCATGACTTTAAACAAAGTTTACTACTAGATGTTTATTAAGTTTGTATACGTTTACATTTTTCTTGGTACTTTACTTTTTTTTTTTTTTTTTTTTTATGATTTCAAGGAGCTTTTCTCATTTAAAATTCCAAAGTTATTTTAATAGTCTATTTCATCGCGCTAGCCATGAACTCTTTATTAGCATGGTTTTGTTTTGACTCTCTCCCAATTTGAGAGAATGGCTCGCTTTCTTATTTCGCAGATTTAATTATTTATTAGCCTTATTATTCTTAACTTTCTAGGAATTCCATAGGATTTGGGTTTCTATATATCAATTGCTATTTATTTTTCATTTTCCTTTAAACTTGCTCCTCCTGGATCTTAGCACCAAATTATCGTGGGTCGTGAGATGAAATGGAGATCATAACTTTAATGGGTTTCCAAGAAAACATGCCTCTCGACCGGCAACATAGAATAGGCATTTTGGTTTCTAAGACATTAATCTTCTACATATGCTTAGTACTTAGGCTGAATTCATTTGATTTTTCATGTTATATGAAACAACCAATTTCATATATACCATCACCAATTATGTTTGTTTTCGAGGCTTCTATTTTATCAGATATGGTGCTATTTATTATTCAATCGAGCTTTTAAGCTAGTCATACTGCTCAAGCACCATGGAGAACCATCACTATAAGGGTGGTATTCTGAAGGGTCCTGATCATGCACATAGTCTTGGCAAGCATATAGGAAATTTTAAACATGTAGAAGTTCAAAGTATCGTTTTGATAAAACATCCAGGGAATACATTTGGATACTTATTATTTGGATTTTGCTTCATATGACCAAAGAATTGCATTTTCAAGTATAATTATGATTTGCATTGAAGAAACACTTAGCTGTTGGTGGCTTGCAAGCCTGCTTGGTGCTGTGAATGCCGTGCAGAATTAGTATCGC
Source organism: Tetrastigma voinierianum (assembly GCA_016808115.1). NCBI lineage: Eukaryota > Viridiplantae > Streptophyta > Magnoliopsida > Vitales > Vitaceae > Tetrastigma > Tetrastigma voinierianum. The sequence continues at coordinate 12,245 of JAEQBH010006143.1, forward strand.
CTTAAGTAGAGTTTAAATACTATGGTTATTTTATTAGCGTGCATATTTGTTTTCTTAAATTTTATAGTTTTGCTATTTTTATTATAGATTAGATATTCTAGACACGGCTCATACCCTTGCTCAAAATTTCATCTATAATTTGATTAGTGTTATGCCCATCTCATATTTATGGTTTTATTTCGTTATTGTGAAAATACTTTCAATTGCCCTGTTTTTTTGGTTTGTGTTTTTATTTTAGATGCAAGGAGCCCTCTTATTCCTCTTTTGTGATGCTTTAATGCGCATTTTGCCAAATTTTTTAAATGAGAAGGACGCTAAATAGTTGAAGTGTGGACAGCTTTCAAAACCGAAGAAGAATATGAAGGGTGACAAGACTCTGGTCAAACATACATGGTGGGTTTTTTCGCATTGCTTGGCATGTTGATGAATGTCTTCCACCTCCGGGGTCAAGATCCTTGGCATGATTTCTTTTAAAAACCCTTAAAATCTCTAAAAGACTTTTCACTTAGTGGATTCAATCTTTATCTTATCGTTTATCTAACCGTATCAATGTATAGAGTTTGGTCGATAGAATAATCTTTACTCACAAGTAACACATGATGAGTTATTTGTTAAATACCGACAAATAAAAATGAAAGGAAAACTCTTCACAAGATGCTTTTTCTTACTTCCCAAAATCTTAGCAAAAGTCCTTCTCTCTATGGAACCACCTTTATGACATGTAAGCTTACATGATATATGATCTAGATATGGAGCCAAATTTACATATTGTGGATGCCATAAAAAATATTTACAATTGTTTTTCATAGGATAAAGTAAGTTTTACTAAACAATAGTCCACTTCTAAACAAAGATGATAACCTTGAGGTATCCTGATACTTCTCATAGTTTGAGAATGAGAAAAAGAGTATACAAATATAAGATACTTGGAAACTATTTAGAGGCTATTAAAAGCTACACTTTTAATAATTATAAGAAAAGCTATAGATTGCTAATGAATTTTATTTAGAAGTAGATAGTTATATTATTATATTATTTAATAAATTAAGTAATTTAAAAATATTAATTATGACTAATATATAAAATTAAAAATCATAAGTACAAAAAATATAGATAAAAAAGGTATTTAGAGAAACATTCCAAGAGATTTATAAAAAATATAAGAATTCATGTATCAGCCATGGTTATAGTTTAAACTTTGATTTTGCCTAATTTTAATCTTATCCAAATCCTATGAAATTAAAACTTACATTGATATGTGATGCCAGTAACATTTTCATTGTGATGTTACTACGGGTTAATAGGTCTATTCTCATATGAGCAAAACATGTTTTAATCTTTGGGTATTTGTTGCTTACTTTTCTAGTAATATCGTGTTTATCCTATTAGGTGCCAAGAAATATGGCAAGCAAGAAGATGAAGAAGAAACAAAGAATCACAAATTATGAAGATAATTTTGTGCTTTTCAATTTAAGTTTGTACTAAAAATCTGAACCGAATGTCTTGGTCATGTGTTTATATATAGAAAAGAAAGATAAATTGAAAAGAGTTATTTATTTTCATTACAAAGACTTATCATATTTGTCCTAATTACTTTCAGAATGTTAATAGGGGAAACAGTTCTTTAAGCTATCGCTTTTTTATTCAAAACAAACATACATGCTTTAGCAATAAAAAATTATTAATTGCAGAGGAAACCTGATAGTATAGTGACAATTAAGATATATGATACTCAACCTTGACATATATGATAATTCAACTCTTAGACGGAACTTCCACAACATTCAGACAATGGAGACTTCTGCATTAACTTCCAATGCATATTCCGTAAATTGAGCTTCTTCTTGAACATATTTCAACTGGCTGGTTCAAAGAATGATTTCTTGATAAAGATCGGGCTACGCCGGGCATCCACAAAGAATAATGAGAACTTACTCGAATGCATTTCAACTATCAATAGTTCAAGAGCAAATTTCTGATGTGGAAGACTGGTATGCCACAACCACAAAGCATACTTATAAAAGAACCGGAAACTGTGATAGCACTTGTTGTGCAAACGCACCAAATAATGCAACAAGTAGAATAACTAAAGACAGTATTTCCTAAGCACACAAAATTTAACGAGGTTCCGTATAAATACCTACGTTCTCAGGTGCCAGTGAACAAATCCCACTAATCAAAGAAAATTACAAACTTAGAGCTTAAATCAATTTCCTAAGAAATTAAGCTAAAAAGTAAATTACTCAAGCAATTGGGCAAACTACAAATACTTCAAGTGTATAGGGAAGAGGGTGCACTTAATACAAATAGGAAATTAAGACCCTTTTATAAAGAAGGAGAAGCAAAACCCATATATAACTCGATGGGATTGCATAGAGACAAAATATAACATATCTCCCTATAGTCCTTAAATGGTGCCATTATCCTATCATGTTTTCCCCTTCATGCCTCTTGGGAAAAATATTACTGATGCTTCGCTTCTGGTGACCAAAGTTTGTGAATTGGATCTTTCTCCATTCAGAGTTTTTGCCGCCTACATAGACTACGCTTTGCAGATTAGAATTAATCAGTGAATTAAGAATTGATCAACTTCATGAAATGAGATTCTGTGTATAAATTAAGATTAGAAGATCGATGAGAAAAAAAAACAGAGGAAAAGTGGAGAAGAGGGTGACGACTATGTACGCTAGTTTTTCTGCTTAACATTATTCTGGATGACTTAATTTCCAAGTTTCGGGCTTGGCATGCTTTTCTCCTCGCCTTAGAGCACTAACATTTCAAAAGTCATGTAGGGAGGGGAGGTGACACGATCTCACAGTAGACTCCCATGTACGTGGAGTGATACTTAATCTTGAGGAGTTCTCCCACCCATCAGCCTACTGGGCTTATGTGCCCATTAGAGGGTCTCAAGCTCGAGTCCTGCAGGGACACATTGCATGGTCAACGCTTCAAAAGGCAAGGTATATAGGAGGGGGAGGGTCAGGGTCTGAGTCCCAAATGGGACAATTTTGTCACATTGGTCAATGCTTCAAAAGGCATAGAGAGAGGAGGGATCCTATGTTCGAGTCCCAAATGGGACGCTTTACTATATGCTCAATGCTTCAAAAGGCATATAGGGAGAGAGAGGTCCCGAGTTTGAATCCCAATGGGGATAGTTTACAACATGCTCAATGTTTAAAAAATGCAAGGTATAAGGAGGAGAGGGGTCTCGAGTCGAGTCCCAATAGGGACAATTAACTACATTCTAATTAAAGTTTTTAGTAGTTAAAAAAAAAGAAGAAAAACCCCCTAAATCCCAAAGTTATATACCCAAAGTTAGGATTTTCTGAGACATTTTTCTTGATTTACGGGAGAGAGAAACGCCGACTTGAAGGAAATATGCATGAAATGGACAATGAACTCATGGAATGTTAAAGTCGACCTTAACTCAGCTATCTGGGTGCCTAGGAAAGAAAGAAATTAAATGTTAAGCAAAAATACTAAAAATCATTTACAATTTTACACAATTTCTTTGATCAAACATTTTTCTCACACATTTCCTGTGAACCAAACATGTGAGATACTTTGTGTAAACACTCAAGTTACCTTGATTTCCTTCGTTGGTTGCAACCTATTTTCGGATTAGTCAAGCTTGCTCCTTCAGCCATTTTTTCTTGATTGGAGGAAGAAAGTATCGACTTTGAAGTATGTGCGTATGAAATGAATATCAATGATCATGGATATGGAGTAGTATGTAGGCAAATAATTTGTTATAAATATATATAACTTAAATTAAACTGAAGTTAGTTAAAAAATATAACTAAATAAATATATAATTAAAAATTAATAATAATTATAATTATTGTTTATATATATATATATATATATATATATATATATATATATTTATTTATGGTTATAAGAATTTGTTAAATAATATTTGATTTTTTTTTTATATCTATTCACTTTACAATACAATTCATAAGATATTCGCTTCACAAATTTGTTCTACTAGATTCTAACCTCAACCCCTCCCTCCCCCCTTTGGGCTCCCGCCTTGGCTCTTTAACCATTTCAATTCTTTTTTTTTTTTTTTTTTTTTTTTATAGACCATGAGGTGTCCACACATGAAAAGTGTCTTCAAGCTCATACCACATCTGCATGACATATCAACACAACAAACACGTCTCAATCTCATACTAGCCTGGCGGATCACAAAGAGACAAAGCTCTACCGTGAGAATAGCTATTTCTAGTGCTCGATTCGAGACCAATGGTTAAGGTAGAAGATACCCCAATCATATATATCACATCATATTCGGTGGTCTTTAACTAAATTTTTTTAACACAAATTACTAGCAAGGTCAGGAATAATATTTACGTGAACTTTAGTTCAAGGATGTATTCAATAATATATATATATATATATATATATATATATTTATATTATTAAATATAAATAAAGTCGGGTTTATTTTAAAATAAATTTATAATTAGTTAAAATATATTTATTTTATTTATTTTATTCTTATATTTTCTATTATAAATCAAGTACTAAGCTCAAACTCATGTAATAGAGTTTCTCATCAAGTAGAAGAGGGCATGAGAAAAGGGTTCTGAGTCCGTGAAGGACAATCAAGTGTAAAAAAAAAAATTCAAGTATTGAAAAATAACTAAAATATTTTCTTCTTTAATATTTTCCTACAAAAGCGAATCAGAGGTTCTCGCTTTAACTTCCTAACAAAATTTTCTCTCTCTCCTAAATTTAGAGTTTTGTTTAAAAATAATACATTTTAGAAAAAATACAACCTAATTTTGTTTTTAAAATAATACCCAACTAGTGTTTAAAACCGTAGTTTATGACTCTGGTTTTAACTTCAAGCTTAAAACCGTAGTTAACAAGTCTGGTTTTAACTTAAAAAAAATAAAATTGTAGTGCAGAATTAGTGATTTTTAATTTCTTAAAAATGTTTAAAGTCAGAGTCACTTTCTCGAGGGAGAACATACTAGTTTGGACATTTTTTCATAAATATTTTAGATTGGTATTTTAAAAAATGTATTATTTGAGACAAAACTCTAAATTTATGTTGAAAATAATAATAATAACAGATATTTATTGTTGAAAAAGAAAGTTGTCCTTCTCTGTGTGGATTCTATGGGTGAATTTCATGGACAGAGTCTTGGACTATTTCATTGTAATTTTGTGAATCGTAATTGAAATTCAGGGTATTAGGGTTTAAGGTGAGAGAAAAGAAAGAAAACAATTATCCACTCAGAGGAAATGGAAGAGGGAAGCTAGCTGTGGTAATGGTACGCCGTAACTCAATCAGCTCAAATGACAGCGCGGCCTGCTGATTTGCAGAATGGGTTTAGGGATTGGCTGGCTAAGCAGTTCTTGCGGGTTGAAGCCGTTAGCCGTCATCAGCCAATCACAACAGACGCCGCCATTGGTGCTTTCATGGGCACACTCATTCATTATGACAGGTTATGTATAATGACATATGATATTCTTCCAATGTGTGAGTTTAGACTTCATAAATAATAATAAAATAAATAAATAATTATAAAATTAAATAAGTGTATCCATTTCATAAACTTGAATTTGGCGACTTAATTTTTCTATTTCAGCATCGTATGTAGATAGAGAACTATATTATCTAATTAAACTAAGTTCTAATTAAGGTCAAAATTCAATTGCCACATATATACAAAGTATATAGACTTGAATATTCTAAGATGGATTAATGCTACTAACGGGCCCTGCTTCAAAATTTGGTAATCATGAAAATAAATTTAGAATAACTAATCCATTCTATGATTTTCATTATGTTGTTTTTTGGAAGCCCCAAATGTAAGAGGTTTTGACAGTCGCTTGGGACTGGGCGGATCTCCCCAAAGAAGTTGTTAGTCACCCTCAATCAGAGAGCTCAAGAGGTTATGTTACCAAATGAAGATGGTATTCTTCCCATAGTTCATTTCACATAAACTTAATTCCTTGCAGCCATGAAGCTTTCCAATATTTGGAAGACATGCTTATGCTTAGGTTAGAATATTGAACATAAAATGACGTATATACCAAACAATATTCACATCAAAGGCTCCACTACTCAGGTGTGGAAGATTTCAAACTCCTCAACATGTGGTGAAGTAGTGGATTGCATTGAGATTCCAAGCTATATCCTTGGCCACAAAATTTGACCCAAATCCTTCAAGTTGAATCTTAACTTGTTTCCCAAGAATGATTTTTTATATTTGGTGATTTAATTAAAATTTCAAAGAAATATATTCTTAAATTGTTTATATATTGAGAATAAATATAAATAAAATCACTTTGAAGTAATAAATAAAAATGATATATTAGATTAATTTAACTCGATTTTAATTTTTCCATAATTTTTTCTTTTTCTTCTACATTTCTTCTATCTTCTTCCCTTGCATTTTCCTAAAGAGTACTTGGAAGTGTACATTAAGCAAACACCAAATAAGCTCGACATAAAAGCAGACAAAGTATAAGCCCAAACTGAAAGCACATAATGAGTTTCAATCATAATATTTAAGTTGAGTATAGTTTATTAAATTAAGGAAAGAAAGCCCAAGAATTCTTTCGGGGATGGAACCATTGAGGTTGTTGTTCTAAAAGACCCAATTCTAAGAAGTTGTGACAGGCTGCTAGACTTTGAGGATTTTCCTGACAATTAAGTTGTTGTAAATTGTAATTTAACAAGAGACATATAGCGTTTAACAGGGTGCCATGAAGATGGTCTTCTTACTGAGAGTAACACCATTTCCACACAAATAAAAGTATCAACAAAGAAATTAAAGGATGCATCGCATGCCCAGATAATGAGTAGGAGCTAGTAGTTTTGTGAGTGCCTGGTCATCCACACTGCATGCAAAGTCATTGGACGTGGACGTCCACACACTATAAGTTATTATCTTCTTGACTTTTGGGCATGTAGATTGGTTTTGCTCATGGAAAATGACAAGATCTTGATATCATTCAACCAAGGGAACTATGTCCAACATATATCATCAACTTCTAAGCAATATTTTCTACATGCAAGCACGGAGGGATATATATGTCATCCATTGTTTTCATTAATTTTATGATTTGTTAAAGTCATTTAGCGTAGAAATTCTATAAATGCAAATGCCTACGCAAAAAGGAAACCAGAGAGACTTGATATATGAAGTGTGTCCTTACATTAATTATGGAGAGCCAAAATTTTAGGAGCCCATTATCAAGTAATTTGAATCAGGAATAAACCGAAGAAGTACTAATCACTTTCTCAGATAAATAAGAAGTGTACTTAATAAGAAGTGTACTTAATATAAGAGGCTTCGAAATTAATGATCCGAGTAGAAGGCCTCAAGATCTTTTCTTTTCGTGCAATACTGCGGTCAGTTCATCCATCTATGGTAGTCCTCATCATAGCTTCGGTAGCATGCAAATAGAAATCCATCGACTACGCTTGATCGCTTAAAGATGGAATCACCGATCCACTTGGGATGCCGAGTTCTTTGAACAACTCTCTCCAATTTTGCTGGTCGGGTGTATTGCAATCGCCGCATATGTCCACGCAGTCACCTGATTAATTCTATTTTCTATGGATTAGCGGATCCTCTCACCCCACATCGGAACCTCACCTTTCTAGAACATTAGTCCTCCAAAACAACAGCCTTTCATGGCAAAGTGCCCTGGCCGAGATCGGTGGTTTATTCCGCCTTACAGTTCTTGTTCTTAGCAACAATTCCTTTGAAGGAAAGGTCCCTACTAGCCTCACTTATCGCTTCTCGCAGCTTCAAGAACTTAATCTTAGTCAACAACAAGCTTCATGCAAAAAATCCCGTAAGAACTCAGTTCCTCTCGAAATTGAGAGCCTGGGCTTCGCTATTAACAATCTCATCGGAAAGATCCCACTCACTGGGGAACCCCTTACTCCTCGCCTATCAAGCCGTGAGGCGAGAACAACCTTGTAGGAAGCATTCCTGGGGATTCGTAAAACAAGTATAAACTTTATTCAATTAGGTATCAATAGACATCAGCCATGCATTCCTTCCTTCTCTCGTACACCCTCAAACATGCGCTACTGACTTTCATCTAATCAACTGAGGGAAGTCTAGTCGATATTGGTGCGTTCTTCCTCATTCGCTACTAGTTCTTAAAACCGATTCATTGTGGTCTGCTCTACTTTATTATTCAATGCTTCACGTTTTGGCGTATCTTTCTCTCTATAAACAATTTCAATCGGCTAGTACTACCAATTGGGAAGGTCGCAAAACCTTCTTCCGAGCCATAAACATGCGCTGGTGAATCAGTCATTCCTCCATAGAGATGATTCGAAGCCATCGATTCTAGCAAACCGCATCGTTACAAACAATGATTTTTAGCAACAATTTTCTCAAAGGTCCTTTAGTTACAATTGCTAATTTCAACCCAACTTTCAATGAGTTAGTTCGGGAATCAACCAGATTCATGGAACAATTCCTTCAAGTATAGAGAATCTTCAGAATCTAACATACCTGATTCTCAAGTTAAGAATCACCTCACCGGTAGCATTTAACATTGGCAAGCTTCATAAATGTACATTAGGGTTTGTTTGGAAACAGACTTCAGAATACCGCTCAATCAGGTCCTAGCCTTGCTATTAAATCTTGATTTGGGTAACAACAACTTGTGGGGATGCCAGCCTAGTAGCCTGCCAAAATCTAGAATATCTCGACTCTTTCTAACAATGCCCTCAAGTGGTTCACCTCTAACGATGTTATAGGTCTTTCTCACAGGGTCCTTAATTAGGTGGCACACATTTACCAAAAGGCTACCATTGGAAGTTGGCCATTTGATTAACTCCTTGTAGGATTAGATGTCTCCCGACAACATTCACGTGCTCTTCCAAACTCTCGGGGTAATCAGGTGGAATGTGTATTCCTCGACTTGATGGTAATGCCTTCAAGGTGAGATTCCTACACGCTGCAAACTCTCTTCGAGGTTTAGAACACTGATCTTTCTCGCAATAAATTTTCGGCAAAGATCCCTCGATGCTTCTTGGGACCTTCCATTTTTACCTATTTCAACTTGTCTTTCAATGAACTTGAAGGAGAAGTAATTCCTCACAGAGCTAATGTCACCATTTCACTAATGCAACAAAAATCTATGTGGAGGCTTCAAGCTTCATCTTCCCACCCGTGTCAATGTCACTCTATTCCTGAAAACGAGAAAGCGGTCCCTATGCCAAACTACTTTATTCAAGAATCGTTGGAACTTTATCCTTGGAGTTTGCTGGGTCTGTTTTTATCATTATCGGCCGAGGAAGAAGAAAAATGAGGAATAATGCCTCTACACAATCTCTCTAATGAGCAATTCCTCGAGAATTTCATTTGCAGCCCATAAAGCCATCGAAGGCTTCTCAGAGTCCAATAAGATCGGTTTGAGCCACGCCTCCGTGTACAAAGGAATCCTTGATCAAGATGGACTAGCTATCGGGTAGTTGTGTTCAATCTCCCGTATGGGAGCTCTAAGAGCTTTATGCCTGAATGCAAAGTGCCTTGAGAAAATCCGCATAGGAACCTCACAGTTTTGAGTAAGCCGGGTTTACCTTAGACTTTCAGTGGTAATGATTTTATGGATCTCGTGTTTGAATTTATTTCTAAAGGAATTTGACGGATGGTTACATCCAAAAGCAATGTGAGGATGAACCCCAGCGCTTACTCTTCTACAAAGACCTAATACCGCTTATCGACGCTGTTTCTGCGCTAGAGTATCTTCACACTCAATGTGATGTCATTGTTGTTCATAATGACCTTAAGCCCAATAATGTTCTTTCACTTCCATGATATGACGGGCCATAATGCTGGGATTCTCGGTATTTCAAAGATCACTTTCGTCATTCTCAGAAGACTAAGGATTGCTACAAGTACTGGCATAGAAAAAAATAGCTCAACTACAATGAAAGGATCCATAGGCTACATTGCTCCAGGTATCAATTTCAGCTATAAGTAATAACATATCTCTATTCATTTTACGTTCAGTGCTATTTTCCATGGATATAAATAAATTCCATTTTTACTGTACTTTATACAATTATTATGCATTATGGCGTGTATGGTCATGTGTCGACTCGAAGGAGATATGTATAGTTATGGAACTTTTAGCGGAGATGTTTATTGAAGAAGACCAACTGATACGAAGCTCCAAGATGGTCATACTCTTCATAACTATGTGAAAACGCTCATTCGAAATGCAGTCATGAAGGTAAGACCAGATCTTGCTTTTGTGAGCCTGGATGAAAGTGGTAAAAGGAGGGAATGCGTCAATGCAGTATTGGAAATTGGTATCATATGTTCCATGGAATCACCAAAAGACCGAATGGAGATATGTGACGCAGCCAATGAATTGCGCTCGATCAAGAACCTCTTCTTAAGGGAGGCAGGCCCTTTAGAGGGAATGTAGGAGGAGGATACAATGGAAGAACACGCATCATACATATCTAGCAATGGCAAAAGTTTTTGTTCATCCCTTTTTGTTCTTCATTTTTCATTTTTCTGTGGTCTATTATCATGAGGTTTCCTTTCCTCAAGCAAAATCAAACTAAGTGCTATGTTTGTTTCTTGCACGACTCAAGATCGAAAGACACATTCGGGGCCAAGGTTAAATAAATTACCTGGCATAAATTTAGATTATGTTATTGATGAATGGCAAAGAATATGGATCTCTTGGAATAACATGTGAGCCAACACAACTCTCATGAACTTAGACCATCAAATTTAAGGATGTCCAAACTGCTGAGAGCAGAGATCGGGTTAAGAACTTGGGAATTTCATGTTACATGGAAAATATGAATTCCATTCTCCAAGTCCAATCTCCTCGTGTCTACAGTTCCTTATTTCTGTAGATTCCATTCCCTATCATGTTCATCTATATATCTTAGAGGGCCAACACTGCCCAATTGGAATTAGGGACCTTATCTACAAGAGGCCAAGTTCAACCATTTAATCTTGTTGTCCAAAATGATTTTTTTAAACAAAAATAAAAAATAAAAATAAAAACTAAAGGGATGTTTTTCATTTTAAGAGTGAATATATGGTATTTTCAAGTCTTTTCAATGGATAAGCGAAAGATTCATCTTTTGTCAAGGTGCATAACGAAGAACCATTATGTACCCTCAAGTCGTATTAATCGGATCAAACCCACGAGGCTCATAAATTACAAAGATTGTTTTTAAGGGTATAATAATTACATGCATATAACAAATCGAAATAAAAATAATAATTATAGAAACAAAAATAAATAAATATTTTTGCATAAAAAAACAGATTTCACACTAAGTAATGTTAAGCGCTGCCTATTTTGTGACTTAAATCTACACTCGCTTCACGCTTTCATTAATTAGAGGTCCTATATATATATATATATATATGTGTGTGTGTGTTTGTAAGGAATCATATCTTTTACTGAGTCCTTAAACTTTAATACCCTCTCACAATAATTACATGTTTATATACAATCATGCTTTGATATTTAGATAATCAAGTGAAAGTTAATATGAAATGATTGATCTATATCATAGCGAACCTCTGACAATTTCTCATATACAAGGGTGTTCTATCTTAGTAAATGGGACTCCAGGTTACTGTATGTAATTTGTGTTATGCTCATTCAACTAAAAGTATTAATCCTAGAATTACATCAATATCACAGCATCGTAAGAATAGGGAAGAAACTCTCGCTTCAATACTAATGGAACATGTGATGCCAACTCTCAACACCGCTTCATGTACCTTTATTTTACAATCTCTTTCATCTCCAAAAACATAATGCGTATCCATGATTTCTATTACTCGCTCAAATAAAGATATCTTTATCACAAAATCATGAAGAGTAAGACCATCCTAGAAGATGTCACCTAGAATGAGAACTCTTAGCCAAAACAGCCCACCTAACTCCTAGGGTATTTCACCATGGAAGTTGTTGTTTTGGAGCTCCATTGATCCGAGAAATGTGAGGTTTCCAACATGTGGTGAGAGGGACCCTACTAGTCCATAGTGGATGGACTTAGACAGATTCATATTTGATCCTTGACCGATTCAGCCAAGGGAACTAACTATGTGCATATATATACATCATCAATTTCTAAGAAATTTTTTCAAGTACTTTTGTGAGTGTTTCAAGGTCAACCCACACTACATGTGCAAAGTTCGACAAGGACGGGATGTCCATACACTATAAATTATTCTCTCTTTGACTTTTAAAGGTGTAGATTGGGTTTGTTCATGGAAAATAACAAGATCTAGATATCATTCACCCAAGGAAACTTATGCAACATATATCATCGACTTCTAAGCAATATTTTCATTAAGCGCTAGGATGGAGGGATATATAGATATATATACATGTCCATCCATTGTTTTCATTAATTTTATGATTTAAGTTCAAGTCATTTGTGTGTAGAAATTTACAAATGCCCATGCCTACGCAAAGGAAAACCATAGAAACTGCATACGAAGTGTCCCACATTAATTATGGAGAGCCACAAAATTTTAGAACCCATTATCAAGTCCTTGAGCCTAAATTTACATCAAGCTCATGGACATAAAGTCAAGTCATCTTGAATTGTGAAATAAACCAAGAAGTACTAATCACTTCTCGCATAAATAAGAAGTGTAATTTAATAATGTTCTATGTACTTTCTGAAACATATATAAGAGGCTCGACACTTGAATTATCATGAAAAGGTCTATAGATTTAAGGATAAGAGAACTATGTTTGCACTCACTTAAGTACATGCCGAATATAAAATAACGCTTTTGAATTAAAACATTCGTAAAGTTCATAAAAGGGAATACAAACAAAGATTGCTCTTTTCTGCTACCGGGAAATATATTCATTAATGAAGCAAAAAGATTAGGCAGGATAATGGGATAGCCTCACTCCAATAATTGGTCCTCGACTTAGTTAATTTCTGTGTCATATGCACTAAGGCCGGATTTTACCAAAGATTTTTACATCCCAAATATGTTCTAAGAGACGCCTCGACACGAAACATTTTCCCAATACTCTAATTTCTTAAATATTTTTCTATTATTCATGACGTGCTAAACAAAGCTTACTACTTATGTTTATTTAAGTTTGTATATCGTTTCCTACATTCTTTTCTTGTATTCTCTTTTTTTTTTTTTTATGGATTTCTCATGGAGCTTTTCTCTATTTCTTAAAATTAAGTGTTATGTTACGAGTTCATTTCTACTTCTCTAGCCATGAACTCTTTATTAGCATGGCGCTTGGTTTTGGACTCTCCCACTTGAGAGAATGGCTTTTGGTTTTCTGTATTTCAAGATTTAATTATTTATTAGCATTATTATTTCTTAACTTTCTTTCTAGAATTCCATAGATTTGGTTTTATATATCAATTGCTATTTATTTTTCATTTTCATTTTGGAACTTTGTCTTTCTCGTAGATCTTAGCACCGAATTATTAGGGCTGAGAGGATGAAATGGAGATCATAATCCTTAATGGGTTGCCAAGGAAATGCTTCTCGACTAGGGCAACATAGAATAGGCATTTTGGTTTATTATGACATTAATCTTCAACAGCTTAGTACTTAGGTTGACTCATTTGATTTTTCATGTTATATGAAACAACTTCAATTTCATAAATGTCATCACCACTATGTTTGTTTTCCAGGCTTCTATTTCTTATTGTATTATGGTGCTATTTATTATCTCAACATTTCCTCGCTGTTTCATATTGTTCAAGACTACAGAACCATCACTATAAGTGGCGGTATTCAGAAGGGTCCTTGATCATGCACATAGTCTTGGCAAGCATATAGGAATTTCTAAACATGTAGAAGTTCAAAGTATTGGTTTTGAAAAAACATCCAGGGAATACATTTGAATACTTCGTACATATTTGATTTGGCTTCGCTATGACCAAGAATCGTATTTTCAAGTATTATTATGATTTGTATTGAAGAAACACTTACCTGGTGGCTTGCGCCTGCTTGCGCCGTGGAATGCCAGATTAGTATCCGGCTTAAGTAGAGTTTGAAATACCATGGTTATTTTGTCGTTGGTGCTTATTTGTTTTTCTTGAATGTTTTATAGTTTTGTTATTTTTATTATAGATTAGATTCTAGACATGGGCTCATACCCTTGCTCAAAATTTCATCTATAATTTGATTAGTGTTATGCCCATCTCATATTTATGGTTTTATTTCGTTATTGTGAAAATACTTTCAATTACCCTGTTTTTTGGCTCAGGTTTTTACTTTAGATGCAAGGAGCCCTTATTCTATTTCAGGGTTCTTTAATGCGCATTTTGAAATTTTTTTTTTAAATGAGAAGGACGCTTAACAGTTGAAGTGGATGTTTTCAAACCGAAGAAGAATATGACGGGAAAATAAGACTCGGTCAAACACATACATGGTGGGTTTTTCACGGTTTATTACTGTCGATGAATGTCTTCCACCTCTAGCCGCATCCCGCATGATTTCTTTTAAAAAAACCCTATTAAAACTTAAAAGACTTTTACTAGTGGATTCAAGCTATCTTATTGCTTAGCAACCGACAATGTATAGATTTCACGATAAAATAATCTTTAATTGCAAGTAACATGATGAGTTATTTGTTAAAATACCGACAAATAAATAAAATGAAAGGAAAACTCTTCACAAAGATACAAGCTCACTAAAACCTTAGCAAAAACTCCTTCTTCCCTCATGGAACCACCTTTGCGACATGTAAGCTATACGATAATGATTCGGGATATGGAGCCAAATTTACATTGTGGATGCTATAAAAAATATTTACAATTGCTTTTCTTAGGATAAAGTAAGTTTTACTAAACAATACTCTACTTCTAAACAAAGATGATAACCTTGAGGTATCCTGATACTTCTCATAGTTTGAGAATGAGAAAAAGAGTATACAAATATAAGATACTTGGAAACTATTTTAGGGAGGTTAGTAAAAAGCTACACTTTTTAATAATTATAAGAAAAGCTATAGATTGTTAATGAATTTTATTTAGAAGTAGATAGTGATATTATTATATTATTTAATAAATTAAGTAATTTTAAATATTAATTATGACTAATATACCAAATTAAATCATAAGTAAAAAAAAATGATAAAAAAGGTATTTAGAGAAACATTCCAAGAGATTTATAAAAAAATATAAGAATTCATGTATTGTCTTGGTTATAAAGAGAAACTTGGATTTTGCCTTAATTAATCTTATCCAAATCCTATGAAATTAAACTTTACATTGATATGTGTGTGATAAAGTTGAATATTTTTCTTTGTGATGTTACATGGGTTAATAGGTCTATTCTTATACGAGCAAAAACATGTTTTAATTTTTGGGTATTTGTTGCTTACTTTTCTAATAATATTGTGTTTATCCTATTAGGTGTCCAAGAAATATGGCAAGCAAGAAGATGAAGAAGAAACAAAGAATCACCGCTTATGAAGATAATTTTGCTTTCAATTTAAGTTTGTATCTAAAATCGAATCGAATGTCTCTGGGTCATGTTTATAGAAAATAAAGAGAAATTCAAAAAATATTATTTATTTGTTAAAAAGATTTAATTGTTATTGT
This sequence comes from Tetrastigma voinierianum, assembly GCA_016808115.1. Lineage (NCBI taxonomy): Eukaryota > Viridiplantae > Streptophyta > Magnoliopsida > Vitales > Vitaceae > Tetrastigma > Tetrastigma voinierianum. The sequence continues at coordinate 27,822 of JAEQBH010006143.1, forward strand.
CCTAATTACTTAGAATGTTAATTAGAAACAGTTTCTTAAGCTATCTTTAAAGCATTAAATTGAAAACAATAATAAAAAATTATTGATCGTATAGGAAACCTTGGATAGGTATAGTGACAATTAAGATATATGATACTCAACCTTGACATCTCGATAATTCAATCTCCTTAGACGGAACTTCCACATATATTCCGCATAATGGAGCTTCTAGGATGTAACTTCCATAGATATTCCGTAAATCGAGCTTTCGAACATATTTCACTCCGCTAATAGTTCAGTGAAATTGCATTTCCGATGCGAAGATCGGGCTACGCCGCAACCACAAAGCATACTTATAACTTCACTTGAACATATTTCAACTATCAATAGTTCAAGAGCAAATTTCTGTTGTGGAAGATCCTGTATGCCACAACCACAAAGCATACTTATAAAAGAACCGGAACTCGTGATAAGACTTGTCAGGCAAACGCACTAAAATAACGGAACAAGTAGAATAACTAAAGATAGTATTTCCTAAGCACTGAAATTTAACGAGGTTCCATATAAATTTACATCCTCAAAGTACCCGTAAAACAACTTCCACTAATCAAGGAAAATTACAAACTTGGGAGCTGCCAAATCAATTTCCTAAGAAATTACGCCTAAAAGTAAATACCTGCCAAATAATACTACAAATATCCTCAAGTGGATGGGGAAGAGGTGCACTTAATGCAAATAGGAAAGACCCTTTTATTGGGTAAAGGGGAGATGCAAAACCCATATATAACCGATATGGGATTGCATAAAGACAACATATAACACATATCTCTCCCTTATAGTCCTTAAATGGTACCATTATCCTGTCATGTTTTCCTTCATGCCTCTTTTAGGCTCTCCTATTAGGCTTAGGTACCTATCAGGAGGGGTCTCGGGTTTGAGTCCCATTGGGATAATTTACTACATGATTGTTGACATGTATTGTGTGGTTTATTTGGAAATTGTATGTTAATTGATATGGTCATTCAATGTTGGAAGCTTCAAATTGTGTGTTCTGAATGGTTTGGCTTGTAGATGTGTTTATGTATGAACAAGGTCATCGCGATGGCTTGGTTGTAAATAGTTTGTGGACATGGTGTCACAATTAAGCTTTAGAGTATAATGTCATTGCTTGATCGTGATTAATTGTAGATGTCAAGATATGCAGATAATGTTTGATACGATTGTGGTTTATTCGAAATCGTATGTTAATTGATATGATTGTCCAAATGATGAATGGTTTAAAATGTCGGAAGGCAAATTTGTGTGTCGAATGGTTTGGCTTGTGATGTGTTTGTGTATGAACAAGGCCATCGCATGGCTCTGTGTCAGGGGCTATTTAGGACATGGTATCACCTGGGGTTTCCAGAGTATAATGTAAGTCATTGCTTGATTGCGATGACTCAGAATGTTAATATATGTGTGTATAATATGTTGACATGTATTATTGTATGGTTTATTTGAAATTGTATGTTAATTGGATATGATTGTCCAAATGATGCATGGGTTTGAAAATGTTGGAAGCCAAATCAGGTAAGGTTCTAATGGTTTGGCTTGTGGATGTGTTTGTGGTATGAACAAGCTTATCAGATGGTTTGCTGTGAGTTACTAGACATAGTGTCACAATTGCCGAGTATAATGTAAGTCATCGCTTGATTGGTGATGACTCTAGATGCCAATATATGTGTGTATAATATGTCGACATGTATCAGGTGGTTTATTTGAAATCGTATGTTTAGTCGATAATGACTGTCCAAAAGGATGCATGGGTATTATGCATGGTTTAAAATGTCCATTTAGCACTCAAATTATATATATATGATATGGTATAGGCATGGAATGGCATAACTGCATTTTATATGCAATGGTGCACGACACTGGGCTGTGCATGGGTCATAATCATTCATCATTCCCGTGAGTGCTGCGGAGCTCGGTACTTCGACTACCTCAACCGAGTCTCAGCCAGTGCATTTGGCAGCTTTGAAAAAGATATTTATCGGAGACTCGCCCATCAAGCTTAATGCTATGCGTATCTGAGACCGGCCCAATGCTTTGATTAGTTATTTATCGGAGATTGTCTTTAATGCTTTTAATTGTGCCGTTTATCGGAGACTATCCAATGCTTTTAATAAAGTTGTTTATCGTAGACTGGCCCAATATTTTTTAATAAAGCTATTTATCTGAGACTATCCAATGTTTTTGAATAAAGCTGTTTATCGGAGATTGTTCAATGGCTTTATTGTGCCGGTTGATCGGAGGATGTCCACGGGTTTTAAAAAACAAAAAAGCTTGTTTTGATAAAGGGTCATAGGTGAAACTAATGACAAGTTTTTTACACTTGGTATAAGCATGTGTGAAGGGAGTCGGTAGACTCGTGTTAAAGGCATGGTGAGTGACACTTCATTCATGGCATCTAGCATTCCAGAGTAGAAACCGATTTTACTCGAATGCTTCGATCGTGGTGAACATGGTACATGTGTGTATTTTAAAGGGGAGTAGCCCATGCAGGAGTTTCTTACCCTACTTCGGGCATTGCCCACCCTGGCTCGTGAGGGACCCCTTCAAATTACGGTGTGGAGTATGCGGGTGTGGACGACGCCCTCACTCGAGGTCAGAAGGCGAGAGTTTCTGGCCGAGGCTCACTAATTTTTTGTAAAGAAGCTTGGAACAAACTATTCTTAGCTTGTATTTCTTGTGTAAAAAGGAATTGCAAAAATACTTTGGAACAACCTTGTTCTAATTTGTAATATTTGTAAGAGTGTTGTACTTTTAAACCTTTGAGGACTATGATAATTATTCCTAGAGTATTTCAGATCGTGGATGGAGCGGGTCCTGCTAGGCCACTTTCACTATGTTAATTGACCAAGGAAGTCATTGTATTATATTAAATATGTTGCCAGGTTTTTTTGTATTGTGTTGTATTTTGGGTAGAGCTCCTGCATAAAGCTGAGACTCTTGCCTCTTAATTTTCAAAATTTATGGTCTAAAAGGGGATATCAGGGAAGGGTAATGTTACCCGACATCCAGAAGTCTTCAAGTGGTTGTCAACGAACCCCCAGGTTTTGGGGTGTCATAGGGGATTTTGAGGAGCTTTTTGGGGGAGAACAAGTCCCTCTTTGGGTGGAAACACCCTAGGGCACAAATATTTGAAGGAGAAAAGCTTGAAGAATGAGGAAATGGAGGTTAAGAGATCGGGGCTTCACTAAGATTTGTTCATTCTTCTTTCCCTTTGTTTTCCTTTCTTTGATGGTTGCTTTTTTCTTTAAAAGATGTTTTAGTTTGTTTTCTTAGGTTTAGATAAACTAAAGACATAAATGTATGGATTTCTCCTAATTTATATTGATTGATGGTTACTTTTCACATGTGTTGAGTATTTCATTTAAATTTTAATGTTTGTGGGTATTTGGCTAATATTAACATAATTTGTGGCTTGATTTGAGACTGAGAAGTGATTATTGAGCTAGACCATGGATGAAATGTCATCTTCAATTATCAAGTGAGAGATAGATATATAAATGAGATTAGGTGCGTATTAGGTTTCTTTGGTTTATTGCATTCCTGTAATTTAGGTCGAGTGGTAGATGCAAAATACCTAAACTTGTGGGTAGTGTGGATGCTTGAGAGAGATTCACATATACGTTAGTGAAATTGTCATCTTCATATGAAAATAAACATTGATTGATTGCGTTAAGAGGTTCATATATGATTGTTTGGGTAAAATCTATGCCCTAAGGCTTTTTAGTCTTTATTGAGTCGTTATAGTTTAGGATTTGCATGCTAGTTTAGTATAATTTGAGTCTTTCACAAATTTTCCATCATCCAAATAGAGCCTAAGCTAGACTAGAGTCGGTACTTAGTAACCCAATTCTACGTGGGACGATACTCTTACTTTCATTATATTACTTGAGGCGACACGTGCACTTACATACATAGGCGTACTATTTTATATACACACTCGCACCTATCAGAGCCTTCAATGTTTAAAGGCAGAACATGAGGACAGTTTACTACATTGTATTAAAGTGATTAGCTTTAAAAAAATTTACTCTATAAGTAGACATGAAGAGAAAGATATACAGTAAAAACTAAAAATGATCTCTCATGAGTCCAAGCCATACTCATAACTAAAAAATAATGCATGCATCAATTTCTTTCCTCATTGGAACTATAGGAACAAGTATGTTGAACTAGTCAAGTTTGGGTGAATGCCAATGTCTATTTGTTGTCAAAATGATACATGCATCAATTTCTTTCCTTATTATTGGACCCATAGGGACAAGTACGTTAAACTAGTCAAGCCGAGAGACTATAAAGCCAATCACCATTCGTCGTCATAATCAATATTTAAAATTATGATAAGATTCATAATACAATGACTAAGATATTTCATGCAGATGATAATATCTATTCCTAAAAGAATTGATTGGTACCAAATATTCCATGGAAAAAGCTGAGTAGTTCAAAAATTCAGAAAAATCAACTATATAATAAACTAAATTTTTGGTGGATTTAATGCTAGTCAGCAAGAAAAGCCAAATATTAAAAATATATAATTATCATGTTTAGAAAGTTATTTCCTTTATAAAGTTTTCATACAAATTCCTCGGGAGAGTAGTTCATGGATTCTTCCTTTTATCTCATCCAGCTCATTGGATATTTCCAAAGGCAAAGAAATTATGTTCTTCTAAGTGCAAGGACAAATCTCCATTTTAGTATCAAGAAAATTAAATGATGAGGACCCCCTACATAAATATAGTGGACCCTATGAAAAATCTCCTTTAGTGTCAAGAAAATTAAACCACACCACCACACCCCCCCCCCCCCCCCCCCCAATATCCCTATATAAATATTGACCCTACATATATTGAACCACACAAATTGAAAATCTTCTTTAGTGTCAAGAAAATTAAACAATGAGGACCCCATATATAAATACTGTTGAAATCAATGACACAATAATAAAATACAAAAACAAAGAAAAACACCAAGGATTTACATGGAAACCCTTATGGAAAAAACCATGATAGAGGAGAAAGCTTCACTATGCATATAAGAAACATTACAGAGGTTAAACGGGATAGAGAATTTAACCCTAGAATGTTGATATTATGAAAATACCCGAGCAAAAAGGTCCATACCGAGAGGCCAAACGGCGAATTTGTTTCCTATTTTCGGTATTTAAATTGTCGTTAGTCTCACATGTGTATTTGAATAAGAATTCCGCTCTTCATTTGCATTTCCTTTTTCTTTAAAAATTTGATATACAACAATGACATAAAGCCAAGCAATCTTAAATTGTGAATTAAACCAGATAGGAGTACTAATCACTTTGTATAAATAGGGAAATACTTAATGTTCATATTTCATGCTCTAATATTCTATGTTCGCTTTGGAATCAAAACATAGAGGCCTCTGAAATAATAATCCAAAGAAGTATGAAGGCCTTGGTGTTCTTTCTTTTTCTATCAAACAGTTCCTCGTTGTGCATCCATCTATGGTGTCCCATCACTGCCAGTAGCATGAAAATGAAACTGACGACTTGCGTTGGTTGCTTTAGAAGGATGGATCACCCATGATCCACTTGGGATGCTTCCAGTTCTTGAATGACTCACTCCATTTTCGCTGGTGGTCAGGACAGACTCCCCGGCATGTCCATAGAGTCACCCAATTAAATCTATTTTCTTATGGACTGGTGGGACCCTCTCACCTCATATCGGGAACTCCACCTTTCTTTAGAACAATAGTCCTCCAAACAACAGCTTCATGGCAAAGTGCCCTCGAGATCGGTGGTTTATTTCCTCGCATTAGTTCTTTGTTTAGCAAATACCTTCAAGGAATGATCCTACCACTTCACAAATTGCTTCGAGAGCTTAGGAACTTAATCCAATTGACAACAAGCTTGAAGACAAAATAATAGAAGAACTTGGCTCCCTCTCAAAATTGACAGCTTTGGGCCTCAATAGTAACAATCTCACAGGAAAGAACCCAACTTCACTTGGGAACCTCTCATCTGTCACTAGATAGTCAACAAAGATTCAACACCCCTCGGAAGCAGAAGCATTCCTCGAGGAGCTTATAATTGTCTAGGCTTTATTTTATTAGGGTTTCAACAGACACAGTACCATTCTCTTCTTCAGCAGACAACCTCTCAAACATGCGTTACTCCTACTTGAACTAACCAAATTGAGTGGAAGTCTTAATGATACGGTGTCGCCTTCCTCATCTCTCCGCGGCTAGATCTTTCAAAAAACCAATTCACAGGGCCTGTTCCTGTTTCATTATCTAATGCTTCAATGCTTCAATATATCTATCTCATTTTCAAATGTGATTCATCGACAAGTACCATCGAATTTGGGAAGGTTGTAAAACCTTCTCGAGCCATAAACATGGCGGAGAATCACTGGGTTCCTCCAGAGGAGATGATTTGAGCTTCATTGCATTCTCTAGCAACCGCACCTAATTTCAAAGAATGGCTTTTAGTAAATAATTTTCAAAGATCCTTTAGCTAGTACAATAGCTAATTTCTCGAATCTAACTTTTGGATAGATTTGGAATTCAACCGTATTCATGGAAATCAATTCCTTCCTCGTGGAGTGAAGAGAATCGCAAATCTAACATATCTGGACTTGACGGGAATCACCATTCACAAGATTCTTCTAACATCGGAAGACTTTACAAAATGCAAGAGTTAGGTTTGTATGGAAACAGACTCTCTGGAAGAATACCGTCCTCACTCTGGTAACTTAACCATATCAAACCTTACTGATTTAAGCAGCAACGACTTGACAGGAGACATACCATTCAATCTATCAGCTTGTTAAAACCTACTAGAATTGTACCTTTATGACAACAACCTCAATGGTTCAATCCCTAGCGATGTTATGAGTCTTTCCTCACTTGTGGACCTTCAATTAGGTGGCAACGCCTTTACCGGTTCTCACGCCATTGAAGGTGGCCATTTGAATAATCTCAACTATTAGATGTCTCAACAACAAACTATCAGGTGGTCTTCCAAACATTCAGGTAATCAGGAAAATGCAAGGTCTTCAACTTGACCTGCATTATCTTTGAAGGTGAGATTCCTACATCGCTGCAAACTCTCCGAGGTTTAGAATACTTGGATCTTTCTTGCAACAAATTTTCTGGTAGGATCCCCACGCTTCGGGACCTTCCTTTTCGACCTATTCAACTTGTCTTTCAATGAACTCAAGAGAAGTACCTCGCTAAGGCCAATGTCACCATTTCAATTGAAGGAAACAAAAATCTATGTGGAGGTCTTCCCAAGCTTCATCTTCCTACAGCGCCACCTCTTCTCGGAAAAAAAAGCGTTTCTACAAAAAAACTACTCATTCCAATAATCATTGCAACTTTATCCTTGAGTTTGTTGGTCTTGTTTTCATTATCCGTTCCGGAGAAGGAAGAAAATGAGGAATACGCTTCTTTCATAATCTTCCAATGGGCAATTCTAAGAATTTCATTTGGTGATTCCATAAAGCCAGCTGAAGGCTTTCTGAGCTCCATTAAGATCGAGTTGGGAGTTACTGCCTGGTACAAAGGAATCCTTGAAATCAAGATGGAACATCCATCTGTGGTAAAGGTCTTCTAATCTTCCCCAAGGGGAGCTTCCAAGAGCTTTTATGTCGGAATGCAAGGCCTTAGAAAACCACATAGGAACTGGTCAAGTCTTGAGTGCTGTTTGAGTTGACTTTCATGCAATGATTTTAAGGCTCGGTGTTTGAGTTGATGCTTAAAGGAAATTTGATGGATGGTTACATTCAAAATGGTGAGAGGACGAACCACCCCAAAGGCTTACTCTTCTACAAAGACCGACACGCTTATTGATCGCTGCTTCAGATTGAAGTATTCACACTCACGCGTATGAAATTATTGTTCATAATGATCCTAAGCCCAAAAGAATGTTCTTCTTCACGATGATACGAGCAGGCCATACGTTGATTTCCTGCATTTCAAAGATCACTTATGTTGTTTCTACTCTATGATTACAATAAGCCAAAAGTATGTACCAAAATATTTAAATGGTAAAGGAAAGGATCCATAGGCCAAGCATTGTCTGTGTACCAAATTCAACTAGAAGTAATTAAATATCTCTACTTTATGTTCTGGTATTTAATTCCATGGATTTGATATGAATAACCCATTTTTTTACATTCACTTAGATAATTATTATGCAGAAATATGGTGTCCATGGTCATGTGTCGGCTTATGAGATATGTATAGTTATGGAATCCTTTCTATTGGAGATGTTTACCGGAAGAAGACTAACCTGATAGCGAAGCTCCAAGATGGTCATACTCTTCATAACTTTGTGAGAACTTCTTGCTCGAAAGGAAGTTCTCGAGGTCGAGATCACTTTGCTTTTGGAAGCAAAATGAATTGGTAAAATGTAGGGAATGCATCACTCGCAGTGATGGAAATTGGCATCAAATGTTCCATTGAATCACCAAAGACCGAATGGAGATACATGACACAACCAATAAACTACTACACTATCAAGAACCAGCTTTATACATTGACTAATACATTTGCTAGTTATTTTCTCCGCTCGATAATACATTGACTAATTATGGTAATATTGACTATTATAGTAATACATCTACTACTCAATGTATTAATATAATTTTTTAATCCCAAACTGAATTAATGAGAGGCAATTTCAAGTTATCTTTTAGTGTGTGTACTTTTGTATGGAACCTGTAAATTATTTGCCTGGAGGGTAACTCAACTATGTAAATCCAATTTTTGATGATATATGAACAAATATTTTCAAATTGATAATATGATAAATACTTTCCTTTTTTGCTTTCTAAGATTCATTTTTTTCGTTATAATTTTTTTTTACTAATAGGAGAGACAATTCCAAGGAAATCAAGCAATATTACAACTCACTCTTACATGAGTTAGAGTGCCCTCTTCTATCCATGTTCCTTGGCTGTACCTACCATTTCTCCACCTATGTTTATAGATAAAGAGTGTCTTACAAAAATCTATTTTGATTAAAATACTATTTTTTTTTAAAAAAAAAAAATTATAAAATAATTGTGAGCTCAAGCTATCACGAGTGCGTTTCATCAGATATTAACATAGGCAAATGTCGCTTGTTCAACAATGACTCATTATTTTTTAAAGTATATGTTGTTAACTCATCAAAGGCATTAAAGCAATTGTCTTTGAACCAAACAACTGCATTAAAGTAATTGCCTCCGTCTCTAAATAATGGCTTCATCATTTAAAAAAATTAAAATTATGTTGTCACCAACGTTTGAAATTGTACAAATTGATTTTAAAGATTACGTTTGATATCTAAAATCATAACTTATCAAATCTTATATGGTTTTTAGTGCAAATAATCTTTTCGGCTTTAAATAATTTATCTTAAAAAAATCCACTTTTACGCATTTGTTGAATAAAAAAATCAAATAGAAATTATTAAAAGTGACAAAGAATAGTAATAATAATAATAATAAAATCAAGTGACATAATTCTTTAAAAAAAGTTTAATAAGATAAATATGAAATTATCACACATTGATTTTATTATTATTATTATCTATAAAATATTAAAATAAATAAATTATTTAAAATTATTTAGAATAATGAAGTCATAAGATTTGATAAATTAATGAAGTTCGACTAAAATTAGTTATTTGTAAATTAGTTATCATTACAAATTAGTTACTAATAATTTATTTATTAATTCAAATATATTTGTAAATATTTTTAAATTTTCACAACAAGCACATCCAACTTAGCTCTTAAATCCTAAATAAACCTCGGCAGTTTTATTTTAAAATATTTTTGAAGTTTTATTTTTATTTCACAAGTCAGATCCACCATTATCATTTTAAAATATAGAATCATGTATAAACCAAACTATAAATATATAAAAGAATGTATATAAATATAAACATATATCAATGAGTCCTACAAGACGGTGTCTTTATATTTCTCTTGGGGATGCCGTCTAGAATACACAACTAGTTGATCTATAGGTCCCGTGGCAATCTTATATGGAGCTGATGACGAGAAGTCATTGATGAAATACTGACGCTCACGAGCCGCTAAGGTCAGTTTCTAGGTGGAATTGCACCCAACTCGACATAAGGTTAATCATGGTCCTTACCGGTCTCATCAATGAGACAACGTGTGGGATGCAAAGTTGAGATGATACAAGTCATATCTACGCCATGGAAGCTTAGCTCGCGAAATCGGAGAAGGCAAAGATGTGGTTTGTAAATGGGGAGATGGGTGGATAATGGTGGGATGACATGTGGAGCCGGAAGTCCCCACCATGTGGGCAAAGGAAAGGTGGAAGGTGATGTGTAAGCTTCAGGAGTGTATAAAAGTATTTGACAAATGGGCAGTTAAGTATGGAGCCGTATGAAGTATCGGGCAAATTAATATGGAGTGGGTGAATAATGGTGGCAATGTCGACTTAGGTGTAACCTCCCCACCTTCTCGATCACGACTCCGCCCCTCCATCTCGACTCCACGACCCCACCCAATTATTTCGACCACAACCTTGCCGATCAACTCTCCCTCTCCCTTTACCTTGAATAGGGTCAGATACGAATCAAGTGGATGACACCTAGTTTACGGATATCCATGTGGAAGTAGATGCCTTCTAATCGTGTCCAACGATGCGATGCTCCTCTATAATTTGGTGTAATAATCGATATAAAGAATAAGGATGTAAGTCAGAAACCATCCCGTGGTAGCTCCACACAATAATCGATTAAAGCGGCGGTCACTAGGCATAGATCAAAAGAACCAACCAAACAATTATAAATACGTAATCTATTGATTCAAATTTGAAAAACACTTTATAAACACAAGACTCTAACTTACTAAAAGCTGAGTAGAATCGATTGTAGTACGATACCTTATATCATCCCTATGAAGTGGTGGTAATTACAAACATCATGTAACAATGATAATACTCAATCGCATATATGGATCATGAGTCCATAATACCCAATTATAGGGGTGAGGTGATGATCATGTCCACTTGTGTATCCTATAAGACAACGTATGGAGCATGATATCGCCCCAATCTCTCCAAGTCCCACGCAACAACCCATAGTTGTTGCTCATAAGAGCGGTGTGGAGGTATATCCCCATCAGAGCCCAAATTGGCTCAAGACTTGCTCTGGATGATGCCACTAAACAGTTTTAAAACATATAAGCAGTGACATCGTCCACCAGATCTCCTGATCAGATGAGCAGATTTCTGGTAGCTGGTCAACCAACTCTCCAAAGTATGGCTACCATAAGACCTACACATTTACAATTTACATCAATAACATTGATGTGAATATGAATTAAATTACTATAGAACCATATACTTTTATATATGTCATTACTTGATTAAAAGTTTTGCATCTAGCTAATCTCGATATATGAGGAGTACACCGGATGGGTTATGCACCCGTGTCAAAGGTACTCTCCACCTACACCCTAATGACAGAGTTGGCTCTAGCTCAGCCGTAGCATTAGTCGGTAATCCATCGTGGACAGCCTCAACTACGTTTCCATTGACGTCATCATAATGTAAGGCATGAGCGACTGGAGGTGCTGGATGTGCTACTAGTCACCCAAAATCGGGTTGTCCCATGTGAAGTCTCTCCAAAGACCAGAGCTGCATACAAAATAAACAAAAAGTAAGCAAACTAATGATACATTGTGTACATGAATCAGTATGTAATAAAATAAAGTTATTGATACTTGTAACAGTGTAATATAACCTTTAATACCACGTGTATGATCCAAGCTGGTTTTACATAATCCTCGTATAATCATATAGTATCAGACCACCTAAAATATATGGTACAATCATACAACTTCGTGAGCAATGGGTGAGTTACGTATGGATTGATGCACTCCCTTCTTGTTCGCAACAAGAAGGATCCAAGCAAGCAAGATGAAACCATGCGCACTTTCTAAGATGACATAATACCTAGATGTTCAGAAGATATAACACAAATTCTCGTCTCAGTTACTTTGTTTCAATACATGCCAAGAACCAATCCTAATCCATCAATATTCACCTTTTGTAATAGCAAATGCCAATGAAAACAATTGATTATTTCCCATCACACCCTTATAGTAATTATTAAATGTGCCTTTATACTTTATACAAATGTGTACCATCAATACTCAGTACGAGATGACAATGTTCGAACCCTTAAATAGATGGCTTAAATGACTAGAACATACATTGAAATATCTCAGTATTTGACATATTACTATCAAATGTTTTCCAAATTATAACACATCCAGGATTTGCTTGCTCTAAGGCCAAGAACAAACATCGTAGCTCTGAATATGATTAAGAAAAGTCACCAAATAAGTGTCTAAGTGTTTTATGCTTTCCATCCAACGCCTTTGCATGAAATTTCATATCCTATTTCTCTCCACCACTGGTTTAATACATACATTACAGTGAATTGTGCCCTTAATAATTTATCTTGATATGAGCAAAGAATCAACTTTGAATATGTGACACCCTAAAATCTGTGGGTCCCGTTTGACAACCTCATTAACCTCGCTGGAATATTGCGGGATGTCGGGTAAACTGACACCACTCAGAAATCGCGCAGTCTCCTTTGTACGGGGAGCTCTACCCAAAATACAACCTGTCTCAACAATCAACAATGACCACACATGTCCACATGCGAGTAAAATAATGGCCACTTAGGCTGGGCCTTTGCATTTATACCCACAAAATACAATTCTCCAACTATATACCATAGTTCAAGAGTTAAGTCACTTAATTCAAACATATATTAAGATTTACAATTTTAATACATGTTATACAAAATCAATACCAAAGCCATAATTTGGCTTTCTTCTAAAACGCGGCCTCTAGCGAGTGTCATCTTCCTGTACACTCCCTGTACTTGAAATGGTGATCCCTCGACATGGTGAGCAAAGCCGAGTAGTGATAATTTCCTACCTGGGTTACTCTCCACCTAAGTGCACATGTCATGGCAAATCAATCATATCCAAGCACTCCCATGAACCTTACTCGAATGTCTACATGCCCAAACTCCATGTCTCAGTCCTCACTGACTCTCTCACATATGCCTAAGCCGCTAGTAAAATTAATCGCTTTCAAAACAAAAGCTTTTTGTTCTCAAAACTCACTCACCGAATTCCCCCGTAAATACATATCGACTACCCTTCGAGGCGAATTAGTCGGATATTTCAAACAACATGGCTATCCCCATCCGAAGTGATTTGTTGGACAACTCTCCAAGGCAATTCTTCGGAAAATCTTCCTTGAAATTCCTTTCACAAACATTTTCGTTTTTGTTTCATTTCATGTCATGCACTCACACCTAATATTCTAGGTTTCCCCAATGCATATGGAATGCATTATGCCAATTCCAAAATAGTCATGCTAATACATAAAACATGTATATATATTAACATAATTAAATCACATAAATCATGTTATGAAAATTGACCATCAATAACACCAAAATTAGCTCACATGGGCTAATTAGCAAACACAAGCAATTCATTTTGAATCACTCAACATCACAATAAAATCACAATAAAAATCATGTCACTATTCATATGAACGCTGAAACCCTGTCGCACTGCTCACCCACCAAATTCGGGATTTTCTCCACTCCTGGCTCAAAGGTTTCAGACCGAATTTAAGGCTAAATCAAGCCTCTTCATAATATCCCTAATCCATAAACATGGCTCTTAGCCAAAGAATATCACAAGTAGGGAAAAGATCCTCACTCTTGGAGTTGCTCGAACTCCACCAAATTCCAAGTGTTCATGCTGCAGCCCTCGCCGTAGATCGACTTCGCTTCGTCTATTTGAACCGACATCCGAACGACCGAAATCTAGAGAGAATGAGCTCCTTCTCTCTCTAAAATCACAAACCAAGAGACCCACCGCATCTCTTCACGTTTTGGTCTTTTAATTTCGGGAGAAGCATAACGCTATTGCCTTTTGTCCTTATTCTCATTAACAATTTTAATAATTCTCATCATGTCCCATTTTTTCACTATTTTGACACTTGACACAATCTCGGTCATTTATTTCCATCATATCTCTAGTCATGCAACATGTGTCAAGTAGTATGAGTACATGTAGTAGGCGACTTTTCACATCACACGCCTCTAAACCTCAGATATGGCAACCGACACTCTGCGCGAAACCTCAAATTTCGACCATTCGAATCTCGACGAACACGTGGTAGCTAGGATTTGGCGAGACAATTTCAACCTGAAGTCCGCTTCATCATCCGAGATCTAGAAAAATTTCTGATTTACCGAAATTACCGCTTTACCTTTCGTAAAATTAAATTTTCCTGCCCACAGAATACAATCGACGATGGTCCCGATTAAAGTAAGGATTGACACAAGTATATGACTCCCTTTATACTTGTTGATAACATATAAACAAGTATCTTCTCATAAACATGACATGAAGCTTTCCATGGACATTGACATCTCTCACTTTTACAAACTTAAAACTAGCAATTTTCGAGGATGCAACAAACTACAAACTCTTGGATGTGCTTTAATTGAGTAAATTTTTCAGAGCCTCTCGCAAAGAAGATTTGAATTAAAAACTCGTCGCCTACAAATTCTCCACTGGGTACGCTTAGCATGCTCTTAAAATATCATTACCAAAGTTTTCAACATGTTCAAATTGAGGTGATGGTGCTAAGTGATACTGAACAGGGTATGACTCATATGGTTCCTCAACATCTGGGTTATTTGATACATCACAAGATGCCGCATGCACGGAGACATATATTCCTTGCTCATTTTCCAAAACTTGGTTGAAAGTATGGAAGAATGATACATGTCCATCAGCTTGAACATCTAAATCTCCATTAGATTCACCATCAACATCTTCATTAGATTCACTATTATTTCTTCATTTTCACAGTCTTCATCATCTCCATATACTCTACATATGTCAGTATCCAGTGTTAGACCGCTACTAGGTCCACAATAATAGTCAAATTCTACAACATTATCATTTTCTCGAACCAATAACTGCGGTAGCACCTTACGCATTGACTTCAAGGGCTTGACTCGAAAGACCTAAATATACAATTCAATTTCCTCCATCCCAATTGTGTTAACCAAGTTCAACATTTGGTACACGCTATCACATCTCATATTGGAAAAGGTTGAACCTATTTCCACTTTTGGTAGGGATACTTACAATTCGAGGACTAATTAACATTTGTTTGTCAATGGTCGCCCTTGAGTATATCATAATACCTTAATTATAACTAAACGTAATCAACCAAGATATCCAAAGGCACAGTGACAACTTCGTTCCCGACAAATTTGACATTTGTTTCAATCCTCAGTATATTTTCGTTGTAATAACATATCATGAGAATAAGGAAACAAAACATATTCGACTCATACAAAATGGTCCCAATAAGTTAAATAATATGAGACAACACAAGAGACAAATACAAGAACAATTGATTAATTGATCGAATCACTTGCAGACTCAGAAATGGTCCCACGACCATCAAATATTATAGATACTGAGATCAGCCCGCCGTGTAGGCTCAGGTGAAGGTGAAAAACATACAACCTGTCAGTTGACATGTTTGCTCAACCCTTTATAGATTTTGGTGATCAAGGGTTGATCAAATAAGTTGGGAAAAGATTTAGGCCTTATTTGTTAATAGTTTTTTAAACTATTTTTCTTTCGAAAAACGAAGAGAAGGGAAAACCTCGAATACTGTATATGTAGAGAATTTTGATTGCTTCTATGTTTTGTATTTAATTGAATATGAGAAATGTGAGTTGTCATTTTCTAGCCAGCTTTCTAAAGTTTAATGTTATTATTCTATGATAATGATTATACATATAAAGTATTGTTTTGAAATTAAATGCATAAATCTTGCATTATATTTTATTAATTTTTTCATCTATTCACTTTGTATTATATCATGTATTACTATCTTCTCTATAGACTAGGCCCTTGCCTCCTACATCTATCCTTTTACTATTTGAATTATGTCTTAAGGACATTTTATTATTTTTAAAATTTACAATATAATAGTTAATAATAACACTTTAAAACATCACGAGTTCATTCGGGTCATGTAGGTACACCTCAAAGAAAGACCACTATCTCGAACAATGACTTTACAAATTTTTTCAAGATAAAGCAATTATTTTGACAACGACTTTACAAATTTTAAAGCATAAAGTCGCCAGTTTCGATACCGCTTATCATTAATCAAAGTATATGTTTGTTACGCAAAAGATATGAGTTTGAATCGATTGGCTAAAAATCTTTAAAATTGGAATGTTTTACATTTTCCATAAATTTCATATAACAACCCATAAACTAGCTTCTCATCTAATCTTATGGGGCTAACATCTGGACTAATCTCACGAGGTCATGAAGTTAAAATTTGGTAAACGTCTAATGGCATTATTGATGGGTAAACCTCAAAAAGGCTTAAATAAATTAAGCTACCCCTAATTTTGTATAAAAAAATTATAATTTTCTATTTTCACAAAAAAAAAAAAAAACTGAGAAATAAACTTAGATGATATCTAAGTTAAATAATGTTAGAAATCAAAACTAATCTCAAAAGTGGAACTTTGTCTCGTCTAATATACCATTATATTTTTCTAAAGTTTTTCATCAGCATTTTTAAAATTCTTTAAAAATATAAATATTTGTTGTAGTATAAGAAAATAATTGATTCTTTTACAAGCTAGCACTCAGAGAGAAAATATTTTTATTAAAATTTGAGTAAAATGTTATTAAACACATTTTTAGCATATGACATCAACTATTTAATTTAATTATTATTATTTTTTAAATTGAAATTCAATTACAAAATTTCTCATAATGGTTAAGCATCAACATATGCCGAGATAAAAGTAGGTTGTTTTGGATATTTAGGAAAGAAAATTAATTGTAAATATATATAAAGTTATTATTAATTTTAAATAAGATATTATTACCGTATTCTTTAAAATATTTTATTTAATTTTAATTTTAATATGATAAATGATTTTATTAGGAATATTAATATCCATATTTAATAATATCAATGAGAATATTATTATCTATCATTTTTTGCCATATCTCATCAAAATCCTCGTTGAGCCAAAATATGTCTAGTTGATCAATATGAATATTGCATGCTGTGGCTTATATCAAGGATTCTAAGGGCTTGACTATGAAAGTTTCTTCATGATGTGGTGAATGTTGAATAATGCATGTCAATATTAAGTATTAAAATGTTTATTTTTTTAATATTATATTTCTATTAAGTATTAAGTTGTTTGGTTTTTAGATGTTTAAAATTGACATCATATATATATTAAGAAAAATAATTTAATTTAAGTCAAGTAATTGTTTGTGTAATGGTAATATAAATTTATTATTATGATAAAATAAAATATATATACAAAAAAATACACATTGTTTCAGAAAACACCATAATTATGTTATGTGTTTGCAAATAATTGTTCTCACAAATAGTTCTAAAAAACAGCTACCAAACAAGAGCTTAGCTTCCATATGTTTGTTTCTTAAGAAAATTCATATTTAATCACCACATTATCAACAAAACACACTAACAAAAGATTATCACCACGGATTAAAATGTGAACTAAACCCAAAGATGTATCACCACATTCTCAACAAAACATACCAACAAAAGCAGCAATATAAGAAATTTTCAACAAAAAACAGTCCAATGTAAGAGGGTTACCTCCGCCGCTGAGCCGAATCTGAGTACTGTAAGAGAAAATACGTTGTGGTAAAAATTATTTGATTTCAAGCCCTAATTCCATCGATGAGGAGCAAGTGAAAACATGAGAGAAAATGATAAAACTAGAGGAATAGGGTTTTGTGATTTTTAATACACGATAATGTCAGATATCAGACAATGACATTTAAATTTTTTAAATTATGAAGCCGTTATTCAGACCACGTCGCCATAATGGCCTAGGACGCATTAGGATTTGACAATGCTTTAAATACCAACTATTTTTGTAATTTAAAAAAAAAATTATTTTAATCCAAAACTCCAAAAATCGTGGCAGCCGTGTTCCCCTCTATAAATTAATGTGCTTCACAATTATCAATTACTTCAAGCTGGGAGCCGGTGACATTCTTTCAAACAAGGTGGAGCGCCTATTACCGCCATGCGCCTGACGTGAGTGCCGCCAGTTCGAGAGTCTGGGCCGCTATCAATTTTTCCGAACCTTTTTTTCAAGCTAGCCGAGGCGTGGATGCATGAGAGCCCATAATTCACTGGAATGTTGAGAAGCCAACCAGCCTAACTCCCCTCTCTCCTCTCCTGCACTCCAGGCAGCCTTGCTACCAACCCGGGTCCGGTGGTGCGCACTCGGGCTAACCCGCATGTTTTGGTGGTGTCACGCTCTCCCTTTCACTATCGCCGTTGAGAAGGTTAGGTTCACTACGTTTATATATCTCCCATCACGAGGCTTTGTACTGGCTTCAAGATCCATGCATGTCGCCACTCGACGCTCCTCCATTTCCATAACCTACCACCATAGGCAAAGCTAGTGAAGGTCTCCATCAACTTCCCACTGGATCATGTTGATTAGACGACAGTTCTCGGGCGAAACCATTCACCGAGGGTTTTTGCTCGCACGTCTCGTGGCTCTCAGACGTTGCTAAGGTTCGCCATATGGGGTGGCCTTTGAACAATACCGGAAGATGTGGTCGAGGTCTTTAATCGTTTATAGACACAGTTGCAATAGGGCTTGTGTGAAGCCTCTCATTATTTGTCATTATCTAGCCATATATATGCCGATTTCTACTCATGAACAAACCATCAGAGATGACCCCTACGCGTGCCATCCATATCTTCTTCATCCTGATCCGATCATGATTGCGTAGCTGGTCCATAGCCCGGATAGGAAGCTCCGCTTTCAATCTCCTTCGTTCCCCACTTATATTAGGAATCTACTGAGTTCTAGCAGGGAGTATTTAAACGCAGCTTGTTACAGTTGAGTTACGTCCCGTATCGAAGATCTCTCGAGAAAATAGCTTATTGTGGATGTTGTACACTTTGTAAAAAATAATCCGATTAAAATCAAAATAATCTACCTATGAACAATATTCCCAATGTTTCATACCCATATTCCCCGAGATCCATGTCGAAATATTAAGAATAATAATATTACAACATATCTGGCTATACTGAATTCATAGATTGTTGAAGATTGTGGGTTCAGATCTTTTGTATAATACATATATCCGCGATTCCTCTCTGTTTTCTCTCCGACAATGGGAAGCCTTGAAAGAACATAATAATAAGTATATATAGGGGACCATAACCTTGAAAAACCTAATTATTAATATTTCGATTTCGCCCAGCATAAAATCATGAATTTACTACCTGGTATCTACACATAATATACCATACTTTTTATTATATGTTTCAGCATTATTTAACATTAATTAGATCACTTCATTATTTTGGGTAAATTTATATAATAGCACTTAATAACATATGTTGGCCCACATATATTACTTTCCTGACAATCTTCCACTTGGGCCACGTATATTTACACCTTGTATATAATCTTATGAGTCTCAAAAAATTTGCTTTCATATCCAAAACAACATACAACCTTGTCCATCAATTATATCAATATAGGATCAAGCGATTTTAGATTACATTTATATTATAACTAAATTCATTAATGGTCACATGTATTAATATAACCAAACAAAATAGATCAAGCATAGTTATTGTAGCATGGAAATTGCATGCAATGTGATCTACACATGCACATTTCAAGTTGTTCTGCCATATTATTTTGTGAGATCAAACACATTATAAGTCAAAGTGGAAATAAAGTGAATACTTTATTTTTGCATAAATGTGCGTAGCATATAATGTGTAAAAAAACAACAATAAACACAAACTGCAACTAAGCTAGGCATATCGTCCTATGATATGACACCCATATGAGTAGTGTGCTCATGGAAGGCCTTAGGTGTAAGTCCCTTAGTAAACGGATCCATAATCATGGAGTTAGTGCCAATATGCTCTATAAAAACTTGACTACTTTGAACTATTTCTTTAACAACCAAGAACTTGATGTCAATATGTTTTGACTTCGAATACATTGTTATTGGAATATATGACATTAACTTATTGTCTGATATATCTTTAGTGGTCTTTCAATACCACCCAAAATGCGCAATCTAGTGACAAAATTTCGTAACCATATTCCATGATTGGATGCCTCAAAATATGCTATAAACTTTGCTTCCATGGTGGAAGAAGCTACAAGTGTCTTCTTGGTACTTCTCCAAGAAATAGCTCATCCAGCCAACATATAGATATAGCCTGAAGTGGATCTACGACTGTCTTGGCATCTAGCATAATTGGAATTAGAATACCACATGATCTCAGTTGATCCAGATCTACGATATGTGAGCATGTAATCATAGTTTTACAAATATCGCATAACCCATTTATTTGCTTTCGATGATCCATCCTTGAGTTGCTTAAATATCTGACATTCCAATGATGTATCTTTATGTCGGATATTATTACAAACTTGAGCATACATTATACTCTGTTGAAGCCTAAGGAGTCCCCTTCATTGCCTAACTTTCCAAATGACCTTTGGGGCGTTGTTTAGAACTAAATTTGTCTCCTTTAGTGACAAGGGTGTCAAGTGGTTTACAACTTTGAATGTGATCTTTTAAAGTCCCTTATCGATATAGCCCTTTTGTGATAATCGAAGGATGCCTCGAGTGATATCGATTATCTTAATCCTTAATACAAAGGCGTCACCAAGATATACCATCTTAAAATTATTTGATTAAATCTCTTGGTTTTAGTGCAACAAGCCCTATATCATTAGTGACAAGTAGTATGTCATCCAACATACAAAACCCAGAAGATATTGCTTACTCCCACGTTGAACTTGTGGTATACACATTCATCCACCATATTTATCTTAAGAGCAAATGAAATTATCACTTGATGAAATTTGTAGTACCACTTCTGAAACTTGCTTAAGTCCATAGATGGATTTCTTTAGTTTGAAATCATTTTCTTTTGGTCTCGAAACACAAAAGTTTATTTGTTGCACCTGTAATTGTTTCGTTAATGTTGCCATTGGGAAATGCTATCTTTATATCCATCTAATGTAACTCAAGATCAAAATACGCAACAAGTATCATTACAGTTCTGAAAGAGTTTTTCGTTGAAACTGGAGAGAAAGTCTTTGTAAAATCAATGTCTTCCTTTTGAGTAAAGCCCTTGGCAACAAGACGTGCCTTATATCTCTCCACATCACATTTCGAATCCCTCTTGGTTTTAAATATCCATTTGCGACCCGATGGGTTTGCACGCCAGTGATGGGATGATCAACATCATTGTCTTGCATGGACTTGTACTCCTCATTTATGGCATCGATCCACTTTTGAGAATTAGAGCTTTGTATTGCTTGATGGAAGTTAATGGGATCATCTTCCATCATACTTATTTCATCCTCAGGCTCTTGAAGAAAAACTATATAATCATCTGAAATAGCCTTTCTCCTTTTTCTTGTGGATCTCCTTATTGACATTTGTTCTTGAGGTTGTTCAGTTTGTTCTTCATGAACGATATCCTCCTTTTTGAATAGGGATTTGCTTATTCTGCATGGGAATCAAATCAACATTGTATTGTTCCAGATTTGTTTTTTGAGCAATGAAAGGAATAGGAATCTGCACATAGTCAAGAGTCGAAAAAGATTCCTCATCTTCAAAGACAATGTCTCTAACCTTATTTCTCACCCCAAACTCAACATCCTCAAAGAATGTTGCAATTTTTGTCTTAAAAATAGTTTTATTTATTAGGATCATAAAATTTGTAACACTAGATCTTTCGGTATCTATAAAGTAGCGGTTGGTGGTTCTAGAGTCTAATTTATCTTCATTTGGACTTTAAGGCCTTGACTCAATAGACATCCCGAATGTAGAAATACTTTAAACTAGGTTTTCAGCGTCGAAGCTCATAAAGGTTTTATTGCCTTTAGGTGGAGTACTTTGTAAAGAATATAAGTTGTAGTTTTTAATGCTTACTCCCGGAGAGATTACATTAAATAGATTGACTAATTATACTCCTTACCATGTCCTTTAAGGATTTATGTTCGTCTTTCGGATACACCATTCATCTTTGAGTAATCAGACATAGTGTCTTTGTGGGACGATTTCACGATCTTCTAGGTAGTTAGAAAATGGACACAGGCCGTTGTTCATCGGTCACGAGTCCACATGTCTACCATAGTACTCACCACCAGGTCATATCATTGCTTTAATTATTTTGGTGAGGTTGAGTTGCCAACCTTAGCTTTAAAAGCCTTGAAACCAAAGTCTAATGATTGAGACTTCCCTTTAATGGTATAGGTATCCATATCTAGAATAATCGTCTGTAAGCGAAATAAATAGTATTGGCCGGATTTCGAGGCCTTAAGGGAATGAAGTCCCTGAATATCTACGTATGAATGAGTTTTAAGACCTGACTCTATTGGCTCTAACCTCTTGTTTTGCTTCACTTTCCCTTAATGCACTCAACCTGAAATTGTGAAGTTTGTGATCAAGAATCCTGATAGACCTGACCTCTCAATTCTATTTTTAGATATATGATCTAATAGTTTGTGCCATAAAGTCGCGGAATTCTCATTGGTCAATTTTCTTTTTGTACCACGTGAAGAAACATGCAAGGTTTTATAATATGAAACAATTATATCAAGAAAGCAAATAAAGATTGTGAATCCGGGTGAGAACCCGATTACCAAGCGATTATTTTCGAAGAACAAGTATAACCCATTTGTCAAAAACAAATTAGAAACTAAATTCATCTAAATGTGGTACAATAAAAGTCTCTTTCAAGTCCGATCAGAAATTTTGATCTTTAATAACAATCGAAAGAAAATGCCAGTGCCTCGACTTCCATCGATTTTAAGTACCCATAGATGAATCTTTGTTATCATTTGATTTCGGTAGCAAGCGACCTTGCATAGAAACACTTATGTGGTAGTAGCACCGAATACATCACCAAGTATTTCTAGATATACTAAGCTAAAATTAACCTATATGAACAAACTAAAGCGAGAAGTGTACATTTCTTTACACGCTAGGTGTGATAATTGAAATGGAGTCATTCTTCATACGTCAGGATGTCTTATAAATCATATTTATTTTTGATTGTTAAAGATTTAAACAGTAATGTGTCCTTTCGTAAAATAAATGATAGCCGTAAGACTTAAGTTCAGAAATGAATTATAACTGGCGGGTGAGAAATGGAAGGATCAGGATTGATCTGATAAACAGTTTCTGAAACATATTAATATTACAATCAAAAATTGAAAATATGTGAATATCAGTATTTCGATATAAATACAAATTTAAAATTTTGGTTTGAAAATAAATAAATATAAAAACAAATGCCAATACTCTTCAATAAAAAATGCTTGATAAGACTTGAACAGAGTGGTTAGAACGATGCAGTATGGGGAAAGGAAGGATCGAGGTTCGTCTTATGTCTGATGGAAAGTGAAGATATGTGGATATGCGTATTTCCAATAAATGTCTCATAAGTTTAAATTATTTTTGGTGTAAAAATAGAAACAACTATAAATAAATTCCATATGATTGGGATGAGAATACCTTGTCTTCCCTAAATTAATGTCCTTTCTTTGAATTATAATTAATTTATAATTTTGTATAATAACTTTAAGTATCCGTCTTACAAAAGAAAAAGAAAAAGATCATCTCAAAGAATGTTGAAGAGTTTCTTGTCACAGGTTGCAACTCTGTGAGCATCGATACAAGTGAGGCGGGACGTCTTTCCCTCCATGAATTGACCTGTGAGGTTTGATGGAGTGGAGTTGGTTATTTGCATCTCCCGTCTCCATATGGTCTCTTGGAGCTTGATTGGAACACGTGACACGGAATTCTCGGGAACTGAGATGATATACCAGCCAGCCAGCGTCCTCTGTCTATTTGGATGAAATGCGGATCCGCAGAGGCCTCCCATTACTCGCTCTGGGAAAGACATTTCTACATAGTCACATGAAGGGAAACAATCTACGAACGCCTCCTTTGGTTGGCCTTCTTCTGTGAACATTTCAAGCAAAAAGAGAATTCCCATAGCTAGTAATACGTCTCCCTCCGACGCCCTCAGGCTCACTCAGTTACGCGATCGATTGAAAAAATATTTCAAGTTGTCCAGAATTAGTAATCGGATCTATGAAAATCATCATACAGAATTATGAGGGTATGAAACAAGGGGCGAGCCGGTAAGTGCTCGAGGAACATATGCCCTCCCAAAGTTAGCAGACCCGAGAGTTCATAAGGGAGCGCCGTACTACAAACCTCGGTGATTTTGTTTTAAACATATATCTTTATGAAAAAAAAAATGTAGCTAAGAAGTGCTTACCAAGATTAATATTGAATATTATGGCTCATTTCTTACCTTTTCCTGGCTTTGGCGGATCGGTGAGTAGGCACTTATATCAGTTTGAGGAAGGAGATCAGCAAAGGCGAAGGGATAGAATCTCGGGGGTTTTTAAGTAATTTGGTGGGTGGAAGAAAAAGAGAGAAACGATATATATGTGTATTGAAATATGGACGAAGAAGAGAATGGGGATGAGTACATGTTGAGGAATGGAAGGTTGTTATTGGGCTTGAATTTCCTATTTTAATGGCAAAGTACTCCCGATCTCATCGGAAATACCTTTTCAGTAGAAGAGCTTCAAAGCTACGATGATTCTACAGTCATGAGAATCAAATTTCTCTTATTGGGAGCTATTGCATTTGGTATAAAAGTTGTTTGGAAGGTGGAGTGATTTTTGTGAAGAAGTACATTGATTATAGCTTCGATACTACTATTTTGATTCCATAAAGGAGACCCTAAAAGCGGAATCTTCTAAACTTCTTTGTTGAATTTGCAGTGATCTGAAAATATCAGAACTCCTACATCTAACCCTGACAAAAATTTGACACTATTCATCAACATTACATATTCATACGATTCATGAACATAATCATATTTTTACGGTTTTGAGTTAAAATGTAATTGCGCGTTTGGATCAAATTCATGTTACCCACATAACTCATTTAATATGATTTATATTTTATTTAATTATTATATTAATTATGTTATTTATATTAAATATTAATAAATTAATTTATAATTTATATTATTTTAAATTATTAAGAATTAATAAACATGTGGTATTGTGTTATTACTAATTGGATAAATATTTGAATTAGATATTTTTATCCATATGAATTACACACCCTACATCTGCCCATCATGATTCGAAGTGAGTTTAGGACATATTTACGTTATTTTGAAAAAAAAAAAAACTAAAATAAGTTGAAATTAGAAATAATGTCAAAACTAGTGCGTTCTCTCACTTGGAAAATTTTTTAAGTCAAAAAGAATCAATGCTGCAGTTAGTAACTACCGTATTACTGTTTACATAGTTTGAACATTATTTTGATTTTCAATCTATTTTTATAAATAAAAAAATTAAAATAAATTATATATGTCAAAACTCCAAAAAATTCTACCCTATTAATTTCTTTCAGATTTCAGTTGGAAGTTTGTATAGGATTAAGAGCTCATGAAGCGTAAACGGAATGGAAAGCGTGGCCGTGGAGGAGCCAGATTTAAATGACCAGCGCATACTATCATGTACCCTTAAACTAAGTTATGTCCCTCACATGAATTTATTTTAAGTCCCATGACTCATGAGCAAAAGCTAAAACAAAGAAAAGAAAATTCTGTCCAGATTATTCATACTGCAGACGTGCCCAGTCCCCCAAAGGATCCTTTTACGCAATAGAACTTCACTTTACAAATTGGGTGAGTAGTAGTAATGGCCCAGAAACACAGGAGATAATCTTTCTGAAGACCAAAATCAACGACATGGGTAGTCGATTATTGTGATCGAGAAGGACATTCTTGAACTTAAGATCACCATAACAATAATGCCATTAGGATGCTCTAATGCGAGAGCGGCGTCAATATCAATATTCAACACGTAGAAGGTTGAGTCTTTTGGTTCATAGTCATGATCTTCTCGTAAGCACTTTTGGATGGGCCAACCCTCGAAGCTTCCTTATGGCATCAATTCAAACACAAAGAGCCTTAGAAATCATTTCCTTTGAAATTAAACTTGGCAGAAGCACTCAATGTTTTGATAAGATTCTTGTAATGAAATTCTTCTCAAAGCACACCTCCAACATGAAACTCTTGGAAGCTCCTTTTTCTTGAAGAGATTTAAGCACCTTCCGCGCTATAACATCTTGTTGAAGGGTACTCCTTTATAGACATGACCATAACTTAGGTACGATTATGTTGGACTCAGAAACCTTCGATAGCTTTGTGAAGATAAGTGTGAGACCTGCTGACGGCTATTGTCTGAGATGGAGAAACATTAATATTCTTCCTTGATTTGCTTTTCGGTAACGGATTATGAAGAAGATAGCGGCCAAAATAAGCATGGCTGTAAATACTAATCTTTGGAATATTTATTTTGACCCATGAATACTTGTTTGTGGAGTAGGTGGGACATATGGAAAGATTAAGCTCCGGGGATGCTCATGAAGTAAAAGTTCCTTGAGGCGAAACTATGGTGTGCATTTCAAAAGGCACCACTTGTGAAGCACTTCTCCTTAGAGTTAGTTGAATGATAGGTTCAAATAGAGTTAAGGAAGGAAGTTCCCAGATACTGCGGAATCTGCACGAAAAATTTGTTATGAGAAAAGATCTATATATTCTGCAGACCTCTTAAACTGCAGGACTCAGAATTTCTCCTTGAGGTTGCCATCTAGTCGAAAGATCTTCCATCACAAACGCATTTACCTAAAAGAGTTGAAAGATTAGCTATAGATGAGAGCACGACTAAAGAAGCTTTTGAGGGAATTGTCTTGAAGACTAATATTTTAAGTTTTAGTGCAATTTACTAAGAGGTAATGAAATCTAAGTCATGATCACCATACAGTAGGAACCCGATCTATTCTTGCATTTCGTGTTTATGATTTGAAGATTTTAAAGCCTTCCCGAATCTTGTGAAAATGTTATCAGCAAAGTGGATATATATAGGGCTGAAGCATTGGATAATGAACCTGAAACGGGACACAGCTGAATTTTTCTAGAAAGCAAAGGGCGGTGAGATGAGGAGAAGACACGATGTTTGGATGAATGCTCCCCTCAAGTTGGTTGCTTGCGATGTCAATATAGTCTAAAGATGAAAGATTATAGAGGGAAGAAGGTATTGTATCGGCTAGTTTGTTGTAACTTAATTGAATAAACTCTACAGTTGCAATTTGACCAAGTTCCTCAGGAATTCTACCTTCCAAATGGTTATCCCCTGCAGAAAGTGTGATGAGGGATGACAGATTCCCAATTGAAGCTGGGATTTTCCCTGTAAGGTTGTTAATAGACGAGGCTTGCGTTTGCGAGGGGGTTAAGAGGGGGCCGAGTTCTTCGGGGGATTTTCCTATGAGCTTGTTGTCGTCCAGTTGAGGACCTTAAGATTGAAATGATGTGAGTTGGTGGGAACTTCTCCCCCGAGAAAGGAATTGTTTCTAGACGAGGACACGTAAAATGAAGCAAGCTACCATCTGTGAGGTGGTATTTCATGTTGTGGAAGAATTTGTTATTTTGGAGGAGTGCATTCTACAAAATGCAGGGTTCGATATGTGAGGTGAGAGGGCCCCACGAGTCCACTGCACGGGCTGGGTATGGCTACGACTAGATGGGCGTGCGGCGGGCTGCGAGGAAACACCTATCCAGTGGAAAAAGTGGATCGATTCGTTCCAATAACTCAGCATCCCAAGTGAGTCATGAGTGATTCCATCTTTAGAAATGCAATCCAAAGCGAGGTCCATCGGTTTCATTTTGCGGTGAAGCCCGAGAGGCGTGGTAGGACACGAGGTAGATACACTTGAGATGAGGATGGAGTGGATGAAAAGGACCATAATCACATACCATATTCACAACAAGAAAACATGCATTTCCAGGTGAAAATTTAGGGACGAAACTAAGATCGGTAGTGTTCTTAAGATCGTACTTGTAATAATGAGATTGTTTTTGGATGGAAATCGGGATCAACATACACCTCCCTCTTTTATATGAAAAATCCTCGACATTCATCATTCAAGATCTTCATCACAGCTGTCTTCGCATCCAGTGGTAGGCACATATGAAAATAAATTAAATTATGGCTTTCGTGTAGGCGGGTTTCCCTTTACTTTTTGTAAATTCACATATATATAAACCAATTAAGTGTTACCTGTTCTCTTTTCTACTTGTGACTTCTAAGCTTGTAGATTGGGTTTGCTAGTTCTTGGAAACTATCCTTTCATGCATTATCACAAGGGCCATGTTGAAATCAATGACATAGTAATGAACAGATGAAAAGTTGTATACTTCTCAATGAGGACTTCACACCAAAAGTTTCAGATTTTGGCCTTGCAAAGTTCTATTCGACAGATGAAAGTATGGTGTCTCTCACTGCTGCACGAGGAACATTGGGATACATTGCTCTAGAATTATTCTGGCTCATTAAAGGTGTCTCACTTACAAGGCTGATGTTTTATGATTTTGGAATGTTGTGTGGAGGCTGTGGGAAGAAGAAGAATGTGAATGCAAATACAGGCATTCCAAGTAAATATATTTTCCATCATGGGTTTATGATAGATGTCACGAGGATAACATGGAGCTTGCGGATGCCACTAAGTGAAAATAAGCTTACATTTAGGAATGGTGATGGTTGCACTATGGTGTATACAAATGAAGCCCATAGATCGTCCTTCAATGAGCAAAGCCTTGGAGATGTTAGAAGGAAAGGTCGAGTTGTTAGAAATGCCTCCTAAGCCTACTCTGTACTCAGTATGCATTTGAGAATCATGAGCAATCAGTAGAAGCGCCGGCTTCACACTCCTATTGCAGTTCCATGGGTACAATTTCATTAAGTGGAAGGTAGTGTAGCTTTTTTTTTCCTAACTTCTGAAAGTTATTTCAGCATGATATTATATATTTTGTAATATAGAGCGAAGTGTGGCTATAACTCTTCTTTCAAGGTTCATATAATGTAATATTGTCTTGAGAGGGCATTGGCATGATACCTTAGCGACAAGCATATAATAAATATGTAATTAATAGCAGATTATCTATGTCTTATGATTTAAGTAGCAAGCCGAATACGAATACTAATTAGTGAGTGCAGGCATGGTTCCATGGTACTCACAATATTATTAGTTTAATGAACAACATCATGTGACTTGCTGCAAATATATAATAAGAGAACAAAGTAAGCTTCTTTAAATAAGAAGAAAAACATCGAAATAATGAGAATAGAAGAGGGACACAATTTTTATGATAAGAGCATCTTACTACTTATTTAAGTAGCATAAATGTCAAAAAAATTGTGCCGATATTTCGGAGAATTTGGATATGGGGAAGTGGTTGTCACAGCGTCAGAACGATCAAAGGAAAAATCATTAAAATCGACAAAATCATCGATATATCGATTTTGCACTGATTCACGATTTTTGCCAAGTTGGTTGATATTTCCTGGTTTTTATATCGATTTTTCACTTGATGTGAGAACGTTGTTTGTGTAGTTCTATGGAGGCGAGAAAGGTGGGGTTTTAAAGGGAGAGGAAGAATTAGAGGGTAGAAAGGAAAACGAGAATAAAGAATTGTGGCGAAGAAGCGAGGAATTAAAATAACCTTCCTGTTGCAAATGATTGTCATCGATAAGAGAATATTGTCTGAGGCAATTTTCTCGATTATAAAATAGAAAAATCAAATTTTTATTAGTGCTTTGCCAAATATGTTTCTCATCAACAAAGGAAATTTTGATTTAAGGCAATTTGCTCTATTATGAAGAAGTAGAAAATCAAAATTGGGTGCCCAAATTATTAATATTAAATTATTGGCTAATTCTTTTTCATTATTCGTCGAGAATAGAAAAGGAAGCGCGAGGAATAATACCTCTCTTCCGCTCAATCTTCTTGATCAATTTCAAAGAATTTCATTTACGGACATCCATGACCCATTGAGGCATCTTAGAATCGTATATCGGTGTTGGGAGCTGCATAGTTACGTAATACCGAAATCCTTGATCAAAGAGATGGAACAACCGATTGAGGTAAGGAATTTGATCTTCCTCGAGAAGTGTCCGAGGAGCTTTATGGCCGAATGCAAGGCCTGGAGAAAAATCCGACATAGAGATCGCGTCAAAGTCGCAGAGTGCTTGCTCATAGCTGGACTTTCGAGGTGGCGTAATTTTTAAACTCTAGTGTTTGAGGGTTGATGTCTAAAGGAATATGGACAAATGTTTATCCATAAGTAAGAGGGATGATGACGCAAAGAGCTTGCTCTTTCTACGAGAGACTAAATCTATTGACAATGCTTCATATATTCAGGTACCTTCATTCGATGGGCGTCTAGTTGTTCATAATGACCTTAAGCTGACAATCTTCTTCTTGATGATGATATGACGAGTCATATTAGTGATTTCGATATCTCAAAGATCACTATGATTGCTATAAGTTCTGGCGCAGACCAAAATAACTCAAATACAATGAAAGGATCCATAGGCTGCTCCAAGTACAAATTTCAACTACAAGTAATTCAATATCTATATTCTTTTATGTTTGGTAGTATTTTTCCATGGATTTTGATGAATGAAGCTCCAATTTTATTTTTTACATATATTTTGTAATAATTATCATCAGGAATGTGGTTTAAGCGGTTATGTATAATTATGGAATCCTTTACTAGAGATGTTGACTTGAAGAAGACCCGGCTAATGCAGTTCCGGTCATACTCTTCTCTAACTATGTAGAAAACACGTCTTTGCAAGCCGGAGTCATGAGTCGTAGATCGATCTTTGCTTTTTAATTAGAAGTAGATGAAAGTGGTAAAATGAGAATGCATCATTCACGGTGTTTGGAAATCGGTGTCATATGTTTTGTGGATTCAACAAAGGCAGAGATGGAGATACGTGACACAACCCGGTAAATTGAGATTAATCGAGGCATAATAACGCTTACGGGAGGCGAAGCCCTTGAGAGGGAATGTGGTGATGGTAGTCTGCTCATGAGGCACCTCATTTGTTAGGATCCATTCCATTTATTTTTTGTGAAAGACATATGTTCATGAAATATGAAGAAGCATGTCTCCACTTGTTTTTTTCTCTCTTTGGGCTCCATGTTTTGACGAAGATGTCTTCTCCTGACATAAATAGGCAAGTGAGAAGTTTACAGAAAATCATCCAAAAGAAGCAAAAGAGAGTAAGGTAGAAGGAAAATTGTGAGAAGAACAAGGGGTGGGGTCTTGCTCGGGTTTCATCAGGGATTTATAGTGTGGCTATCTTTGGATAGTGAAATTAAACAGTTATTTCGTGGTTGTTTTTCTTTTGTATTGGTCTCGGTTTCTTGTGCGGTGAGCGGTGAAAATGTATGTAAATTGTACAAATTTATTATATAGTGGATTTTGTCTTTGTTGGCTGAGCCAGTTTCTCGGAGTAAGAGGTTTTTCCATAAATCTTTGTGTCATTTATTTTCCTATTTTATTTCTACATTCTAGATGATATTTCGCCAAGGTTGATCTTCGAGTATTTTCCAACATGTAGGAGCGAATCGATGGAAGAAGAAGGCACACATCATACATCGAAGCAAAATTTGTTTCATAATCCATCCTTTTGGTTTTGTTTTGTTTTTTTTCAGTGCCCCTATTTTTGTGGTCTATTGTGTAATATTTGCTTTGCTTCCAAGGCAAGCCAAGTTTCATGTTTACCTTTCTCCACGTCGGTGATGTCGAAAGGCTATTAATACATTTTGATCATTTGTTTTTTGACCCAAACAATTGGGCTGCATGACAAAGATCGAAATGCATGATGGGTAGTAAAAATGATATTAGTAACCTAATATTAGAACATTTTAGCTCTGTGGCTATGAAAGTGAGGAATACTGAAACATCTTTGTTTTGGTATAAATAAAAATCTTGTTTTGTTGGTTAATTTCATTGAATAAATTAAAGGCTACGCCAAAGCTGACTATCAGAAATTTAGGATGTCAATCAAGTGGAGAGACCGAAACTAATTATGAACTTCATTAATTATAACTCGGTGACCGGTATCAATAAGTTTTCAAGTTACTTGGAAAATTAAAGAGTCGTCTTTGCCAGAATCCCGACCAGCCGGGTTTGATCAACTATCGATGGTAATGATATTGAAGTCTCTCAGTTTAGAGAGGATTAAAGTTTTTCTTCCAGGTGTGTGTCAAAGTTTCATCGGTTAGAAATGGAAAGGTTTATGGGGTTTAAGTATTATGACATCGATTGATATGAGACATTTTTAGGAAGAAGGCCAAGCCAAGGCGATTGAGATCATTACCATGGAAGTCAAGGATAGAAGCGATTGGGATTTTATGAGTATGTTAATATGCTATTATGCGCTTGTTGTCTTTTAATATTTTAATCATGGACCCAGCTTTTGATGCGGCGACACTAATAAATTACATATGGATAGTTAGGACCAGAATGAAGTGTGTTAAGCTGGCATCTTATTTTACAAATAATTTTCTAAAATAGAAGGTAGAAGCGCCAAAGTTCATGTCCCTGTTTTACCTTACTTTGCTTTTCTCCATTTTTCTCTATTTAGTTTCTTTGAGATTTCAGAAGTTTCCATATAAGTAAGTCTAATGTCTTTCAGAACAGAAGGAAGAGCTCGCAAAAGTTCGGATCACGATAGTTTGTTGAAAGGGAGGGTTTCAACTACTCAAGAGAGCACCGATCGTTGATCTCACATTTGAGGTATATACTCGGTAGATACATTGAGTGTTGAAATCCGTGTTGTACGATGATGAAATATACAAAAACAAGAAAAATATCAGATTTAAGTAGAGCCCTTGTCGGAAAGAAACCACGGGAAGAGGAAAATGTTTTCCTATATAATTTGAGAATAATTAAATTTTATCGAATAATAAATGTGATATGTTGATGTGGCTGAAAAATACTGATAAAGGCTGGCGGCTCGGCCCTCTGCTGCCTGGCAGTCCTATTTTCTAAACTTTTTCTTTTCACGAAAGTCGCACTTCAAGAGGACATTATCCACCAAAAAACCAAATTCGAGTCACAAAGCGACAAGCGGTTTTTTCTCAATATTCACATTGAGAATGCGATGGGATGGGGTGATTAAACTCTTTACAATGTGGGGTTGAAAGGTGGTTAAGTGAATGTGAGGGCTGGGGGACCATTTCTCAATAACCGCTATGCATCTCTTGCCTCTTTAAGTTCTGAATTGCTTAAAAATGATGATCAACAATAAGAAGTGATTAAAGCCCGAGAAGGTCGATAACCTGGGCAGTTGGTAGAATGCGAGGTTGAGCATGCTTTTATGATTGCTTTAGATTTTAAACAGCCGATGAAGAAACATGACAACAACATAGCCTAAACACATTATTTTCAGAATTCATCCCAGAAAAGTCCATGTTATTTTTAGAATTCATTCTAACAAAAATGCTAATATTATTAGATTATAAATGCGTTTGCAAAGTGAAACAAAGGAAATTCACGATGGTTGGAGAGAGTTGTTAGTGTTGTAAGCTGAAACTGGAATCTCTAAGCTGGAATTCTTAAGAGAAGATAGTTCAAAGAAATTGGTATGCCTTGACAGAGATAAATATGTGTCTACCTTTTTGATCGATGGACTTTGTGGGAGGCACCGGGAGGCAATCCTGAGGAGGAGAGCTACAAATTTCACCAGGTTGAATCAATGGACTAAAGACTAGATGAAGAACCTTCCAACATATTGAAGCTTCTTACTTGAGGTTCAGTATGCTTATCTAATGTTTCTTCCTCCAAAAGTTCTGTGTCATCATCATGCCCTATATTCATTGATATAATCCACATGGAATACAATTTTAAAATAAATAAATGTCTCTGTAAGTGACTGTTTGCGTCTGTGCTGCGCATGTCATTTGGCAAACATGAGATTGATCTAACCCTTTTTACCTCTCTTTTGTTTCACGTTTGCTCTTTATTGGATATGTGTTCCACTTTAACGCGTTTTTAGTGGGAATTTTCCTTTGAAACCTCATTGACAAGGCTCTTGCCATTCGATGAAGCGCATCCTTTTTCTTTGTCAGAACCCAGGTTGTTTTATTCACGAGATGATTCTTTATGAGGGGTATAATCTTCTCTCGCGGGGCTGTATAAGGACAAGGGCTCAGTTCTGATGACAACATCCATTTGAATGATTTTGTGCGTGTTACAACAAGAGAGTTCGCGAGGTAAATCTATAGAAAGGTGACAACAGAACTAACAAGTTGCTTCAAAAAAGAATTTTTTAAAGCCCTTGAACATAACGATAGTTACTGTAGTTGATACGAAACCTTCAGAGATCTTTCAATTCCGTTGATTGCTTATAGTAAGCCCAGAGAGCCCGACCAAGAATGGTTGTAAAAGTCTGACAGGAGTGCGGGGAGGAATGAGAGGTGATCATGAGGAGTTTACGTACTAAAAATTTGATACCGCTACTATGTTTCCCAGGAAAAGTGTATCCATCTCCACATTTGGATTATCACACAAGTGTGCTGACAACTTAAAATGTCAGCATGTGAAAGCGATTAGATAGTTGAGTTGGAAGCACATTAATTATATCAAAATGGCCTCATGTAGTGATTTTAGTTTGGATGTTATTCAGGAGTGACAGAGCACACAACTGGATCACGGTCCATGGACATCTTGACAGTACAAGTAGTTGATTTTAGAAATCTCTTTGGGTGTAACATT
Organism: Tetrastigma voinierianum; assembly: GCA_016808115.1. NCBI lineage: Eukaryota > Viridiplantae > Streptophyta > Magnoliopsida > Vitales > Vitaceae > Tetrastigma > Tetrastigma voinierianum. The sequence continues at coordinate 62,679 of JAEQBH010006143.1, forward strand.
TACAAACAACTGCCTGCTTTCATTAGAAAATTAAGATGAGTCCACCACACGGTAAATACACAAATCGATTTCAGCTAACATGGCATTTCCTGCAACCATCCTTATGGAAATTAGTGAGTCTTTCTTACTATACCCAAGAGCATTTTTACAAAATAAATAAAATAAAATAAAACAAAACATAAGAAAAAAAATTCTAAGAAGAAAGATATCTATAGTCAGCTACTCATGACGGTTGGACTTTGTGTAATTAAAATATTAATCTACTTGCTTCACATTTGAAAATGATAACATAAGCTATTTTAAACTTAACCATTTTACTTGGCTCCAAAAATAAAATAAAAAAATACAAAACAAAGCCTGCAGGTTATAATTGATTAAAATAGATGCCCTACTAATCAGATATCATAATTTGTTTTTTTCCACTACCCGACATATACGATAGGCATGGATATCGATTTTGCTTTTTCATTTTGTTTAATTAGAACTGGCATAAACAATTGGATGTTATTTTCCACGAAACATGATTATAAGAAATGAACCGCCAATAATATGAATACTTAGTTGATGCTTCTTTTCTTCTTTTACCATTCCATAAAAGCGGAAAAGAAAAGATTCTGGTTGAAACCTTAGGGAAAGACCTCTCCCATATTTAGGAATGCTTGGGAAGACTTGCGGTCGAGAGAATAATTGATGTCTACATCACGGAATTTAAGATTGAAAACAATTGTGTGGTTTGTATATAAGAGACCAAGGACAATATTGAGAGGAGATGACTTCATGAAACATTAGATAAAAGCAATCATGCGACTTTACATTACGCTCCCATCAGATGGTTCTTCCACTGAAGCCTTCTCATGACCTTCATTCCTTGCATCACTTTCAAGGAACTTTAGAAGTCAAACCCTGATGGGTGTAGTATGACATTATACGAATCAATGTCTATCCTTGATTACTCCCAGCAAAAGATAAAATTTATGTCTTACGACCATAAAGATGTTTTGTCTTTTTCTTGTGATTGTTTATCTTACGCTTTTTGTGAATTTGGGATCTTTTGCCTTGACGTTTACTTGGGGACTTCCTTTTGGAGTTCCATTGAATGGAGAATCTACATCCTTACCCTCCGTTAAAGGGTGTCTTGGGGTGATCACGAGATGCGTCGAAAATTTGGATGAGGATTGGTTTTTGTTCAGCAAATTAAAACTCTCCTGGTATGAGCAGCTGAAGCAGATGATATTAGTAAGCTGTACTAAAGCTAACAAATCAAGCAAATCCACGAAAAAAAAGCAAATACAAAGCTATTTTTAATCACCTTTTTTTCTTTTTAGCGGAAGTATGAACCTTCCATGGCTAATCCTAAAGACCATCATGGTAATAATTATTTACAATACGAAATGGTTTTATGATAATTTTTGAATATTATAGTGGCATGACGAGAAACAAACCGGAGTAAACTCTAAGGAGAAAATGTTACAGCTAATAGGCTCAATGGTGCCTATAGAAGAAGCCCACTTCAATCCCGAAACCATTTTCCTTTTATTTACTTTATTTCTTGATCTTAGACCCTGCGTCGATATGACTCCTAAATCATTCACAAGACCTAATCCTACCCTCTTCTCCATAAAACCTACAAGGATGAAAATTGAAAAACTGTTGTTTCGGTTTAATCGGATAAAGCAATGCGAGTTATAGATGACTAGAGCTTGCGGATGCGCAAAGATCGACATGAATACGTAATGTTTATTCCAGTTACCGAAGTGGAAGCGGTTCTCTTCTTGTTTCGGAAGGTTGTTGAGTTCTTATGTGTAATCGACAAACGGTCAACACGAATCGGGGTTAAATTGCAATAGACTTCTTAGTCGAAGAGTGTCTTGATTATGGTAATACCTGGAAGAATGCAGCGGTCGGGGGTTCCTCCTTTGAACTGTCCATCTTGACTTTGCTTGTTAAAGCATACGGCATCCCACGATCGGTCCGGTTTTAGAAAAACATGTCTCGATAAGAACAAGGTCACGACCCACGGTGATAGTTGCTATTTAATAAAGTAAATCTGAAATCGAAAAAATAGTCAAAGATTTACAGCACACGGAGTCTATCAGCGACAAGCTTACGAAAAATTTAGATAACGAAGCCCACTAAGCAAACCACAGATGGTAAATTCTAAATGCATGGCGATAGTAATAAGGCACCGCGATGGGAAAGCTTCGCTCCAGTGGTAGGTTTAGGTGCCGGGGCTGCAGTAACCTACAGACCATTCCCTGAGCTACGGAACAAGAATTCCATTATCTCATTAGAGGAAGGATTTGACCACTCCTTGAAATCAGCGAGAATTCTGTAGGAAAAAAAAAGCTTAAATCCAAAAATAAGATTTGAGGAAAATGATATAAAACTTTGAGGTGAAGGATGTCTTCCATTGGAGGATATCACTATCCTGTGAAGAGATTCGTTAGGGAAACCCCAGTCCTCGGCATTAGCGATTTCCGCGGTCCGCGGTGAAATGAAGTCTAACGACAAAAAACAGTAAGACATGAAGTGAGCCTGAGTGAAAGACATGAAAATAATAACAGTTCCGCTCTTTTCACTGAACTTGCGGTAACTGGAATCGGTGACGACCAAAAACTCAGTTGAGAAATGCAAGAATGGGTTACCCACACGAAAAGAAATCGGCGCCGAGAGACAGCGGACTCTCTCTAATTTTGATAAATTTTATCCATCGGCGCTGGACGACTTGAAGTGTAGATATGTATTATGATATATATTTATCCCCATTTATATATACTTAAAAAGAAATATGAACATTTTCTTTTTGTAAGAATTTGATTTTACAATACCAAGTAGCTCTATGCGTTGTCTTTAGAAAATTGAGTTAATTCTCATATATATTTTTTACTTATTATTTGAAAAGTTTTTATTTATTTTGGCATAATCAGCCACTAAAATGTATAAATTTGTAAGTTTCTAAGTAATTTTTCAATTATATTTGATTTTTTTAAAAATCATTTCTGTTCAAGACAACCCAAATATAGAAATATTATAATGTGTGATATAAATAACAATTAGATTCATAACAGTCCATGACACCTTATACCATTTATAACGGTGAATGACTATATGGTTCATAAGTCATTAATAAATGTAGTGCATATTGTAATTATGAACCATTTATATAATATAGTTTTGTTGTGAATGGTGTTCTTCATTACTAATTACTCTCTCTCAATCTCTAGTTTTCTTCATGGTTTTTCATTTTATTTTTATAATACATTGTCAACACAAATCATTCTTCCAGAAGAAGCGTCGATAAGAAACAAGAGGTTTCAATAACTGTAACTACAGCTCTGGAAGATCAGCTCACAGCTAGCTCTTGTCTTCCATCGGTGGTGGATTCACCTTATACTTGATAGGCCATTTGCCTCCCACGACTTTAAAATTTACTATGAGTTATGGTTAAAAATATTTAAATATTTCATTTTTCTCATTATATTTTAACTAAATAAAGTTCTAAATTTTCCCAACACTCATTTTAAAGCTCACTTGTGTTCCCATCTCATTTCAATACTTCTTGTTGATTTGTTTTTAAAATTACATATGAATCAGTCTGTGCCATGTTTTTCAGCTCAAAGCTATGTTTGTAGTATGAATTGTTCAAAGCATGTTAAAAAATCTTCGCAGAGTTATAGAATTATTCAAACTCAGCTGTATTCATAAGTTGGAGCACAGAGTTTGAGGCTGTAGGAGTTCATAGTAATGAGATCCTGTCAGATTATGTATACTTAAGGGCCAAAATATGGGGTCAGTAATACCGCCTAAGTGATTTTTTTCAGTAGCTGGACGTCATATAAACTCATACCAATGAAGGCGAAACCACAAAGTATGAATAAGATATGGAGCTAGACTTGTAATGGAGTTACAATGGAAAGAAACAATCCAAAGCAGGTGAAATCGCTATCTTAACAAAAGGTATTTGGACCAATAATCCAAGCTGCAATCTCAAATATCTTGGATATGGGTGGGTCTTAATAGAAGAAGCAGAAATAGAACAAATGAAATCCCTCTGATGTAAGGCACGGCTTATGACCTGAGGTTTCACGAGGGCGCATAAATTGAAGTTATAGAGCCGCCTTGTTCATCTTTATTTCAGATGCCTTGACATTTCTATATTTGCGATATGTTTTGGTATACGAAAAAGGACTTGATATACGACTAATGGATGTAGTCACAACATATTTATAACTCAGGATATATAGATATTGATGTATATATAGAAAATCTCAGGTTTGATTACGGAAACAGTAATTCTCAACCATGGGCATGTGCTTTCAATTAAAGTTGCAAAGCTTAATCTTGATATGGCTAAAACAATGCAGTGAATGTGTGTAATGTTCCAAGTAAAGTATTTACTCAGAAAGGGTATGTTAACGATCCAGGGTGCCATCTGTCATTTTATCGAAAACTGCGGAGTTCTGGATTATGATCCTTGCGGTATATGTAGATGGTTTAAATTTAATTGGAACCCCCGAAAGAGCTCGTCTTTAGGTGTAGTGCCAAGAAAATTTAGAAATGAAAGATCTTGGGAAAACAAAATATTATCTACTGCTGCATGAGATCAGTATTGTTCGATGAATTATTATTTATCCATCCAATCAGCATTATCTGGAAAAAATCTTGAAACTCTTTATTTTTATGGATAAATCTCACCCTCTAAGGTTCCCCTTTTGAACATTTGGTTGCTTAGTGACTAAGATCAAAGTTTGACCCCTAAAGAAAATGAAGAATTACTGCGGGTGCAAAAATACAAATCTGGATGCAGTTGATTGCACTAATGTCTTTGGAGTTATCTTTCGATAAAAACGCATTTAACTCATATAGTTTAACCATTATCAAAAATTTTAATTCGGCTCCAGTTGCCAGGCATTAGGAACCCGGGAATTAAACATGTATTAAGATATCTCTGTGGAGACCCGATTGACGCGGTTATTTTGTTCCGTATTAGGACACGAATTGTTTGGTTATGCGGATGCATGCTACCTTTACAGGACCGTAAAGCTGATCACGCAAGATACAATTTTCATCTTGTCTCATCAAAACGCTCAATGTTGTTTCCTGCACTCGATCATTAAAAATGCGCCATCGTAGAAGCTATTGATCGTGTTGTTGAGATCCGCGTCGGCATTACAAAAGTCGTAATGGACTACCTGTTAAGACAGGCCAGTTGGCCCTTCCATATGAAACCACGCGCGTCTCGCTGGATCTTCTTGCACCAGGGTGGTGTCGGCTTCGTGAAAGACCTTGGTAGGAAATTTGAGAGAGATATCTTTATTCGTGTCGTTATTGGGAAAGCATTGTTATGATACTATGCTCTTTTACTTTGTCTACGGGTTTTATCTGAGGTTTTGCGACAAGGTTTTAATAATTTGTGTTAACAAATAATAAAGTGATGGTCATTAGGGGAGAGTGTTATAATAATATTAATAGCAATTTGATTTCATGGGTCATTATATGGATTATCAATTCGTTAATTATCATAATGAGATTTCATATTGTAGTGGGGACCATATATAATGCTTCAGGACTGCCAGTGGATGATTTTGAGACACGAAAATTTTATGCCTCATTATATCCTCGATATATAATTTTCATATTACAGTTTTTCTTCATTTTTATATTAAGAAAAATTTATTAATTTTTATTCATTATTATTGTTGATATTCTATTATTTTTCTTTTTTGAAGTACTTTTAGATTTTCAAAACATGACCAAATGGAAAGGCATAAACACTACAGCCACTTATGTTTTCTTAAACTATGGCCCAAAAGTGACCTTCCTGCACCTGGGCTTGCTCTGGGTAGAAGAATACTAAACATATATGTCACTCACGAGAATTGTATCACCAAAAGCATTTAAAACTCGTAATCATGCTTTTATAAAACCACTCTCTCAGCAGTGTATTTTGTACCACTTAACTGAAAATAAAACCAATATCAATCTTGAATAATCACTATTATTGCAAGTGATTCAAACCTACTTATTGCTTCTCCTTTGTTTCTCTCCTTTTCCTTTTCTTTTTCCTTCACTTTCTTTCTCCCTTTGAATTTATTTTCCTTGGTTTGATCAAGAGAAAACTTTCTATCTCCTTTCTCATTCTCTCTTGACATGTGTCATTGTATGATCTGTTGCCTGTGTCGCCTTCTTCGCGGTGGACATGCACCAGGTGTGGCACCCTCCCCGTGGCTCCTGTGCCTGTGCACTCCTCATAGGGACGTGTGGCATCCACTGAATTCGTACCATCTTTTCCATTTCATGTGTGCTGACATCCTGTGCCCCTCGAAATAAGTGAGATCAGGCCATCTCAATTCAACAGACTTTGTTGGAGTAACTTGAATTCGATGAGATAAATTTGCACGATGAAGTCAGTTTTGTTCTCAGAGATCTGAAGAATTTGGATTTCAAGCCACATACTCTGACCGACAAGTCTTGTTTCATGTTTTAAAGGTTTCATTTTCAGGACTTTATGAAATGTGTCCATTAGTGCTGAATATTTAAAAGTCTTTGGGAACCCGGTGTTATCTGGGTTGAACCCAATCTTCATGGTTGTTAATATTATAGAAGACACTAGTAGTCGTGGATGGTATGTATATGTGTGTGTGTGTATATATATGCATTCCCAATAAGATGACTTGACTGCTGTACAATACCATCATCAATAATGACTACCCGGCCAGAGGTTAAGTTGACAGCTTGTCAGCAGCGAAAACGTGAATCTGGTCAACAAGATGTCGCACTCACATATTATCTCATATATGAGGTATTTGTATCATTTTTCTTGCAAACAACCATTTCTTCATAACTAAATTCTGCATAAGAGTTCGATGTCACAACTCTTGCCACCACATATACACATTCCCAAAAATATATTAAGAGCTAGATTTAATTTCTAATATATTTTTGCAAAATCACTATAAATTACAACTTGGTATTCTCTTGTACTCGCGGCTCGAGGAGGCGCCATCGCGATAAGTCGCCTGGCAAAGAGCACGTCGGTAAAATGTTTGGAATTATTCCATATGTCATGCGCTTGGTATTGAAGTAAATGCCCGTATCGAGAGTGCAGCCGCGAACCCGCCACTACTGTGCGAGTGTGAGCTGTTATTAAATTTCCGTTCGAGCCGGATCTTTCTTGTCTTTTAACGTTTTGTTAACCTGAGGCCTTTTTGTGGGTAATGGATTTCTGGTGCATCGCACCAACGAATATGGCGAACCGCTTTTGACCTTTTCCGTGCGAATTATCAGCCAAACCCACCAGGTGGAGTAGTCTTTCACCACAGGGAGATCTAACTCCACATTTGTTGCGGGCACATGGTATCACCGTTTCGCTGACCCGGTCTGCAGACTCGTTTTGGACTTTGTCCCTTGCAGAGCCCTTTAATCCGCACCACGTGCAATGTTGATTCCTGCGTACCACGCTGACACTCCACTTCGACTTTAACATGGTCATTCAGTCCCGACCATGCACTCACACCCATCATGTCACGTCTTCACCATTTTTATATCTCTGTTACCATTATGCCTTTGCGGGTTCTCGCTATTACGCTTCTTGCTGGTGCACACTTCACATGAACCATTTACATACCATGGATAATTATAATTATTTGTATGTTAACATCCGTTTATAACATGTATTATCATCATACAGCGTACCATTAACATGTTATGGCTAACAACGCATGTTATTACTTTAATAATAACTTTATTTGTCGGCCGACGTGTCTTCCAGTTATGGTAATACTCCGCTGGAACTTGTAACACAGTGTAACTCAATGAGCTTTCGCGGGAGTCCCTGGGAAACACGAATGGGAGTTGGACCCAGAAGCCGATGGTTGAGTGTGCACATTGCGAGTAGCGACTTTATGTCCACAAAGTCCTTTGGATTAATTCTGTTTTCTTATGGATTGGTGGGATCCTCTCACCCCAACATCAGGGCCCTCATTTCTTCAGAACATTGGTCTCCCAGCTTGACTTTAAGCAGCAAGAGAGTGCCATTGAGGTCGTGGTTTACTATTAACCAGGTTCTTCTTGTGACATTCGCTGAAGAAAGAAGATTCCTCTGACCCTCACATATTGCTCGAGCTTAGGACTTAATCTAGTCAGCAACTAAACAGGACAAAATCCCCGAGAGAAGAACTTGGCTCCCTCTTGAGTTGAAAGGCAAGTTAGCGCTGTTGACGTCTCACTACTAGAAGATCCGGCTTCGCCGAGACATAAATGCTGCATTATTGTTGTGCGTGAAACGGCCTCGTAGGAAGCATTGTAGAGCAGTACAACAGTATAGACTTTATTCAATTAGTATCAATAGATTAACGGTTGATTAAAAATATTTATACGGCTGCAATCTATAAACATGCCGTCACTTGGGACTTTCATCTAATCAGCTGGAAGTCTTGAGTCGGGATATTTGGTGTTGCCTTTATAAATGCGGCGGCTGGTTCTTCACGGCAGATTCATAGGGTGGAACTTATTTGGTATCTGATAGCCCCGATGGCAGAATGTCTTTCATCTCTGTAAACAGTTCTGCGGGCTGGTACTCAGGCCCGGAGAGAGTATAAGGCCTTTTCTAGCTGGCTGTAGCCATAAAGATGGAGTTCAGTTCCTCCGTAGGAAGTGATTTGAGCTTCATTGGATTCTACAACCAGCTACTGCTCTGATTCTGACACCGTGGATTTTTAACCTTTGATTTTCTCAAGGGTCACCTTCTACTTTTAATTCTTAAATTTCTCCATTACTTTCAATGTGGGTTCTGGGAATCGGCAGTTATATTGGGAACGATTCATGAGACACCGAGTCAGCATAAAATCTAACATACTGTGACTTGAGACATGGAGATCACCTCACTTGGGTGGCACCATTTACAACATTGGCCAGCTTGCCAAATACAAGGCATTAGGTTTGCTTGAAACATACTCACAGAGATACGATCCTCCATGGGTAACAACGTGCATTCAATCTTGAGTTTAAGTGGCAGCTTGACTTGGTGGGATGTACGCTGGAGATCTAACGGCTTTGTCGAGTCTCATGTATTTGACTATTTACAGCAAACCAGCCTCTGTTGGGTTCAGGTTCCTATGATGTTACTGAGTCTTTTTTCACCAGAAGCGTGATTCACTTCAATTAGGTGGCGACACCTTTCTCGGTGTCTTCCATTGGAGGATTGGACATTTCATTCAACCGCTTGGGGTGGATGTGCCAGCAGCAAGTGCTCCAGTGCTCTTCCCCCGGCTCTTTGGGTAGTATTGGAAATGCGAGGTCTTCGATGATGGTAATGCCTTTACGGAAGGTGAGATTCCTACATCAACGCAAACTCTTCGAGGTTTTAGAGGCACCTTGATCTTTCTCGCAATAGAATTTTAGAAGCAAGGATCCCGATGCTTGTAGGGACCTTCCTTTTGACCTATTTGAACTTGTCTTTCAATGAACTTGAAGGAGAAGTACCCTCTGTTGAGGCCAATGTCACCATTTCAGTTGAAGGAAACAAAAATCTATGTGGAGGCTTCCCCGGCTTCATCTTCCCACGTGTCCGTGTCACCTCCTCTTTTGGAAAAGCAGCGTCCCTATGCGGCCTGCATTCCTTTGGTGGCCTTGTTTTTGTCATTATCGGGTTTGAGGAGAAGAAAATGAGGAATAATGCCTCTTCTGATCACGAGAATTCCTGAGAGTCTCATTGTAGAGCTCCATAGAGCTGAAGGCTTCGCGGAGTCAATAAGATCGGTGTTGGGAGGCTGCGACTACGTGTCTGAAAAACCTTGATCGAATGGACCTGGCAGATTTGCCAAGTAAAGGTGTTCGATCTTCGAAGAGGCTTCCGAGCTTTAAGTCGGCATCACAAGGCCTTGAGAAAAAATCCGACATGAGGAACCTTACGTCGGGTCTTGAGGTGCTTTCTCACAGCTTAGACTTTCGAGGTGAATGATTTTAAGGCTCTAGTGTTTGAATTATGTCTAAAGGAATTTGGACGGATGGTTACATCAAAAGCTTAATAGAGATGAACCCCGAGCTTGCACTCCTTCTACAAGACCGGGCATATAGCTATTATTGCTTCTACTTTCGGAAGTCATCTTCGCTGATTTAGAGTGGCATTGTTGTTTTCATAATGACCTTATGCTCAACAATGTTCTTCTTAACCTTGATGATATGACGAGCCATATCGGTGATTTGGTATTTCAAGATGCTTATGTCATTTGTAGCACTACGAATTGCTACAAGTGCGCCTGGGAACAAAATAAGCTCAGCTACAATGAGAAGGATCCTAGGCTACATTGCTCGGTACCAATTTCAGAAGTACCTATAGTAATTACATATATCTATTCATTTTACGTTCAGTAGTATTTTCCATGGATATAAATAAATTCATTTTTTTTACTTGTACTTTGAAATAATTATTATCTGAGAATATAGGCGTGCATGGTCGTATTAATGCGGCCCAGAAGGAGAGATATGTATAGTTATGGAATCCTTTTACTTTGAGAGAGATGTTACTGGAAGAAGACCGTGATAAGCGGGTTCCCGAGAATGGTCATACTTTCTTCATAACTATGTGAAAATAATATATACTGCACGGGCGGAGTCATGAAGGTGGCCGACGCACCGCTTTGCGGTTAGAGTCGGATGAAAGTGGTAAAAGGAGAATCGCGTCCAATGCAATATTGGAAATTGGTATCATATGTTCCCATGGCATCACGAAAGGCCCAGAATGGAGATACGTGGCGCGAGGCCAATGAATTGCGCTGATCAGAACCTCTTCTTAAGGGAGGCAGGCCATTTAGAGGGAATGTAGGAGGAGGATACAATGGAAGAACGCGTATCATACATATCTAGCAATGGCAAAAGTTTTTGTTCATCCTTTTTGTTCTTCATTTTCATTTTTACGTAGTCTATTATCATGAAGTTTCCTTTCCTCGCTAAACCAAATCAAGTGCCATATTTGTACGTTGCGGCTCACTCCCGAGATCGAAAGATTGTCATTTAGTTTTCAAGGTTAAATAAATTTCCTGTCATAAATTTAGATTATGTGATTGATGAATGACAAGAATATGGATAACATCTTGGAATAACATGTGACGACACAGCTCTCTCATGAACTTAGACCATGTCAAATTTAAGGATGTCCAAATCCGTCGAGAGAGCGAGGCGAAGTTAGAACAGATTTCATGTTACATGGAAAATTAAGGAGTTCATTTTCGAAGTCGATCTCCATAGTCACACCATTCTTATTTCTGTAGATTCCATTCCCTACCATATTCATCTATATGTCTTAGAGGGCAATATTGTCCCGATTGAACTAGGACCTTATCTACAGTAAATAAGTTACGACAGAGCAATCTTTGTTGTCCAAAATGATTTTTTAAACGAAAAACAAAAACAAATAAATAAAACATAAAGGATGTTTTCTCATTTTAAGAGGAATATATGGTATTTTTCTAGTCTTCAATGGGTAGGAAAGATTCATCTTTTGTTGGGGCATAACGAAGAACCGTGTACCCCGAGTTGTCTGATTGATAAAACCCGATGAGAGCTCATAAATTACAAAGATTGTTTAAGGGTATAATATTACATGCATATAACAACGACATAAAAATAATTATAGAAACAAAAATAAATAAATTTTATTTTTTCATAAGAAATGATTTCACACTAAGTAATATTAAGTGAGTCTATTTTGTGACTTAAATCTACACTACGCTCACAGTTTTCATTAATTAGAGTCCTAACCATATATATATGTGTGTGTGTGTGTAAGAATCCGATCTTTGCGAGTCCTTGAAACTTTAATTCTCTCACACACATATGTTTATATACATTCATGCTTTGATATTTTGATAATCATGAAAGTTAATATGAAATGATTGATCTATATCATAGTGAACATCTTGACAATTTCTCACATACAAGGGTGTTCCATCATACATTGTATAATTTTCTGTGTTATGCTCATTCAACTAAAAAGCATTAATCCTAGCATTACATCAATATCATAGTTATCGCATTGGAGTGGAAGAAACTCTCCACCAAACTAATGGTACATGTGATGCCAACTCCTCGACACTTAAGCCATGTACTCACTTTATTTTAGTCTCTTTCATCTCCAAAACCAAATGCGTATCCATGATTTCCATTACTTGCTCAAATAAAAATGTCTTCATCACAAAATCATGAAGAGTAAGACCATCCTAGAAGATGCCGCCTAGCACAAGCACTCTTAGCCAAAACAGCCCACCTAACTCCGAGGGTATTTCACCATGGAAGTTGTTGTTTTGGAGCTCCATTGATCAGAAATGTGAGGTTTCATGTGGTGAGAGGAGGGACCCTACGAGTCCGTAGTGGATGGACTTAGACTAATTCCATATTTGATTCGGACTGATTCGATGAGAACTAACATAATGAGGCATATATATACATCATCAATTTCTAAGCAATTTTTCGGGTACTTTTGTGATTCTTGGGTCATCATTGCTAACTACAAAGTCTTTGGACAAGGACGTGGAGCGTCCATACGCATAAATTGACATTATCTTCTTGACTTTTGGGCATGAATTTGGAGTTTGTTCATGGAAAATAACAAGACTTAGATATTTTCACCGAAAGCTATGTGCGACGTATATCATCGACTTCTAGCAATATTTTCTACAGCGATTAAGATGGAGGGATATATATATATATATATATATATATATACTATATATATATATATATATATATATATATATATATGTGTGTGTGTGTGTGTGTGTGTGTGTGTGTGTGTGTGTGTGTCCATCCATTGTTTTCATTAATTTTATGATTTAAGTTCCCGATCATTTGTGTGTTGAGGGAATTCTCTGAAACGCCCATGCCACATACCTTGAAACCATGAACTTAAGCATATGAAGTGTGTCCCACATTAATTATGGAGAGCCACAAAATTTTAGAACCCATTATCAAGTACTTGAACCCAGTCTACACGGTTTATGGACATAAAGTCAAGTCATCTTGAATTGTGAAATAAACCTGACAAGAAGTATAATCACTACTGTATAAATAAGAAGTGTACTTAATAATTCTATATATTTCCGCTTTGGAGCAAATATAAGGAGGCTTGGTGCAGTTTACTTGAATTATCAAGGAAAGGGGCTATTCATAGATTTAGAGCAACTATCTTTGCACTACTTAAGTACATGCTAGAATATAAAATAATGTTTTTGAATTAAAAACATTCGAAAGTTCATAAAAGGGAATAAACGAAATTGCTCTTTTTTTAAGTTAGTGGAAATATATTCGTGGCAAAGCAAAGATTAGTATGGGATTAGTATGGATAATGGGATAAATTTCTACCCAATAACAATCTGTCCTCGACTCTAGTTAATTGAAAGTCATACTGCACTATGCCGGATCTTTACCAAGATTTACATCCCAGCCTATGTTCTAAGAGCATCGCTTTCTGACATCAAGAAACATTTTCCTTCCTAAATACTCTAATTTCTAATATTTTTTCTATTTTTCATGACTTTAAACAAAGTTTACTTCACTTCTATGTTTATTTAAGCTCAGATACCGCTTCTACATTTTTTTGGTACTTCTACTTTTTTTTTTTTTAATGATTTCAAGGAGCTTTTTCATTTAAAATTCCAAAGCAGCATTTTTAATGTGAGTTCATATTTCAATTACAAATTCATGAACTCTTTTTATTAGCATGGCTTTGGTTTTTGACCTCCCAATTTGAGAGAATGGGGTTTGGGCTTTTCTTTATTTCAGCATTTAATTAATTATTTATTAGCCTTATTATTTCTTAACTTAGAATTCCATAGATTTGGTTTATATATCAATTATATTTATTTTATTTCTTCTTTAAACTTTGCTCCTCTCAGAGATCTTAAAGACCAAATTATTAGCTTGTAGGATGAAATGAGATCATAACTTTAATGGGTTTCCCAAGAAAACATGTTTCGACCAGAAAACAGTAGAATAGGCATTTTGGTTTCTTAAGACATTAATCTCTACATATGCTTAGTACTTTAGGTTGACTCATTTGATTTTTCTCATGTTATATGAAACAACTTCAATTTCATATATGTCATCACCACTCATGTTTGTTTTCGAGGCTTCATTTCTTATTGTATTATGGTGCTATTTATTATTCAATCAGCTTCTCTAAGCCAGTCATACCGTTTCAAGACCATGGAGAATCCATCACTATAAGGTGGTATTCGCAGTGGTCCTTGATCATGCACATAGTCTGCAACATATAGGTGCCCCCACATAGAGTTCAAAGTATTGGTTTTGATAAAGATCCAGTGGGAATACATTTGATACTCTCTGCACATATTCACTCTTGCTTCGCTATGACCGCGTAATTGCATTTCAAGTATAATTATGGATTTTGCAGCTGATGAAACACTTAGTTGTTGGTGGTCGGCGCCTTAAGCTTGCGTGAATGCCTGATTAGTGGGCCAAATTTTTAAGTAGAGTTTGGAAATACCATGGTTATTTTATTAGCGCAGTATATTTGTTTTTCTAAATTTTTAATAGTTTTGCTATTTTATTAGATGATATTCTAGATATGTCAAAATCTGCTCAAAATCACATCTATAATTTGATTAAAGTATGCCCATCTCATATTTAAGGTTTTATTTCATACAGGAAAATACTTTCAATTGGCCCATGCTTTTGTCTGTGTTTTCTAGTTTAGATGCAAGGAGCCCTTATTCCTCTTTTGTGATGCTTTAATGCGTATTTGCCAAATTTTAAATGAAAGACGCAACAGTTGACGTGGATGTTTTCTCAAACCGAAGAAGAATACGGTGAAGGGTATAAGATCGGTCAAACATACATGGTGGGTTTTTTGCTACGGGGTTTACACATGTCAATAATGTCTTCCACTCGGGTCGCAAGATCCTTGGCATGATTTCTTTTTAAAACCTCTTAAAATCTCAAAAGACTTTTTACTTAGTATCCATCTAGATCTTATTATTAGCTAATCAGATTTAACGTAATAGTTGCTCATCTATGAATAATCTTACTCGTTAAGTAACATGATGAGTTATTATTTGTTAAATACTGACAAATAAAATGAAAGGAAAACTCTTCATACAAGATACAAGTTTTTTCACCCAAAATCTTAGCAAAAAGTCCTTCTCTCTTGAAACTACCTTATGACATGTTTTTTTGCTATGATATATGATCTAGATAATGGTTTCAAATTTCATATCAGGATGCCATAAAAAAACATTTTACAATCGTTTTCATAGGAGGTGCAAGTTTTACTAAACAATAGTCCACTTCTAAACAAAGATGATAACCTTGAGGTATCCTCGACATTTACAGTTTGAGAATGAGAAAAGAGCAAACATGTGTAAGATACTTGGAAACTATTTAGGGAGGTTATTAAAAAGCTACACTTTTTAATAATTATAAGAAAAGCTATAGATTGTTAATGAATTTTATTTAGAAGTAGATAGTTATATTATTATATTATTTAATAAATTAAGTAATTTTAAATATTAATTATGACTAATATATAAAATTAAAAATCATATACAAAAATATAGTAGATAAAAAGGAATATTTAGAGAAACATTCCAAGAGATTTATAAAAATATAAGAATTCGTGGTATTGTCATGGTTATAAAGCCGATACCTTGATTTTGCCTTAATTAATCTTATCCAAATCCTATGAAATTAAACTTACATTGATATGTGATGTTGAATATTTTTCATCAGGATGTTACATGGGTTAATAGGTCTATTCCCTATATGAGCAAAACCCGCTTTTAATTTTTTGCATTTGTTGCTTACTTTAGTAATATTGTGTTTATCCTATTAGGTGTCCAAGAAATATGGCAAGCAAGAAGAAGATGAAGAAGAAACAAAGAATCACAAATTATGAAGATAATTCAGTTTTCAATTTAAGTTTGTATCTAAAATCAACCTAATGTCTTCGTCATGTTTATGCGTATAGAAAATAAAGATAAATTTAAAAAATATTATTTATTTTCATGAAAGATTCTTTATTGTTATCATTCCCAATTACTTAGGAATGTTAATTAGAAACAGGTTTCTTAAGCTATCATTTTTTATTCAAATTGAACAATAATTAAAATTATTAATTGTAGAAACCTTGATGTGTATAGTGGACAATTAAGATATATGATACTCAACCTCGACATATATGATACCCAATTCCAGACTTAATCCAGCTACAAATATTCCAGATTAATGGAGATTCTTCGATAGAACTTCCAGGCGTATATTCCGTAAATTTGAGCTTCTCTCTGAACATATTTTAAACCCACACAAGCCAGTGAAATTGCATTTCATAAGATCGGCCACGCCAAGCAACCACAAAGAATACTTATAACTTTCACTGAACATATTTCGTCTCATCAATAGTTCAAGAGCAAATTTCGATGTGGAAGATCTGGGTATGCCACAAACTAATAAAGCATACTTATAAAAGAACCTAAACTGTGGATAAGACTTGTTGTGCAATCGCGACCAACAATGCAACAAGCAGAATAACTAAAGACAAAGATTTCCTAAGCACAATAAAATTTAACGAGGTTCAGATAAATACCTACGTCTCAGCACAAAGGAACAACCTTAATTAATCAAAAGTGAAACATGTCCCTAGAGCTTTAAATCACTCCAAGAAATTAGTTAAAAAGTAAATACCCAAGCAATCAAAACCACAAATAATTCTCATGTATAGTAAAGAGGGTGCACTTAATACAAATAGGAAATTAAGACCCTTTATAGGCTAAAGGAGAAGTAAACCCATATATAACCGATGTGGGATTGCATAGAGACAAAATATAACACATATCTCTCCCTTATAGCCTTAAATGGTGCCATTATCCTATCATAAGCTTCTTCTCATGCCTTCTGGGAAAGATATTACCGATGCTTCTCGCTTCCTTGAAGTACTCAAAAAGTTTGCATTGATCTTTCCTCCATTTGTGTTTCGTCGTCATATAGACTACGCTATGTGATTAGAATTAACGCGAAATTAAGAATTGATCAACTTCATGAAATGAGATTCTCGTGTATAAATTAAGATGAGAAGATCGATGAGAAAAAAACTACAGGAAAAGTGTGGAGAAGAGGGGGTGACGACAGGTAATAGCTAGTTTTTCACAAGACATTATTCTGATGACTTAATTTCCGTTTCTGGGCTTCTTGGCATGCTTTTCCTCGCCTTAGAGCACTCAACATTTCAAAAAGTCAAGGTGTAGGGAGGGGAGGTGATACGATCTCACACGACTCTGCTGTGGTCGTGGGAGGATACTTAACTCGATGAGTTCTCCCACCTATCAGCCGGCTCCTGGGCTTATGTACCCATTAGAGGGGTCTTGGCTGAGTCCTTAAGAGGGATCAGCTTACTAAGGCACAACAAGCCAAAAAGGCAAGGTATAGGGAGGGGAGGGGTCGTGGGATTCGAGTTGGGACAGTTTACTACATGGTCAACGTTTCAAAAAGGCAAGGTATAGAGAGAGGAGGGATCCCAGGTTCGAGTCCCAAAGGGGGACATTTACTATGCTCAACGCTTCAAAAAAGGCAAGATATAGGAGGAGAGAGGTCCCAGCTCAATCCCAACGGATAGTTTACAACATGCCTAACAGTTTAAAAATGCAAGGTATATGAGGAGAGGGTCTCGAGTCGAGTCCCAATAGTGTGGACAATTAACCATTCTAATTAAAGTTTTTAGGAAGAAAAAAGAGAAGAAAAACCCCTAAATCCCAAAAGTTATATACCCAAAGTTGTGGGATTTTCTCGAGATATTTTTCTTGGATTTACTTAGAGAGAAACTCGGCCTTTGAAGGAAATATGCATGAAATGACAATGAACTGCTGGAACAAGAAAAGCCTAATTTCAACTCCAGCCATTCGTGCCTTAGAAAGAAAGAAATTAAATGTTACAAAATACTAAAGAAAATCAGCTACAATTTTAGCAATTTCTTTTTGATCAAACATTTTCACATTTCAGAAACTAAACATGTGAGATACTTTGTGTGTACTTAAGTTACCTTGATTTCCTTCGTTGGTTGCGTACTTGAGCTTCTTGGATTAGTCAAGCTTGCCTCCTTCCCGTTAGCCCATTTTTTCTTTATCGAGGAAGAGAAAGCACGACTTTGAAGTATGTGCGTATGAAACAATATTTAAATGGGATCATGGATATGGAGTAAGATGTAGGCAAATAATTTTGTTATAAATATATATAACTTAAATTAAACTCTGCTAGTTAAAATATAACTAAATAAATATATAATTAAAAATTAATAATAATTATAATTATTGTTTATATATATATATATATATATATATATATATTTTTATGGTTATAAGCATTTGTTAAATAATATTTGATTTTTTTTTTATATCTATTCACTTTACAATACACCATAGTATTCTGTTCTTCACAAATTTGTCTCTACTAGGACTTGAACCCTCAACCCCTCCCCCCTCCCTAGGCTCGCCTTGGCTCTTTAACCATTTGAATTTTTTTTTTTTGCTAGACCATGAGGTGTCCACACATGAAAAGTGTCTTCAAGCCATACCACATCCAGACTAATCTCATACGAGTCGGAAGGGATCACAAAGACAATAAAGCTCTACCGTAGAACATAGCTATATTTCTAGTGCTCGAATTCGAGACCAATGGTTAAGGTAGAAGAGACCCCAACCATATATATCACATCATATTCGGTGGTCTTGAACTAAATTTTTTTAACACAAATTGATTAGTAGTGGGTTGGTGGAATAATATTTACGTGGAATCCTTAGTTCAAGGATTTGGTTTAATAATATATATATATATATATATATATATATATATATATATATATATATATATATATATATATATATACATATTTATATTATTAAATATAAAATAAAGTTTGTTTATTTTAAATAAATTTATAATTAGTTAAAATATATTTCATTTATTTATTTTATTCTTATATTTTCTATTATAAATCACAAGTATCAAGCTCAAACTCATGTAATAGAGCTCTCACTGTTTAGGAAGAGGGCATAGAGAAAGGGTTCGAGTCCAGGAAGGACAATCAAGTGTAAAAAAAAAAAAAAATTCAAGTATTGAAAAAATAACTAAAAATATTTTCTTCTTTTTAATATTTTCCTAAAAAAAGTTTAATTTGTAGGTTCCGCTAACTTCAACAGGTGGGCCCTTCTCTCTCCCTTAAATTTAGAGTTTTGTTTAAAAAATAATACATTTTAGAAAAAAAAATATCAATCTAATTTGTTTTTAAAAATAATACCCCAACTAGTGTTTAAAACCGTAGTTTATGACTCTGTTTAATCTCAAGCTTAAAACCGTAGGTTAACAACTCGTTTTAACTTAAAAAAATAAAATCTAGCAATTATGATTTTAATTTAAAAATGTTTAAAGTCAGAGTCACTTTCGAGGAGAATGGCTGGTTTGGACATTTTTTCATAAATATTTTAGATTGGTATTTTAAAAAATGTATTATTTTGAGACAAAACTCTTAAATTAAGAAAATAATATTAATAATGTGATATTTATCGCTGAAAAGAAAGTTGTCCTTCTCTCAGGTGGATTCTATGGGTGAATTTCATGGACAGTTCGGACTATTTCATTGTAATTTTGTAATCGAATTAAATTTATTAGGGCTTAAGTGCGTAGAGTAAAAAGAAAGAAAAACAATTATCCATTCAGGAGGAAATGGAAGAGGGGAAGCAAGGGTAATGGTAATGGCCGTAACCTCCACCGTCACCTGAAGGTGCTGGCTCAAGGATCGAGAATGGGTTTAGTGGATCGGGCCGGCTGGGCGGAAGCCACGGCTGAAGCCGCAATGTCATTCGCCACCGCTCGTGGACGCCACATCGTGCTTGGCCGGGCACACTCATCCATTATGCATGTTATAGACACTGACATATGATATTCTTCCACAGTTTATAACTTCATAAATAATAATAAAATAAATAAATAATTATAAAATTAAATAAGTGTATCCATTTCATAAAACTTGAATCTCTTATAATTTAATTTTTCATTTTAGCATCGATGTAGATAGAGAACTATATTATCTTAATTAAACTAGCTCTAATTAAGGTCAAAATTAATTGCCACATATATACAAATCATAGGACTTGAATATTCTAGATGGATTAATGCTACTAATGGTCTGCCTGCACTTTGTAATCATGAAAATAATTTAATAACTAATCCATCTCATGATTTTCATCATATGTTTTTGAAGCCCCAAATGTAAGAGAGGTTTTGACAGTCGCTAGATCGGGCGGATTTCAAAGAAGTTGTTAGTCACCCCACCGAGAGAGCTCAAGAGGGTTGGTGTTACCAAATGAAGATGGTATTCTTCCCCATAGTTCATTTCCACATAAACGTAATCTTTGGTGTCATGAAGCTTCCAATATTGGAAGACATGCTTCAAGGCTAGGTTAGAATATTGAATACAAATGACGATATACTCAAACAATATTCACATCAAAGGTCGATTACTCAGGTGTGGAAGATTTCAAACTCCCTACATGTGGTGAAGTGCTGGATTGCATCAGATTCCAAGCGACATCCTGCCACAAAATTTGACCCAAAATCCTCAAGTCGTATTAACTTGTTTCCCAAGAATGATTTTTATATTTGGTGATTTAATTAAAAATTTCAAAGAAATACATTCTTAAATCGCTTATATATCGATGAATAAATATAAATAAAATCGCTTGAAGTAATAAATAAAATGATAAATTAGATTAATTTAATCCCGATTTTTTAATTTTTCCATCATTTTTCTTTTCTTCTACATTTCCTTCTCTATCTTTCTCCCTTGCATTTTTCCTTAAGAGCATGGAAGTGTACATTACAAAACACCAAATAAGCGACATAAAGAGACAAAGTATAAAGCCCAAACCGAGCACATGATGAGTTTCCTAATCATAATATTTAAGTTGAAAGTGCGCTTTATTAAATTAAGGAAAAGAAGGCCCAAGAATTCTTTTGAGATGGAACCATTGAGGTTGTTCTAAAAGACCCACTTTATGAAGTCAGAACAGTCGCTACACTGAGGGATTTTCCAGACAATTGTTGTTGTAAATTGTAATTTAACAAGAGAGACATATAGTTTAACAGGGAAAGTATGAAGATGGTCTTTACTCGAGAGAGTAACACCATTTCCACAGCCAAATAAAGCATCAACAGCTTGTAATGCTCAGTGAGCATCAGATGCCCAAGATAATGAGTAGAGCTAGTACTTTCATGAGTGCCGTCATCCACACGTATGCAAGTCCTCGACGTGGACATCCACACACTATAAGTTATTAGTCTTCTTTGACTTTGGGCATGTAGATCAGTTTTGCTTCATGTAGAATGATGAGATCTTGGATATCATTCAAATTGTTGAACTATGTCCAAATATATATATCAACTTCTAAGCAATATTTTCTGTTAATGCTAGCTAGATTTGAGGGATATATATATGTCATCCATTAGCCATTAATTTATGATTTAAGTTAAAGTCATTTGTGCGTAGAAATTCTATAAATGCAAATGCCTTACGCAAAAGGAAACCAGAGAGACTTGACATATGAAGTGTGTCCCACATTAATTATGGAGAGCCACAAAATTTTAGAGCCCATTATCAAGTACTTGAATTGTGAAATAAACCAATAAAGAAGTACTAATCACTTTCTCAGATAAATAAGAAGTGTACTTTATAAGAGGCTTGAAATTAATGATCCGTTGAGCTCTTCAGATTCTTCGTGCACACAGCCTTGTTGTCCATCCATCTACATGGTGTCCCGCCATAGCCTAGCATGCAAAATGAAACGACGACTGCATCGATCGCTTTCAAAGATGGAATCACTCAGATCCACTTGATGCCGAGTTCTGGAACAACTCTCCAATTTTGCAAGGGTCTGGTGTGATTGCGCGCGGTATACACAGAGTCACCGATTAATTCTATTTTCTTATGATTGGTGGGATCCCTCTCACCCCCACACATCTGAACCTCACCTTTCAGGAACATTAGTCCTCCAAAACAACAAAACTATGGCAAAGTGCCCGCTCGAGACGGTGGGTTTATTCCGCTTACGAGTTCTTGTTCTTAGCAAATAATTCCTTTGAAGGAAAGGTCCCTACCAAATTTCACTTATCGTCTCTCACCTTCCAGAACTTAATCTAGTCAACAACAAGCTTGAAGGCAAAATCCCGTAAGAACTTGGCTCCCTCTCGAATCGAGAACTCCTCGCTCTTGCTAATAACAACAATCTCTAATCGGGAAAGATCCCGACTTCACTTGGGAACCTCTCATCTCTCGCCATTGTCAAGAGGCGAGAACAACTCGTAGGGAAGCATTCCCGAGGAGCTCTCAAAACAAGTATAAACTTTATCTACCCAGGTATCAATAGATTAACAGTACGATTCTCTTCTATGTACAATCTTCAAACATGCGCTACTTCGACTTTCATCTAATCAACCTGGAGGGAAGTCTTAGTCAGATATCAGGTTGCCTTCCTCATCTTCGCTACAGTCTCATAAAACCGATTCACGTGGTCCGTTCCCATTTCTCATTATCTAATGCTTCAATGTCAAGGTATCTTTCTCTCTATAAACAATTTCCACCGGGTTAGTACCACCTAATTTGGGTCGCAAACCTTCGAGCCATAAACATGGCTAAGAATCTGGTTCCTCCATGTGAGATGATCTGAGCTTCATTGATTCTTCTAGCAAACCGCACTCTTGCTACAAACAATGATTTTTAGAAACAATTTTCTCTCTTAAAGGCCCTTTAGTTAGCATTAAATTGCTAATTTCTCAACCCAACTTTCAATGATAGTTCCGAATCAACCGCATTCATGGAACAATCTCTTCTGGGGCATGTGTAGAATCTTGTAAATCTAACATACCTTGACTTGATTAAGAATCACCTCACCTATTCATTCCTTCTAACATTGGCTTCTCTTATAAAATGCAAGCATTAGGTTTGCTTGGAACAGATCTTCGAGGAATACCGCCTCAATTCCAGAATTTAACCTTATATTAAATCTTTGATTTAAGTAACAACAACTTGCGGGGGCATGTACCTTCCAAATTTAGTAAATCACAAAATCTTAGAATATTTGACTCTTCTAATAAATAAATTTGGCCACCAATTCCTAACGATGTTATAGGTCTTTCTCGGCCGTGGTCCTTCAATTAGGGTGGCAACATTTACCCGTGCGCCGCCACTGAAGCTGGCCATTTGATTAACCTTGTAGATTAGATGTCTCCGACAATGTATTAATGTGTACTCTTCCAAACTCTTCGGGTAATCGTGGTGGAAACGCAGGTCTTCACTTGATGGTAACGCCTGGTGTGATTCCACATCGCTGCAAACTCTTCGAGGTTTAGAACACTCTGGATCTTTCTATAATAATTCGCAAGATCCCGATGTTTCATGGGACCTCCTTTTCGACCAGTCAACTGATCTTCAATAACTGGCAGGCACTTTCCATCGAGGCCAATGTCACCATTTCAGTTGAAGGAAACAAAAATCTATGTGGAGGCTTCCTCAAGTCACTTTCCCACCCGTGTCACTTCGTTGTCACCTCCTATTCCTGAACGAGAGTCATCCCTATGCCAAACCATCATTTTAATCGTTGAACTTTATCCTGAGTTTGTTGGTCTTGTTTTTATCATTATCTGGCTTGATAAAGGGCTAAAGAAATGAGGAATAATGTCTCTTCTACACAATCTTCTAATGAGCACCTCGAGAATTTCCTTTATCTGCGTGAGCCCCATAAAGCTACCGAAGGTTTCCTCGTGAGTCCAATAAGATCTGTCGGTTCCGTACAAAGGGAATCCTCATCAAGATGGACTAGCCATTGGCGGTGTAAAGCAGGTGTTCACCTTCCCGTAAGCGGAGCTCCAAGAGCTTTATGCTCAAATGTATGTCTGAGAAAAATCCCATAGGAACCGCCAAAGTCTGAGTGCTTCGTTTCAATAGACTTTCTCGTAGTAATGATTTTTAAGGCTCGTGTTTGAATTTATGTCTGAAGGGAATTTGGACTGATGGTTACATCCAGTGCAAGGTGGTGATGAACCCTGTTATTTCACTCTTCAGCGATCAATATCGCTATCGACGTTGCTTCGCTGTAGTATCTTCACACCAACTGCATTTTTCACTGTTGTTCATAATGACCTTAAGCCCAATAATGTTCTTCTCGACGATGATATGACGGGCCATATCGCGATTTCGCATTTCAAAGATCACTGGCCATTTGTAGCACTGCCATGATTGCCAAGGCAATCGCATAGAAAAATATAGTTCAACCACAACGAAAGGATCCATAGGCTACATCGTCTGTGCATCAATTTCATCTATAAGTAATAACATATCTCTATTCATTTTATGTTCAGTGCTATTTTCCATGGATATAAATAAATTCCATTTTTTTTACTTGTACTTTATAATAATTATTATGCAGAATATGGCGTGCATGGTCATGTGTCGACCGGCTGAGATATGTATGAAGTTATGGAATCCTTTTGATCGGAGATGTTTATCGGAATGAAGACCAACTGATAGCGAGTTCCAAGATGGCTGTACTCTTCTAACCGTGTGAAAACGTTTTCACTGAAAGAGTCATGAAGGCATAGCCAGACCGCACTCGCTTAGCCCACGAAAGTGGTAAAGGGAGGGAATGCTACAATGTTATTGGAAATTGCATCATATGTTCCATGGAATCACCAAGACTTAACGGAGATATGTGACGCAGCCAATGAATTTCGCGCTTCATCAAGAACCTCTTCTTGCTGGAGGCTCCTTTGCTAGAAATGTAGAGGAGGGATACAATGGAAGAACACGACTACACATATCTAGCAATGGCCAAAGTTTTTGGTCTATCCCTTTGTTCTTCATTTTTCATTTTTCGTGGTCTATTATCACAGGTTTCCTTCCTCGCTAAACCAAATCCAAGTGCCATGTTTGGTTTCACACGACTCAAGATCGAAAAGATTGTCATCCCATTTTTCAAGGTTAAATAAATTACTCCGGGCATAAAATTTGGATTATGTGATTGATGAATGGCAAAGAATATGGATCTCTTTGGAATAACATGTGAGCCAACACAATCCTCATGAACTTAGACCATCAAATTTAAGGGATGTCCAAATCGTCAGAGAAAGGTGAGGACTGCCAAGAACTTCAAATTTCATGTTACATGGAAAATAAGGATCACTTCCAAGTCCAACTTCTGTGTCTACAAATTCTATTTCGTAGATTCCATTCCCTATCATGTTCAATTCCATAGCGTCTTAGAGGGCCAAGACCGTCTAATCGAACTAGACTCCATTTTACAAGAGTAAATAAGTTCAACCATGAATCTTGTTGTCCAAAAATGATTTTTTTTAAACAAAAAATAAAAAAATAAAAATAAAACTTAAAGGATGTTTTTCTTATTTTAAGAGGAATATATATGGTATTTCTTCCTCCTTTCCTTCAAGTCTTTTCAATGGGTAAGGAAAGATTCATCTTGTCAAAAGTATAACGAAGAACCATTATGTACCCCCTAAGTTTGTGAGAATGATCAAACCCGACGAGGCCTATAAATTACAAAGATTGTTTTAAGGGTATAATAATTACATGCATATAAATAAATCTAAATAAAATGATAATTATAGAAATAAAAATAAATAAATATTTTTTGCATAAAAATGATTTCACACTAAGTAATGTTAAGTGAGTCTATTTTGTGACTTAAATCTACACTCTTCACGCTTTCATTAATTGTAGGTCCCATATATATATATATGTGTGTGTGTGTGTTTGTAGTAACTGATATCTTTTATCGTAGTCCTTAAACTTTTAATTCCTCTCACACACATATGTTTATATACAATCATTCTTCGATATTTCGATGAATCATGAAAGTTAATATGAAAATGATTGATTTTATATCATAGCGACATCTTTGACAATTTCTGCATAAGGTGCTCTAATTTTAGCAAATGGGAATTTGTATATTGTATAATTTTCTCGTGTTATGCTCATTCAACTAAAAAGTATTAATCCTAGAATTACATCAATATCATTGTTATCGTAAGAATAGGAAGAAACTCCCGTCAATAATACAATGGAACATGGGATGCCAACCCTCAACACCGGAAGCTATGTACTCCTTTATTTTGCCAATCTCTTCATCTCCAAAAACATGGGACGCGTGATCCATGATTTCCTCTATTACTCGCCTAAATAAAGATATCTTTACTCACAAAATCATGAAGAGTAAGACCATCCTAGAAGATGTCGCCTAGCACGAGCACTATTAGCCAAAACAGCCCACCTAACTCCGAGGGTATTTCACCATGGAAGTTGTTGTTTTGGAGCTCCATTGATCCGAGAAATGTGAGGTTTCCAACATGTGGTGAGAGGACCCTATCCATAGCGGATGGACTGGGATCGATTCCATATTTGATCCGCATCGATCCACCCAAGGAACTAACTATGTGCGGCATATATATACATCATCAATTTCCTAAGAAATTTTTTTCAAGTACTTTGTGAGTGCCGGTCATCCACACTACATGCAAAGTCTGACAAGGACGTGGACGTCCATACACTATACTATTTCTCTTCTTGACTTTGGGCGGTAGATTGGTCTGTTCGTTGAAAATAACAAGATCTAGATATTATTCAATCTAAGAAACTAAAATATATATCATCGACTTCTAAGCAATATTTTCATTAAAGTGGCTAGATGGAGGATATATATATATATATATATATATATATATATATATATATATAGAATGCAGGCATGTCCATCCATTGTTTTCATTAATTTTATGGATTTAAGTTCAAGTCATTTGTGTGTGTAGAAATTCTACAAATGCCCATGCTCACGTTAGTAAGGAATCACAGAACTTGGCATATGAAGTGTCCTACATTAATTATGCGGAGAGCTACAAAATTTTAGAACCCATTATCAAGCTCCCGAGCCTGGGCCATTAATCGTTCATGGACATAAAGTCAAGTCATCTCTTGAATGCAGAAATAAACCAAAGAAGAAGTACTAATCATTACCTTCAGATAAATAAGTGGTACTGAATAATGTTCATGTAATGGAAACATATATATAAGAGTTTGATTACTGAATTATCAAGGTGCTGGTTATCTATAGATTTAAGGAGAGCAACTATGTTTGCACCACTTAAGTACATGTCAATATAAAATAACGTTTGGAATTAAAAACATTCAGAAGTCTATAAAAAGGGAATACAAACAGATTAGCTCTTTTTCTAAGTTAGTGGAAATATATTCATTAATATGCAAAGATTAGTATGGGAGAATGGGATAGCCCATCTAATAATCTTGTCCCCACTCTAGTTAATTTCTGTGTCATCAAGGCTGCACTATGCCGGATTTTACCAAGATTTACATCCCAAATGATTCTAAGAGCATCGCTCGACACGTAAACATTTTCCTTCCCAATACTCTAATTCTAAATATTTTTTCTATTATTCATGACGCGAAACAAAGTTTACTACTTATGTTTATTTAAGTTTGTATAATCGGTTTACATTCTTTTCTCGGGTACTTCTCCTTTTTTTTTTTTTTTTATGATTTCAAGGAGCTTTTCTCATTTAAAATTGCAAAGTTATGTTACGAAGTTCATTTCACTGCGCTAGCCATGAACTCTTTATTGCATGTGGCTTGCTGGACTCTCCAATTTGAGAGAACGGGCCTCGGTTTTCTATTTCCGTGCATTTAATTATTTATTAGCATTATTATTTCTTAACTTTCTAGAATTCCATAGGATTTGGTTTTATATATCAATTGCTATTTATTTTTCATTTCCCTTTTAAACTTTGTTCTTCTCTGTAGATCTTAGCACCAAATTATTATGGTTGAGAGATGAAATGGAGATCATAATCCTTTTTAATGGGTTGCCAAGGAAACATGCCTCTTGACTAGGCAACATAGAATAGGTATTTTGGTTTCTTAAGACATTATCAAATAAATTTTTAGTACTTAGGTTGACTCATTTGATTTTTCATGTTATATGAAACAATCTTCACTCTTATAAATGCTATCATCACTATGTTTGTTTTCCAGTTTCTAGCTTATTGTATTATGGTGCTATTTATTATTCAGCTTGGGCTTCCTTCGCTAAGTCATATTGTTTAAGACCATGTAGAACCATCACTATAAGGGTGGTATTCCCAGTGGGTCCTTGATCATGCACATACCAAGTGCTATTATAGGAATTCCCTTAAAATATGTAGAAGTTCAAAGTATTATTTTGAAACATCCAGGAATACATTTGAATACTCGCAAGGATATTCGATTTTGCTTCTATGACCAAGAATTGCATTTTCAAGTACAGCTATGATTTATCAAGAAATACTTAGCTTGGTGGCTTGCGCTCAAGCTCGGTCGTGGAATGCCGATTAGTATCCGCTTTTTTAAGTAGAGTTTGGAAATACAGCTGCTATTTTGTCATGGGTGCTTATTTGTTTTTCTTGAATTTTTTTATAGTTTTATATTTTTATTATAGATTAGATTCTAGATTACGGCTCACTCCTGCTCAAAATTTCATCTATAATTTGATTAGTTGTTATGCCCATCTCATATTTATGGTTTTATTTTTGTTATTGTGAAATACTTCAATTACCCTGCTTTTTTTGGTTTGTGTTTTTACTTTAGATGCAAGGAGCCCTCTTATTCCTATTTTTGGTTCTTTAATGCATTTTGCAAATTTTTTTAAAATGAGAAGGACGCAACAGTCAAGTGTGGACATTTTCAAACCGAAGAAGAATAAGGATGGTAAATAAGATCATGCATACATGGTGGGTTTTTGCTACGGCGACATGTTGATGAATGTCTTCCACCCTAGTCGCATCTCAGATGATTTCTTTTTTAAAAAACCCTATTAAAAATCTCAAAAGACTTTTACTTAGTGGATTCAAGCTTATCTTATTGCTTAGCAAACTGTATCAATGTATAGATTTTGGTCGATAAAATAATCTTTACTCACAAGTAACATGATGAGTTATTTGTTAAAATACTGACAACAAAATGAAAGGAAAACTCTTCACAAGATGATGTTTTTTCTACTTCCAACCTAGCAAAAACTCCCCTGCGGAACCACCTTATGACATGTAAGCTATGATAAATGATCTGTGATATGGAGCCACCCTATATATTGTGGATGCCATAAAAAATATTTACAATTGTTTTTCATAGGATAAAGTAAGTTTTACTAAACAATACTCTACTTCTAAACAAAGATGATAACCTTGAGGTATCCTGATACTTCCCATAGTTTGAGAATGAGAAAAAGAGTATACAAATATAAGATACTTGAAACTATTTTAGGGGAGGTTAGTAAAGCTACACTTTTAATAATTATAAGAAAAGCTATAGATTGTTGTACGAATTTTATTTAGAAGTAGATAGTGATATTATTATATTATTTATCAAATTAAGTAATTTTAAATATTAATTATGAATTAATATACCAAATTAAAAATCATAAGTAAAAAAATGATAAAAAGGTATTTAGAGAAACATTCCAAGAGATTTATAAAAATATAAGAATTCATGTATTGTCTTGGTTGCAAGAAAACTGGATTTTGCCTTAATTAATCTTATCGAATCCTATATATGAAATTTAAACTTGCATTGATATGTGATGTTGAATATTTTTCTTTGTGATATTTACATGATTTAATAGGTCCTATTCTTATACAGAGCAAAAAAACATGTTTTAATTTTGGGTATTTGTTGCTTACTTTTCTAATAATATTGTGTTTATCCTAATGGGTGTCAAGAAATATAGGAAACAAGAAGATGAGAAGAAGAAACAA
The DNA here is from genome assembly GCA_016808115.1 of Tetrastigma voinierianum. NCBI lineage: Eukaryota > Viridiplantae > Streptophyta > Magnoliopsida > Vitales > Vitaceae > Tetrastigma > Tetrastigma voinierianum. The sequence goes on from JAEQBH010006143.1 coordinate 92,544, forward strand.
AGAATGCAGCTTATGAAAGACCATTTTGCTTTTCAATTTAAGTTTGTATCTAAAATGAATTGAATGTGCGGTCATGTGTTTATAGAAAATAAAGAGAAATTCAAAAAATATTATTTATTTTGTTGCAGCATTTAATTGTTATTGTCCTAATTACTTAGGAATGTTAATTAGGAAATAGGTTTCTTAAGCTATCGTTTTTTTATTCAAAATTGAAACAATAATAAAAAATTATTGATTGCATAGGAAACCTTGATAGGTATAGTGACAATTAAGATATATGATACTCAACCTTGAGCAACCCTGCGATACCCCGATCTCCTTAGATGGAACTTCCATATATTCGAGACAATGGAGCTTCTTAAATGAACTTCCATAGATATTCCAGAGAGTGGAGCTTCTCTTAACATATTTGAGCTGTCGATAGTTCGAGGTGATTTGATGTGAAGAATCGAGATTTCTGTATGGCTCCCTGAAAACATACTTATAACTTCACTTGAACATATTTCAACTATCAATAGTTGAGAGCAAATTTACGTTGTGGAAGATGGGTATGCCATGACCCGCAAGCGTAATACTTATAAAAGAGCGGGAGCTGTGAGTAGCACTTGTGCGAAACGCGCAAATAATGGAGCAAAGTAGAATAACTAAAACGATTATTTCCTAAACACCTTGGGGTGCGGGTTCCATATAAATACCTACGTCTCGAACAGGGAAAACAACTTCCAGCAGTAAAGAAAATTACGAAACTTAGAACCCGCAAAAATCAATTTCCTAAATTACGCAGTAAATACCCGGCGATTTGACAATACTACAAAATACCTAAGTGGATGGGAAGAGGTGCACTTAATGCGAATAGGAAAGACCCTTTTATTGGGTAAAGGGAGATGCAAAACCATGCTATATACTTAGATATGGGATTGCATAAAAGACAACATATAACCATAATATCTCTCCTTATAGTCCTTAAATGGTACCATTATCTGTCATGTTTTCATACATTGCCTCTTTTAGGCTCTCCTATTAGGCTTAGGTACCTATCAGGAGGGGTCTCGGGTTTGAGTCCCAGTGGGATAATTTACTACATGATTGTTGACATGTATTGTGTGGTTTATTTGGAAATTGTATGTTAATTGATATGGTTGTCCAAATGATGGATGGTTTAAAATGTTGGAAGCCAAATTGTGTGTTCTAATGGTTTGGCTTGTGATGTGTTTATGTATGAACAAGGTCATTGCATGAGCTCGTCAGAAGGCCAGGACATGGTGTCACAATTAAGCTTGCAGAATGTAAGTCATTATTGCTTGATTGGTGATGACTTGTAGATGTCATGTGTATAATATGTTGGAGTCATATTGTGCGGTTTATTTGGAAATTGTATGCTAATTGATATGATCGTCTAAATGATGAACGGTTTAAAATGTTGGAAGCAAAATCGCGGTGTTCTAATGGTTTGGTCACAGGATGTGTTTGTGTATGAACAAGTACACAGATGGCTTGGTCAGGTTGTTTGTATGGAATGCCAATTAAGCCTAGAGGTATACGTAAGCTGCTTGGATAGGTGATGACTTGTAGATGTTAATATATGTGTATAATATGTTGACATGTATTGTATGGTTTATTTGGAAATTGTATGTTAATTGATATGATTGTCCAAATGATGCATGGTTGAAATGCTGAAGCCAAATTTGCAGGTTCTATCGTGGTTTCGCTTCAGGATGTGTTTGTATAATGCTGCCATTGCATGGTTGCTGTAGGCTATTTGGTAGACATAGGTCACAATTGTCGAGTATAATGTAAGTCACGCTTGATCAAGATGACTCTGTAGATGTCAATATATGTGTGTATAATATGTTGACATGTATTGTGTGGTTTATTTGGAATCGTAGTGTTTATTGATACGATTGTCCAAATGATAATGGGTATTATGCATGGTTTAAAATGTCCATAGCACTCACCATATATATGACATGAAGCATGGAATGGCATAACCGTATTTTATATGCATGAGGCATCGTGATTAATCAGCAAAGCATGGTCATAATCATTCATCATTCAGAGTGGTGGTGACACTTTTCAAACGGAGAATAGTATTTCATAGCTTTGAATAAAGCTACAGATTTGAGATCAGCCCAATGCTTTGAATGCTTGGCTTATCTAGATCTGTTCAATGCTTTGTATTAAAGTTGTTTATCTGGAGATTGTCTAATGCTTTAATTAAAGTATATTTGAGACTATCCAATGTTGAATAAAGTTGTTTATCGAGACCATTCAATATTTTTTAATAAATCTATTTATCGAGACTATCCAAATAAGTTTTTGAATAAAGTCGCTTATCTAGAGATTGTTCAATATTGAATAAAGCGCTTACTTCCGAGGATGTCCAATGGGTTTTAAACAAAGCTTTTGTTTCTTTTGATAAAGGGTCATAGTGGTGAAACACTAATGACAAGTTTTTACACTTCGTGAGAGTGTATGTGTAAGAGTTTGGTGAGGACTCGTGTTAAAGGCATGGTGAGTGACACTTCATTCAGTGATATCAGTATTCTGCAGGAAACGATTTTGCTTCAATGTTTGACGTGGTGAACATGGCACGCATGTGTACTTAGGTGGAGTAGCCTATATAGAGTTTACTCCACTAGGCATTGCTCACCCCGTCGAGGGACCCTTCAAATACGAGTGAGTATGCAGGACGACGCCACTGAGGCCGAGCGATGAGGAAAGCCTGCCGAGGCTTGTAATTAATTTTAGAAGAAGCTTGAACAACCTAGTTTCATTTCTTGTATTTCATAAAAAGAATTGCAAAATACTTTGAACAACCTTGTTCTAATTTGTAATATTTGTAAGAGTGTCAGAGCTTAAACTTTGAGGACTATGATAATTAGTCTTGCATATTCTCAGATCAGGATGAGGTCTGCAGTTTCACTCACCCATACCCTTGGTCTGGTCAAACGTCGGTTTAGGCTGGGGCCATGCTGCGTTTTTTGTACAGTTGTATTTTGGGTAGAGCTCCCGCATAAAGGAGACTCATTTGATTTTCGCTAAGTAACCACGGGTCTCGAAAAAGGGGGACACCGTGGTGTGGTGCCCGTTACCTCGACATCCACTAGTCTTCCGCTGCCACAACTGAATCCTGTGCTCGGGGGGGTGTCATGTGATTTCGAGATTTCTTGGGAGAACAAGTCCTTCTTGGGTGGAAACACCCTGGTGGCACAAATATTCATGAAAAGTCAAGAATGAGGAAATGGAGGAAGAAGATCAGCTTCACTAAGATTTGTTCATTCTTCTCTTTTCCCCTTTGTTTTCCTTTTCTTTTGATGGTCGCTTTTTCTTTAAAGATGTTTTAGTTTGTTTTCTGTAAGTTTTAGATGTAACTAAAAGACATAAATGTATGGATTTCTCCTAATTTATAATGATCGATGTATTATTTTCACATGTGTGTTGAGTATTTCATTTAGTCTTAATGAAAAACTAAAAATGATCTCTCATGAGTCCAAGTTGCTACCTCATAACTAAAAATAATGCAGCCATCAATTTCTTTCCTCATTGGAACTATAGGAACAAGTATGTTGAACTAGTCAAGTTGATTGAATGCCAATATTTTATTTATTTGTCAAAATGATTGCACATCAATTTCTTTCCCTTATTATTGGACCCACTTAAGGTTCAAGCAGTTAAACTAGTCAAGCTTGAGAGACTATAGGCCCAATCCGCCATTCGTCGTCATAATCAATATTTAAAATTATAATTAAGATTCATATCTAATAATAAAGATATTTCATGCAGATAAATAATATCTATTCCTAAAAAAAATTGATTGGTACCAAATATTCCATGGAAAAAATTTGAGTAGTTCAAAAATTCGGAAAAATCAACTATATAATAAACTAGCTTGGTGGATTTATTTTTAGTCCCGCTTCAAGCAAGAAAAAGCCAAATATTAAAAAAAAATTTAATTATCATGTTGTGAAAGTTATTTCCTTTATAAAGTTTTCATACAAATTCACGATAGAAGTTCATGGATTCTTCCTTTTATCTCATCGACTCATTGGATATTTCAAAGCGAAAAATTATGTTCTTCTAAGTGCAAGGACAAATCTCCATTTTAGTATCAAGAAAATTAAATGATGAGGACCCCCTACATAAATATAGTGGACCCTATGAAAAATCTCCTTTTAGTGTCAAGAAAATTAAACCACACCACCACACCCCTCCTCCCCGATATCCACATATAAATGTGACCCCTATATATATTGAACCACACAAATTAGAATTCTTCTTTTAGTGTCAAGAAAATTAAACAATGAGGACCCCATATATAAATCTTGTACAGAATCAATGACACGATAATAAAATCACAAAACAAAGAAAAACACCGAATTTTTGCTTGGAAACCCTTACTTGAAAAAAACCATGATAGAGGAGAAGCTTCACTATGCATATAAGAATAATTCTGAGTACAATGGGATAGAGAAATTAACCCTAGAATGTTGATATTATGAAATACCGAGCAAAGGTCCATACCGAGGCCCGAACCAAGTAATTTGTTTCCTATTTTCGTATTTAAATTCTTTGTAAATCTCATTACATATTTGAATAAAATTCCGAGTCTTCATTTGCCTTTCCTTTTTTCTCTTAAAAAATTAAATATAACAATGGACATAAAGCCAAGCAATCTTAAATTGTAGATTAAACGGTCTAGAATTACTAATCACTTTGTATAAATAGGAAATGTACTTAATGTTCATTTCCGCAGCTCTAATATTCTATGTTATTTGGAATTAAACATAGGAGGCTTACGAAATTAATAATCGAAAAGTATGAAGGCCTTGAGTGTCTTTCTTTTTCTATCATGATTCTGTTGTGCATCCATCTATGGTGTCGAATCACTGCAGTAGCATGAAAAATGGCGATCGACTTGCGTTGGTTGCTTTAAGGATAGGATCACCCATGATCCATAGGATGCCAGTTCTTGGAATAAACTCACTCCATTTTGCTGGTGGTCGGGTGTGTACACTCCCGGCATGTCCCATAGAGTCACCCGATTAAATCTATTTTCTTATGAATTTGAGTGGGACCCCTCTCACTATATCGGGAACCTCACCTTTCTTAGAACAGTAATCCTCCAAAACAACGGCTTCCATGGCGAAGTGCCCTGCGAGATCGGTGGTTTATTTAAACTACAGTTCTTGTTAACAGCAACAATTCCTTTGAAGGAATGATTTACCAATCTCACAAATTGCTTGAGCTTAGGAACTTAATCCAATTGACAACAGCTTGAGGATTAAAATAATGAAGAACTTGGCTCCTCTCAGTGTGACTTTGGGCCTCGATAGTAACAATCTCACAGAGGAAGAACCCGACTCTTGGGAACCTCTCATACGTCACTAGATAGTCAACAACATTCAACACCTGCAGAAGGAAGCATTCTGAGGAGCTTGGTAGAACAAGTCTAGGCTTTATTCAATTAGGTTTCAGGATTGCGGGTCACGATTCCTTAGCACCTGCAGTACAACCCCTCTGAACATAGATTACTTCACACTTGGAACTAACATTTGGAGGAAGTCTTAGTCGGGATATGGGTGTTGCCTTTCCTCATCTCACGGCGGCTAGATCTTTCAAAAAACCAATTCACGGGACTGTTCTGTTTCATTATCTAATGCTTGATGCTTGATATATCTATCTCATTTCAAAGCGATTCAGCACAGACCAAAGTACCCTTAGAATTTGGAAGGTTCTGAAACCTTCGAGCCATAAACATGGCGGAGAATCACTTAGGTTCCTCCGGAGGAGATGATTTGAGCTTCATTGATTCTCTAACAAAGAAGCTGCACTCAATTTCAAAGAGATGGCTTTAGTAACAATTTTCTCAAGATCCTTTAGCTAGCCCGATAGCTAATTTCTGGCCAAACTTTGGATAGATTTGGAATTCAGCGATTCATGGAACGAATTCCTTCGGGAGTAGAATGCAGTAAATCTAACTATATCACGGACTTGGATGGGAATCGACTCACGGCGGCATTCCTTGAACATCGGAGACTTTACAAAATGCAAGAGTTAGGTTTGTATGGAAACGGACTCTGCGGAGAATCTGGAGTCCTCGCTCGTGGCTTAACCGCTATCAAACCTTCTTGATTTAAGCGACAACGACTTGACAGGAGACATACCGGTTCAATCTATCAGCTTGTTAAAACCTACTAGGTGTACCTTTGACATGACCTCAATGGTTGATCCACAGCGATGTTATGAGTCTTTTTCCTCACTTGTGGACCTTGATTTGATGCGCGCCTTCTTTGGTTATTTGCCATTGGAAGGTGGCCATTTGAATAATCTTGAACTATTAGATGTCTCAAACAGCAGACTATTAGGTGGTCTTCCAAACATTTTGAGTAACTGTGTGAAAATGCAAGGTCTTCAACAGCGGTAGTAATATCTTTGAAGGTGAGATTCCTACATCGGCTGCAAACTCTCAGGGTTTAGAATACTTGGATCTTTCTTGCAACAAATTTTTAAACGGATCCCCGTTTCTTAGGGACCTTCCTTTTGACCTATTTGAACTTGTCTTTCAATGAACTTGAAGGAATGCCCTCGATTAAGGCGATGTCACCATTTCAATTGAAGGAAACAACAATCTATGTGGAGGTCTTGAAGCTTCATCTTCTACATGCGTCGCCTCTCTTACGGCAAAAAAGCGTCTCTGAAACTACTCATTCCAATAATCATTGCAACTTTATCCTTGAGTTTGTTGGCCTTGTTTTCATTATCGGTCTGAGAAGAATGAGGAATAATGCCTCTTTTTCACAATCTTCCAATGGGCAATTCCTAAGAATTTCATTTGCAGATCTCCATAAAGCCATTGAAGGCTTCTCGGAGTCTAATAAGATCAGAGTTGGGAGCTATGGTTCTGTGTACAAAGGAATCCTTGAACAAGATGGAACATCCATTGTGGTAAAGGTCTTCAATCTTCCAGAAGAGAAGCCCAAAAACTTTATGTCGGAATGCAAGGCCTTGAGAAAAATCCGACATAGGAATCTGGTCAAAGTCTTGAGTGCTTGCTCTAGCTTGGACTTTCAAGGTAATGATTTTAAGGCTCTGGTGTTTGAGTTGATGCTTAAAGGAAATTTGGATGGATGGTTACATTCAAAAGTGAGAGAGGATGGAGCCACCCCAGGCTTTACTCTTCTCTGAAAATTTGAATATCAGCTATTAGCGTTATGCCTTTGAAAGTATCTTCACACTCAATGCGATGAAATTATTGTTCATAATGATGCGAAATGACAATGTTCTTCTTCACGATGATATGAGATAGACCACTATCGATTGATTTAATTCCATTTCAAAGATCACTTATGTTGTTTCTAGCCTTCATGATTGCTACTAGTTTTGGCACGGAACCAAAATAGCTCAAATACAATGAAAAGGTCCATACGAGCTACATTGCTCCAGGTACCAAATTAACTAGTAATTAAATATCTCTATACTTTTATGTTCGGTGGTATTTAATTTCCATGGTTGATATGAATAAACTCAAAGTTTTTTTACATTCACTTTGTAATAATTATTATAAGTGTGGTGTCCCATGGTCGTATGTCATTGAGGAGACATGTATAGTTATGGAATCCTTTTATTGGAGATGTTTACTGGAAGAAGACCAACTGATAGCGAGTTCCAAGATGGTCATACTCTTCATAACTTTGTGAGAACTTCTTTGCCCGAGTGAGTTCTGGAGGTCGTAGATCAGCCTTTGCTTTTGGAAGCAAATGAAATTGGTAAAATGAGGGAATGCATCAACTGCGGTATTGAAATTGTCAATGTTCCATGGAATGCAAAGACCGAATGGAGATACATGACACAACCAATAAACTACACTCCATCAAGAACAGTTTATACATTGACTAATACATTTACATATTTTCTCAGTTCGATGGCTACATTCGACTAATTATGGTAATACATTGACTAGTTATAGTAATACATTCACTACTCAATGTATTACTATAATTTTCAATTCAATAGAATTAATGAGGCAAATTTCAAGTTTATCTTTTTAGTGTGTACTTTTTGTATGGAGCTGTAATTATTTGTTTGGAGGTAACTTTGAACTATATAAATCTGTTTTGATGTTATATGAACAAATATTTTCAATTGATGTCTCTAGTCTAATCTTTTCCTTTTGTTTCTTTCTAAGATTCATTTTTCGTTATAAATTTTTTTTATCAATAGGAGGTCTTGCAGAAATCCAAGCAATATTACAACTCACTCTGAGGCTAGAGTGCCCCTCTTCTATCCATGCCCTTGGCGTACTGCCATTTTCTTGTACCCTATGTTTTTTTGAGATAGAGGTTGGTACAAATCGAGTTTTAGTTAAAATGCTATTTTTTTTAAAAAAATTATAAAAATAATTGGTATTTGAAGCTATTCTTGATCGTTTAGGTCATATAGACCATAGGGCAAATCGTTGTTCTCAACAATGACTTCATTATTTTTTTTAAAGTATATGTTGTTGTCCTGAACAAAGGCATTAAAGCAATTGTCTTTGTCCTGAACAACGGCATTAAAGTAATTGCCGCTGTCTTGAACAATGGCTTCATCATTTAAAAAAAAAAATAAAATTATGTTGTCACTAGCATTTGAAATTGTACAAATTGATTTTAAAAATTACGTTTGATATCTAAAATCATAACTTTATCAAATCTATATGGTTTTTAGTGCAAATAATCTTTTAAGTTTAAATATATTTATGCAAAAAATCCCACTTTTACACATTTGTTGAATAAAAAAAATCAAAATAGAAATTACATTAAAAGTAGCAGTAATAGTAATAATAATAATAAAATTGAAGTGACATAATTCTTTTAAAAAAAAAGTTTAATAAGATAAATATAATTCACACAACATGCATGATTTTATTATTATTATTATCTATAAATATTAAAAATAACAAATTATTTAAAAATTATTTAGAATAATGATGATAAGATTTGATAAATTAATGAGTTCGATCAAAATTAGTTATTTAGTAAATTAATTATCATTACAAATTCTTTAATTTATTTATTAATTCAAATATATTTGTAAATATTTTTAAATTTTCACAACAAGCACATCCAACTTGGCCTTAAATCCTAAATAAACACATAGTTTTATTTTAAAATATTTGGAAGTTTTATTTTTATTTCACAAGTTGTATCCAATTGTGTATTATCATTTTAAAATATAGAATCATGTATAAACCAAATCATATAAATATATAAAAGAATGTATACAAATATAAACATATATCAATGAGTCCCACAAGATGGTGTCTTTATATTTCTCTTAGGATGCCGTCTAGAATACACAACTAGTTGATCTATAGGGTCCTGTGCAATCTTATATATGATTGATGGTGAGGTAGTTGATTGATGAAATGCAAGCGTGCATGCGAGCGATGAAGGTTGCCTAGGTGGAATTACTGACTCGTCTGAGGTTAATCATGGTCTCATCGGTCTCATCAATGAGAGACAATGTAGGGGATGGTAAAGTTGGAGATGATAAGGTCATATCTACTGCCATGGAAGCTAGCTTTGGCGAAATCGGAGAAGGCAAAGATGTGGTTTGCAAAGGGGGAGATGTGGGTGATAATGGTGGGATGACATGTGGAGTGGAAGTCTCGACTGATGTGTAAGTGTGTGAGGCTATGGAAGGTGATGTGTAAGTTTGTGAGTGTATAAAAGTATCGGACGATGGGTTAAGTATGGGAGCGTATGGAAGTATCGGGTGCAAATTAATATGGGAGTGGGTAATAATGGTGGCAATGTCGACAGATGTAGCCTCCCTCACCCCTTCTTGATCCATTTTCGCCTCCATCTCGACCACGACCCCACCCGCCCATTTCGACCACAACCTTGCCGATCAACTCTCCCTCTCCCTTTACCTTGAATAGGCTGCATACGAACTGAAGTGGATGACACCGGAAGTTTAATGGATGGTCCATGTGAAGTAGATGCCTTCTAATGGAGTATCAGTGATGCGTCTCCTGTATTTGGTGTAATCTTTGATACCTTAATATAGTGTAAGTGTGAAACCAATCACCTGTGGTAGCCTACTGTCGTGAAGCTATGTCGGCTAGGGCATATGATCTAAAGAACCAACCAAGCCGATTATAAATACGTAATCTATTGATTCAAATTTGAAAAACCTTTATAAACGCCTGTTCTAACACTAAAAGGCGAGTAGAATCGATTGTAGTACGATACCTTATATCATCCACATGAGTGGTGGTATCATAAAACATCATGTAATAATACCACTACATATGGATCATGAAGTCAAGTATACCCACCATAGGGGTGAGGTGATGATCATGTCACTTGTGTATCTATAAGATAGCGTGTGAGCATGATCGTCTCGATCTCTCTCCCAAGCTGTCCGTGCATCCACTCCATGAAGTTGTTGCTCATAAGGCGAGTGAGTATATCCTCTTGTAGCCCAGGTGGCTCAAGACACTTTCACGGATGATGCCGCTAAACATTTAAAACATATAAGCATTGACGCCGTCCACGGATCTCTGATGAGATGACAATTCACATTATTTGGTCTGACCAACTCTCAATGTGCATTTACCATGGGCTACACATTTACAATTTACATCAATAACATTGATGTGAATGAATGATACTATAGAACCATATACTTTTATATATGTCATTACTTGATTAAAAGTTTTTGCATCTAGCTAATCTCGATATGAGAGTACAGGATGGGTTATGCACCCGTGTCAAGGTACTCTGCTACACCTGTGCGAGTTGGCTCTAGCTGGTAGTAGCATTAGTCGGTAATCCATCGTGGACGACCTGACTCGTTTCCATTGGCGTCATCATAATGTGGGCATGGCGTGGAAGTGCTTGGATGTGCTACTAGTCACTGAATCGGGTTGCCCCGTGTGAAGTCTCTCCCGAAGACAGTTTGCATACAAAATAGAAAGTAAGCAAACTAATGATACGATTGTGTACATGAATCGTATGTAATAAAATAAAGTTATTGATACTTATATGTATGTATAACCTTTAATACCACGTGTATGATCAAGGCGGTTTTACATAACTCGATATAAGCGTGCTAGTATTTACCTTTACCCCCGAATATATGAGCCGTCTGCGTCGAATCTCGTAGCAATGGGTGGCAGAAAGCACGGATGGACATGCCTCCCTTCTTGTTCGCGAACAAAGAAGGATCCAGCTTGATCTGAGTAAATATGCTCTCTAAGATGACATAATATACCTAGATTTGTAGATATAACACAAATTCCAGTCTGTTGAGTTACTTTGTTTCTAATACATGCGAACCAATCTAACTATCAATATTCTCACCTTTGTAATATAGTACCAATGAAAACAATGATTATTTCCCTTAAAACTTATAGTAATTATTAATGTGCCTTTATACTTCTTATACAAATGTGTACCATCAATACTCAGTACGAGATGACAATGTTCGAACCCTTAAATAGATGGCTTAAATGACTAGAACATACGTTGAAATATCTCAGTATTTGACATATTACTATCAAATGTTTTCCAAATTATAACACATCCAGGATTTGCTTGCTCTAAGGCCAAGAACAAACATGGTAGCTCTGTATATGATTAAGAAAAGTCACCAAATAAGTGTCTAAGTGTTTTATGCTTTCCATCCAACGCCTTTTTGTATGAAATTTCATATCCCTATTTCTCCATCACACTTGCTTGAATAACAGATACAGACAAAGTGAATTGTGCCTTAATAATTATCTTGATATGAGCGGCAATAACTTTGAATATGTGACACCACACACAAATCGGGGTCACATTGACAACCCGAATCAACCGCGGAGCGTGTCGAACGGATGTCGGGTGGCTTGGGCACCACTCATAAAAATCGGGCAGAGTCTCCTTTGTACGGGGAGCTCTACCCAAAAATACAACTGTCTCAACAATCGACAATGACCTGAGGTCCACGTGCGAAGTAAAATAATGGCCCTTAGGCCTTGCATTTATACCCACAAAATACACCAACTATATACCATAGTTGAAGTTAATATAAGTCACTCTTAATTCAAACATATATTAAGATTTACAATTTTAATACATATTTATAAAATCAATACCAAGCCGTAATCGCTTTCTTCTAAAAAACAACGGCCTCTATGAGTGTCATCTTCCTGTACACTCCCTGTACTTGAAATGGTGATCCCTCGACATGGTGAGCAAAGCCGAGTAGTGATAATTTCCTACCTGGGTTACTCTCCACCTAAGTGCACATGTCATGGCAAACAATCACATTCAAGCAATTTCATGAACCTACTCGAATGTCTACATGCCCAAACCCATGTCTCGAGTCCTCACTGACTCTCTCACATATGCCTAAGCCGAATGCGAGTAAAATAATCAGTTTTCAAAACAAAAGCTTTTTGTTCTCAAAAACTCACTACCGAATTTCGGTAAATACATTGGACTACCCTTCGAGGCGAATTGCTGGATATTTCTCGAAGCTTGATCCCTTAGTCCTGTCAGAGTGATTTGTTTGGAATGACTCTGAGCGATTCTTCGGAAAATCTTCCTTGAAATTCCTTTCACAAACATTTTCGTTTTTGTTTCATTTCATGTCATGCACTCACACCTAATATTCTAGGTTTCCCGATGCATATGGAATACGTATGCCAATTCAAAATAGTCATGCAATACATAAAACATGTATATATATTAACATAATTAAATCACATAAATCATGTTATGCAAATTCACCATCAATAACACCAAAATTAGCTCACATGGGCTAATTAGCAAACACAAGCGATTCATTTTGAATCACTCAACATCATAAAAATCACACAAAAAATCATGTCACTATTCATATGAACAGTGAAACCCTCTGGTTGGCACTGTTCACAGCAACCAAATTTGGGATTTTCTCCACTCGGTTCAAAGGTTTTGAGACCAAATTTACAGCTAAATCAAGCCTCATAATATCCCTAACCGTAAACATGGCTCTTAGACAAAGAATATCACAAGTAGGAAAAGATCCCTACCTCTTGGGTTGTCGAACTCCACGAATGGGGTGTCTATGCGTGGCCCTGTTGGGTGTAGATGGAGCTTTGCTTCTTGCTCTTTTGAGAATCGACGGTCCGAATGACCAGAAATCTAGAGAGAATGAGCTCCTTCTCTCTCTAAAATCACAAAACCAGCACCCACTGCATCTCCTTCACGTTTTGGTCTTTTAATTTTGGAGAAGATAACGCTATTGCCTTTTGTCCTTATTCTCATTAACAATTTTAATAATTCCCATCATGTCCCATTTTTTCACTATTTTGACACTTGACACAATCTGTACGTTCATTTATCATATCTCTAGTCATGCAACATGTGTCATGGTACATGTAGTAGGTGACTTTTTCACATCACATGTCTCTCAAACCTATATTACGACAGCAGGCCTCGGTCTTGAAAAAAAACGAAATTTATTGTCTCGGAATTCGACGAAATTCAACGTGGTAACTAGATTTCGCGAGACGATTTCAACGGTGAAGTCCGTTTCATCATCCGAGATCTAGAAAAATTTCTGATTTTTACCGAAATTACCGTTTTACCCTTTTTCAGAAAATTGGAATTTTCTCGGGTCTTGAGAATACAATTGATGATGGTCACGATTAAAGTAGCACAAGTATGCGACCCTTTATACTTGTTGATAACATATAAACAAGTATCTTTCATAAAAATGACATGAAGCTTCCTTGGACATTGACATTCCTCGGCCTTTTTACATCTTAAAACTAGCAATTTTTTTGAGGATGCAACAACCACAAACTCTTGATATGCTTTAATTGAGTAAATTTTTGTAGCCTCTTGCAAAGAAGATTTGGAATTAAAAACTTGGCCAACTACAAATTCTCCACTTGGGTATGCGGTAGTATGCTCTTAAAATATCATTATAAAGTTTTGATATATTCAAATTGAGGTGATGGTGCTAAGTGATGCAGGCAATTATGACTCATATGGTTCCTCCCGACATTTTAAGGTTATTTGATACATCCTGAATCACGCATGCACGGAGACATATATTCCTTGCTCATTCTCGAAACTTGGTTGAAAGTATGGAAGAATGATACATGTCCATCGACTTGAACATCTCAAATCTCCATTAGATTCACCATCAACATCTTCATTAGATTCATCATTAGCTTCTTCATTTCCAGTCTTCATCATCTCCATATACTCCACATATGTCGATTATCCGGTGTTGAAGCCATTTGCTAGGTCCACAACAATGATCAAATTCTACAACATTATCATTTTCTCGGGATCAATAAATGCATTAGCAGGCGCCTGATTGATTCTCTTGTGGCTTGACTCGAACGACCTAAATATACAATTCAATTTCCTCCATCCCAATTGTGTTAGCCAAGTTCCAGCATTTGGTACCTTATTTACTATCATCTCATATTGGAAAAGGGGACCTATTTCCACTTTTTAGGGATACTTACAATTGAGGACTAAATTTGAACATTTGTTTGTCGATGGATCGCCCAGGTATATCATATCGCAATTGTTCAAGCGTGCAATCATAGGTACATCCAAAGGCCTGATAGCGACTTGTTCGACATATTTGACATTTGTTTCAGTCCTCAATATATTTTCATTGTAATAACATATCATGAGAATAGTGGAAACAAAAATATTTGACCTATACAAAATGGTCCCAATAAGTTAAATAATATGAGACAAATACAGTGAGGAACAATCTGATATATAATTGATTAATTGATTGAATCACTTGGTAGGACCTTGTAAAATGGTCCCACGACCATTGAAATATTATAGATACTTGGAGATTGGCCCAGTCGTATAGGTTTGTGGTGAAGGTGAAAAACATACAACCTGTCAGTTGACATGTTTGCTCAACCCTTTATAGATTTTGGTGATCAAGGGTTGATCAAATAAGTTGGGAAAAGATTTAGGCCTTATTTGTTAATAGTTTTTTAAACTATTTTTCTTTCGAAAAAAAACAAAAAGAGAAGGGAAAACCTGAATACTGGTATGGTGAGAGAATTTTGATTGGTTTCCTATGTTTTGTATTTAATTGAATATGAGAAATGTGAGTTGTCATTTTCTAGCTACTTTCTAAAGTTTAATGTTATTATTCTATGATATGATTATACATATAAAGTATTGTCTTGAAATTAAATGCATAAATCTTGCATTATATTTTTATTAATTTTTTTCATCTATTCACTTTGTATTATATTGTTGTATTACTATCTTCTTATAGGACTCGGGGCCTCGGTCTCTCCTACATCTATCCTTTTTACTATTTGAATTATGTCTTAAGGACATTTTATTATTTTTAAAATTTACAATATAATAGTTAATAATAACACTTTTCAGAAAACATCAATGTAGTTCATTTGGATATCATCAGCGACACCTCGGCCAAAGACCAGCATCTAGAACAATGACTTTTACAAAAATTTTTTCAAGATAAAGCAGCTATTTTGGACAACTACTTTACAATTTTTTTAAGATAAAGTCGTTGTCTTGGATAGTTGCTTTATCATTAATAAAGTATATGTTTGTTATGCAAAAGATATGAGTTTGAATTGATTGCTAAAAATTCCTTTTAAAATTGGAAATGTTTTACATTTTCCATAAATTTCATATAACAACCCATAAAACTAGCTTCTCATCTAATCTTATGGGGCTAACATCTGGACTAATCTCACGAGGTCATGAAGTTAAAATTTGGTAAACGTCTAATGGCATTATTGATGGGTAAACCTCAAAAAGGCTTAAATAAATTAAGCTACCCCTAATTTTGTATGAGTATAATTTTCTATTTTCACAAAAAAACCGAAATAAACTTAGATGATATCTAAGTTAAATAATATTAGAAATCAAAACTAATCTCAAAGTGGAACTTTGTCTCGCTCCTAATATACCATTATATTTTCAAAGTTTTCATCGAGGCATTTTAAAAAATTCTTTTAAAAATATAAATATTTATTAGTATAAGAAAATAATTGATTCTTTACAAGCTAGCACTCTAGAAGAAAATATTTTTATAAAAAAATTTGAGTAAAAATGTTATTGAACACATTTTTAGCATATGACAACAACTTTTTAATTCAATTATTATTATTTTTTAAATTTGAAATTCAATTACAGAATTTCTCATAATGGTTAAGAATAACATATGCCGAGATAAAAAAAAGTAGGTTGTTTGGATATTTAGAAAGAAAATTAATTAAATATATGTTATTATTAATTTTAAATAAGATATTATTACCGTATCTTTTTAAAATATTTTTATTTAATTTTAATTTTAATATGATAAATGATTTTATTAGAATATTAATATCCATATTTAATAATATCAATGAATATTATCTATCATTTTTTGCCATATCTCATCAAAATCCTCAGTTGTGCCAAAATATGTCTAGTTGATCAGTATGAATATTAGACAGTGTGGCTTATATCAAGGATTCTAAGGGCTTGACTATGAAAGTTTCTTCATGATGTGGTGAATGTTGAATAATGCATGTCAATATTAAGTATTAAAATGTTTATTTTTTTAATGATATATTTCTATTAAGTATTAAGTTGTTTTAGTTTTTAGATGTTTAAAATCGACATCATATATATTAAGAAAAATAATTTAATTTTAAGTCAAGTAATTGTTTGTGTAATGGTAATATAAATTTATTGTGCAGTAAAATAAAATATATATACAAAAAAAATACACATTGTTGAAAACACCATAATTATGTTACGTGTTTTGCAAATAATTGTTCTCATAAATAGTTCTAAAAAGCGGCTATAAATAAGACCTTAAGCTTCCATATGTTTTGTTTCTTAGAGAAAATTCATATTTAATCACCCACATTATCAACAAGCACACTAACAAAGATTATCACCCGCAGTTAAAAATGTGAACTAAACCCAAAGATGTATCACCACATTCTCAACAAAACATACCAACAAAAGCAGCAATATAAGAAATTTTCAAAAAAAACAGTCCAATGTAAGAGGGTTACCTGCTGTGGAGTCGAATGGAGTACTAGAAGAGAAAATATGGGGTAAATTATTTGGGTTCCAAGCTACTGTCCGGTCGTAGACGGAGAGCAGAGTGAAAAACACAGGAAATGATAAAACTAGGGAGGAAGAAGGGTTTGTAGATTTTTAATACATTAATGCGATATTGGTGGCAATGACATTTAAATTTTTAAAATTATGAGCCAGATTATTCATGACACAGGTTCGCCTACATAGCCCTAGACGCATTAGATTTGGCAATAGTTTTAAATACTATTTATTTTGTAATTTAAAAAAAAATTATTTTAATCAAAACTCAAAAATCGTGGTGTGTTCCCCTCTCTATAAATTAATGTACTTCCGCGATTATTGACCATTTTTGGTTAGAAGAGAAATTTGGTGACATTCTTTCAAACAAGGTGGAGTGCCTATTGTTGCCATGCGCCGATGTGGCGTGAGTCTTGCTTGTAGGTTTGGAGAGAGTGGTTTACGCTATCAATTCTTTTGAACCTTTTTTTCCAAGCTAGGCTGGAGGCGTGGATGCATGAGAGCCCGTAATTCTCTTTTGGGATTGTTGAGAAGGTAACCATTTAACTCCCTCTCTCCTCTCTGGTTGTGCGGCTTGCTGACACGGAGTGCAGTGGTGCGTGCCAGTTAACCCCGGATGTTTTGGGTGGGTGTCACGTTCTCCTTTCACTGCTCCTTGGTTGAGAAAGTTAAGTTCACTACGTTTATATCCTTATCACGGAGGCTTTAGTTGGAAGCGAGATCCATGCATGTCGTTGAACACTCGATCGTTCCTCGTTTCCATAGCAGGCCACGGTAGGCGAAGTGAGGTCTCATCAACTTCCCACTTGGATCATGTTGAAGTTAGACTATAGGTTCTCAAGGAACCATTCACTTGGGAGGGTTTTGCTTAGCCTTGCTTCTGTGGCTCTTGTGCGTGTTAAGGTTCGCCCGTATAGGGGTGGCCTTTGAAGCAATCTTGGAAGATGTGGTCGAGGTCTTTGTCGTTTATAGACAATGGTTACTGATAGGGTTTGGTGTGAAACCTCTCATTATTTTTCATTATCTAGCCATATATATCTTGATTTCACTACCCAATTAAACCATTTGTAGATGACCCAGGCGCGTGCCATCCATATCTTCTTCATCGATCGGATGAGATTGTTGCAAGTTGGTCCATAACTGGATAGGAAGTTTGCCTTCAATCTCCTTCGGTTCCCCACTTATATTAGGAATCTACTAGTTCTAGCGGGGGTATTTAAACTAGCAGCTTGTTCTAGTTGAGTTCTGTCCCATATCCAGATCTCTCAAGAAAATAACATTGTGGATGTTGTACACTTTGTAAAAAATAATCCGATTAAAATCAAAATAATCTACCTATGAACAACAATATTCCCAATGTTTCATACCAAACAAAATATTCCCAAGATCCATGTCAAAATATTAAGAATAATAATATTACAACATATGCGAAAACATACCTGAATTCATAGATTGTTGAAGATTGTGGGTTCCAGATCTTTTTGTATAATACATATATCCGCGATTCCTCTCTGTTTTCTCTCCGACAATGGGAAGCCTTGAAAGAACATAATAATAAGTATATATAGGGGACCATAACCTTGAAAAACCTAATTATTAATATTTCGATTTCGCCCATTATAAAATCATGAATTTACTACCACAGGTATCTACATAATATACCATACTTTATTATAATATTTCAACCCATTATTTAACATTAATTAGATCACTTTGTTATTTTGGGTAAATTTATATAATAACGCAATAACATATGTTGGCCTATATATTACTTTCCCAATGATCCTTCACTTGGGCCACATATGTTACACGCACTCACATAATCTTATGAGTCTCAAAAAATTTGTTTTCATATCCAAAAGCATAACCATACAACCTTGTCCATCAATTATATCAATATAGGATCAAAGCAATTTTCGTTACATTTATATTATAACTAAATTCATTAATGGTCACATGTATTAATATAACCAAACAAAATAGATCAAGCATAGTTGTGTAGCATGGAAATTGCATGCAATGTGATATCATACCTGGCTTCCAAGCGTATTTCACATATATTATTTGTGAGATCAAATATTACAAGTCAAAGTGGAAATAAACTGAATACTTTATTTTTGCATAAATGTCTGTAAGCATATAATGTGTAAAAAAAAACAACAATAAACACAAACTCCAACTAAACCGACATATCGTCTAACAATATGACACCCATATGAGTAGTGTGCTCATGGAAGGCCTTAGGTGTAAGTCCCTTAGTAAACGGATCCATAATCATGGAGTTAGTGCCAATATGCTCTATAAAAACTTGACTACTTTGAACTATTTCTTTAGCAACCAAGAACTTGATGTCAATATGTTTTGACTTCGAGGAGCTTCTGTTGTTATTGGAATATATGAGTGTTAACTTATTGTCACAATATATCTTTAGTGGTCTTTCAATACCACCCAAAATGCGCAATCTAGTGACAAAATTTCGTAACCATATTCCATGATTGGATGCCTCAAAATATGCTATAAACTTTGCTTCCATGGTGGAAGAAGCTACAAGTGTCTGCTTGGTACTTCTCAAATAGCTCGTCAACCCCGACATATAGATATAGCTGAAGTGGATCACATTGTCTTGGCATCTATGGTGGAATTAGAATACCTATGATCTCAACTGTCAGATCTCGATATGTGAGCATGTAATCCCTTAGTTTTACGCCAATGTCGCATAACCCGCCAATTGCTTTCCGATGATCCATCCAGCAGGTTGCTTAAATATCTACTGACATTCCAATGATGTATGCTATATCTGGGATGTGTACAAACTTGAGCATACATTATACTACTTCTACAATAAACCCTAAGGAGTCCCCTTCATTGCCTAACTTTCCAAATGACCTTTAGGGCATTGACTAAGACTAAATTTGTCTCCTTTAGTGACAAGGGTGTCAAGTGGTTTACAACTTTGAATGCCAAATCTTTTAAGTCCCTTATCGATATAGCCCTTTTGTGATAATCCAAGGATGCCTCGAGAGTGATATCGGTGTATCTTAATCCCTAATACAAAAGAGGCGTCACCAAGATATACCATCTTAAAATTATTTGATAGAAATCTCTTGGTTTCGTGCAACAAGCCTATATCATTAGTGACAAGTAGTATGTCATCAACATTCAAAACCAGGAAGATGTTCTTACTCCCATTGAACTTGTGGTATACACATTCATCCACCATATTTATCTTAAAACCAAATGAAATTATCACTTGATGAAATTTGTAGTACCACTTACAAGAAGCTTGCTTAAGTCCATAGATGGATTTCTTTAGTTTGCAAAATCATTTTCTTTGGGTCTCCAAACACAAAGTTTCGCTGTTGCACCATATAAATTGTTTCATTAATTTTGCCATTTGGAAATGCTATCTTTATATCCATCTAATGTAACTCAAGATCAAAATGCATATGAAGTATCATTACGATTCTGAAGAGTTTTCGTTGAAAGCTGGAGAAGATATACGTAAAATCAATGTCTTCCTTTTGAGTAAAGCCCTTGTATGAGCGTGCCCTTATCTCTCCACATCACCTTCCGAATCCCTCTTGATTTAAATATCCATTTGCAACCCAATGGGTTTCGCACCAACCAGTGATGGACCCAGATCAAAACATCATTGTCTTGCATGGACTTGTACTCCTCATTTATGGCATCGATCCACTTTTTAGAATTAGAGCTTTGTGATAGCAGTGGAGTTAATGGGATCATCTTCCATCATACTTATTTCATCCTCAGGCTCTTGAAGAAAAACTATATAATCATCTGAAATAGCCTTTCTCCTTTTTCTTGTGGATCTCCTTATTGACATTTGTTCTTGAGGTTGTTGAGTTTGTTCTTCATAGTGATATCCTCCTTTTTGAATAGGGATTTGCTTGTGTAGATCAAATCCAACATTGTATTGTTCCAGATTTGTTTTTGAAGCGATAGAAAGGAATAGGAATACGCACGTAGTCGAGGAGTCGAAAAGATTCCTCCTCTTCAAAGACAATGTCTCTAACCTTATTTCTCCCCCAGGCTTCGACATCCTCGAGAATGTTGCAATTTTGTCTTAAAAATAGTTTTATTTGACAGGATCATAAAATTTGTAACACCTAGATCTTTGAGTATCTATCAAAGTAGCGGTGGTGGTTACAGAGTGCAATTTATCTTCATTTGGACTTTAAGACCTTGCCTCAACTAGACATCCCCAAATGTGAAAAGGCTTTAAACTAGGTTTTCAGCCTGTCTAAAGCTCATAAGGGGTCTTTATTGCCGCTTTAGTGGGTACTTTGTAAAGAATATAAGTTGTAGTCTTTAATGCTTCTCCCCAGAGAGATTCTGGTAAGATAGATTGTTAATTATACTCGCCTGTGTCCTTAAGAGTTATGTTTCGTCTTTCAGATACACCATTCATGCTAGGTAATCCTGACATAGTGTACTGTGGGACGATTTCGCATTCTTCTAGGTAGTTAGCAAATGGACCCGAATGTTGTTCATCAGATCCGTCATATCTACCATAGTACTCACCACCACAGTCATATCTGACTGCTTTAATTATTTTGGTGAGTTGATTCTCAACCTTAGCTTTAAAAGCCTTGAACAAGTCTAATGATTGAGACTTCCCTTTAATGAGGTATAGGAATCCATATCTAGAATAATCATCTATAAACGAAATAAAATATTATTGACCGTTCCAAAGGCCTTAGGGAATGGTCCACAAATATATGTATGAATGAGTTTTAAGACTTCTGAAGCTCTATTGGCTCCTAACCTCTTGTTTTTTGCTTGCTTTCCCTTAATGCACTCAACACAAATTGTGAAGTTTGTACAATCAAGAATCCCATTAGACACAAGCCTCTCAATTCTATTTTTAGATATATGATCTAATAGTTTGTGCCATAAAGTCGCGGAATTCTCATTGGTCAATTTTCTTTTTGTACCACGTGAAGAAACATGCAAGGTTTCATAATATGAAACAATTATATCAAGCAAATAAAGATTGTCAAATCCAGGTAAAGAACCGATTACCAATGATTATTTTCGAAGAACAAGTATAACCCATTTTGTCAACGATTAGAAACTAAATTCCTTCTAAATGACGGTACAATAAAAGTCTCTTTAATCCAAATAAATTTTAGTCTTTAATAACAATCGAAAGTACGATTACCTCGACTTCCGCTCGATTTTCATTACCCACATAGATGAATCTTCGGTATCATTTATTTCGGTAGCTTAGGCAACCTTGCATAGAAACACTTATGTGAGTAGTAGCACTAGAATCTATCCACCAAGTATTTCTAGATACAAAAACTAAATTAACCTATGAACAAACTAAAGCGAGAAGTGTACATTTCTTTACACGCTAGGTGTGATAATTAGTACAGTCATTCTTCATACGTCCGGATGTCTTATAAATCATATTTATTTTTAGATGAACTTAAGATTTAAAAACAAATGTCAATAATCTTCAATAAAAATAAATAAATGGCAATAAGACTTAGTTCAAGTGATTAACAACCAAGGCGGGTGGAAATGGAAGGATCGGGGTTCTAGTCAGTAAAAGCAATTTCTAAGAAACATATTACTATGTTACAATCAAAAGTGAAGATATGTGAATATACGTATTTCCAATATCACGTCTACTGAAGTTTAATTTTTTTTGATTGCAAAAATAGAAATAAATATAAAAACAAATGCCAATACTCTTGATAAATAAATGCCAATAAGACTTAGTTTAAGTGGTTAAGAACCAATGCGAGTATGGGAAAGGGAAGGATCCAAGGTTCGTACTATGTTACAATGGAAAGTGAAGATATGTGGATATGCGTATTTCCAATAAATATCTCACAAGTTTAAATTATTTTTTGGTGTAAAAATAGAAACAACTATAAATAAATTCCATATGATTGGGATTAGAATACCTTGTCTTCCCTAAATTAATGTCCTTTCTTTGAATTATAATTAATTTATAATTTTGTATAATAACTTTAATTATCAGGTCTTACAAAGAAAGAAAGATCATCTCAAGAATGTTGAAGGTTTCTTGTCACATGTTTGCAGCTCTGTGAGCATCGATACTAGAGGTGGGGCGGGGCGTGCCTTTCCCTCCATGGTCAAGCCCTCAACGAGGTTTACGATGGAGTGGAGTTGGTTGACTGCATCTCCCATCTCCATATGGTCTCTTGGAGCTTGATTGGAACCACGTGACACGTTGGAGGCGAGATGATGCTCTCAATGTAGTCTCTACCATCTTCTTGGATCAAATCACGGATCCATGACCTCCATTACTCGCTCTTTGAAAGACATTGTTTCTGCTAGTCATGAAGGTGAAACCATCTCGAACGCCTCCTTTGGTTGGCCTTATTTCACGTGAACATTTCAAGCAAAAGAATTCCATAGCGTATTGCAGCTCCCTCATGCGAAGCCTCCATTTCGCTCCAGTTACGCGATCAATTGAAAAAATATCTCGAGGCGATCGCGAATTAGTAATCGGATCTATGAAAATCATCATAGAATTAACGGACGCAACTACAAGGGGCGGAGCCAGTAAGTGCTCAGGGAACATATGCCCCCTCTAAAGTTCTGAAAAACAGACCAAGAGTTCATAAAGGAGTATCTTGCAAACCTCAATTGATTTTGTTTTAAACATATATCTTTATGAAAAAAAATGTAGCTAGGGTACTACCAAGATTAATATTGAATATTATGGCTCATTTCTTACCCTTTTTTCTGCTGGCAGATCAGTGAGTAGGCACTTATATCAACGCAGTTTGAGGAAGGAGATCCTTAAACTGAAGGGATAAGTCTCAGGGGTTTCGTAATTTAGTGTAGTGGAAGAAAGAAAACAGTATATATGTGTATTGAAATATG
The DNA here is from genome assembly GCA_016808115.1 of Tetrastigma voinierianum. Taxonomy (NCBI): domain Eukaryota; kingdom Viridiplantae; phylum Streptophyta; class Magnoliopsida; order Vitales; family Vitaceae; genus Tetrastigma; species Tetrastigma voinierianum. The sequence goes on from JAEQBH010006143.1 coordinate 116,522, forward strand.
GAAACTGAAGAAGAAGATAGAGATTGAGAGTACATGTTGAGGAATGGAAGGTTGTTATTGGAAAAGCGAATTTCCTATTTTAATGGCAAGTACTCCAATCTCATCCGTACCTTTTCAGCCGAAGAGCTTCATAAAGCTACAGACAATTACAGTCATGAGAATCAAATTTCTCTTATTGGGAGCTATTGCATTTGGTACTAAAGTTGTTTGGAAGGTAGAGTGATTTTTTGTGAGAAGAAGTACATTGATTATAAACTGTGCTACTATTACGATTCCATAAGAGACCTAAAGCGGAATCTTCTAAACTAACTGCTTGGGCCCACCAGTCACAAATATCCGACTCCTATCTAACCAAAAAAAATTTGACACTATTCTTGACATTACATATTCATACGATTCATGAACATAATCATATTTTTACGGTTTTGAGTTAAAATGTAATTGCGTTTGGATCAAATTCATATTTACCCACATAACTCATTTAATAAACGAGTTGTATTTTATTTAATTATTATATTAATTATGTTATTTATATTAAATATTAATAAATTAATTATAATTTATATTATTTTAAATTATTAAATTAATAAACATGTGGTATTGTGTTATTACTAATTGAATGATATTTGAATTAGATATTTTTTATCCATATGAATTACACACCCCTATCCTACTTATCATGATTCAAAAAATTGAGTTTAGGACATATTTACGTTATTTTGAAAAAAAAAAAAACTAAAATAAGTTGAAATTAGAAATAATGTCAAAAGCCCAAGTGCGTTCTCTCAGCGGAAAATTTTTAAGTAAAAAGAATCCCAATGTAGCCAGGTTAGTAACTCTGAGTATTCACATTTTACATAGTTTGAACATTATTTTGATTTTCAATCTAACATAAATAAAAAAATTAAAATAAATTATATATGTAAAACTCGAAAAATTATACCCTATTAATTTCTTTGAATTTCGTTGGAAGTTTGTATGGGATTAAGAGCTCAACGAAAATCGCGGGCGGAAAGCGTAGCGTGGAGGAGCGGAATTTAAATGGCCGGCATATATACTATCATAGCCCCTTAAACTAAAGTTATGTCCCTCCTGAATTTATTTTACGAATCCACTTAACATCATAAGCAAAAAGCGAAACAAGAAAGAAAGATTCTAATCAAATTATTCATACGGAGCAATGTACTAGTAGACACATCGACAAATGGACCGCCCATTTGGCCTGTGTTTCGACTGAAAAAATCACAATTTGGGCAGCAACGTATTGTCTTATGTGACCGGTGTACGACCCAAAGAACTGGCCGTCTTTGAGCTGAGTTGTCGGCCGCGTGCCGCTGAGGTCGACTGTGGAGTGCTTAGGCGATCATTCTGTGTCTTAGGCCACGTCTTGACCCGTCGTGCCCGACCCACCGTGCCAGAGTCCACCCATATGCCAATTCTCATTTTTCATATAAAATTGTCAATAATACCCTTCTCAACAACTATATAATAGTTAGTTTGAAGGGTAAAAAAGTCTTTTGCATGTAAAATGTCTATAATAATCATCCTAACAACTATATAACGGCTAGTTTGAAGGATAAATAAGTAAATCACTCCCTATTACTACTTTTCATGTCTAATACCTATAATACCCATTTCAACAACTATATAATGGCTACTTTTAAGGGTAAATAAGTAAATGACTTACAAATGATTTTCTATAAATACCTCCACATTTTTTTATCTTCACATTCTTTACAATTTTATCTAATCTCTCCTTCTACAATTCTCTAAGTTAAAATTCTCTACAAGTTCTGTAATTGAAAGCTTCATCAAGATATCTACCAAGTGTAGAATTGTTCATCTTCATCATCACAAGGTTGAGGTTTTTATAATTTAGTTTTTAATTCTATATTTTAATTCAATTGTTCTTCTCTTTCTTCTACATTTCTTCATTTTTTTCCTATAATTAAAAATGGATCCTCATTACCTAGATATTGAAAACCTTAACTATGATATTGATGAATATAATGAATTTAATCCTTTTGAAGATCATCCCATCCCCACTAAGGTGCCCCTTCCTCACAACTGACCCTCTAACATTCCCCGACAGATCCTATAAATGAAAAGACCTAGGACTAGTAGACGTATATCCATAGTATGGAAGCACTTTAGTATAGTAAATAAAAAAAATATAAGAGGAGGGGTAGAAGATGTAGCAGAATGTAAATATTGTAAAAAAACATATAGTTGCAAAGCTAGTGCTGTACGAGGTCACATAGACATACTTAGAACAATGTACCAAAAAACATGGTGCATTAGATCCTACACAATCAATTAAATCCAAGTGAGATAGAGTTTAATTAGGTCTCAAGCCCCGACCACTTTATTTATGATCAAAAGGCGCGAAATGGGTTTGCTAATATGGTAGCTAGTATATGAACCTACCAATGACATTGCAGCGGAAGGATCCTAGAATTTGTAAATTTCATCAAAGTTTGTCGATTGACCTTTCAAAAGAATTCCTAGGACTCTTATGCGTAATGATATAATTAACAATTATAAAACTAATAAACAATTAATAATCCAAGAACTTAATGAGCATAATGGTATTATATCAGTGACCTCGGATATATGGACTAATCAAAGTAATGATCCTTTCACATGTGTGACATCACATTATACAGATTCAAATTGGAAATTAAAAAAGAAAGTATTAGGTTTTCGTATAATATATCATCCGCATGATGGGCCTGCCATATATGAATCTATGACAAGTGTTTTAGAGAGTATAGCATTACCAAAACAAAATTTTTAGTATTACTTTGATAATGCTTCCGAAACAATACAAGTGCCATAGATTTATTCTGAGCGCAATTAGAGAGGCCCACTAAATGAAATATTTCATGTGAGATGTGTTTGTCATATAATAAATTTAATAGTACAAGATGGTTTAACATTAATAAATCCCTCAATAGAGAAAATTTGGTACGCTTTACAATTTATTATGCAATGTATTAGATTACAAGAATTGTATGCCTAGTGTAAATCGTTTGGTTTAAAGAAAAGAAAATTTCATCGTGATGTACGTCATCGTTGGAATTCTAGCTATCTAATGTTAAAATCTTGTGTAGGGTATGATAACCTATTATCAGATTATGTCAATGGTAAGCTAGGTGAAATTAAAATAACTTCATATGATTGGGAGAAAGGTTTTGCTTTTTTAAATTTCTTAAAAGTTTTTTATGATTCTACTAACTTATATTATAACATTATATGTACCTATCTTGTATAGCACTTAGGTGTATTTGCAATATAAGTACTATGTTTAAACAATATAGACATGAACCATTTTTTGTTGAAATATGTGAAAAAATGGAAATAAAATTTTTGAAATACTTGAAAAATATTCCACCACTTTTTTGTTTAGTTGCTTGTATGGATCCAAGGGTTAAAGTTGAAGGTAGAAAACATTTTTAAATTCTTATAGCTGGAGTGTATGAACCAACCAATCTTAAACTAGAAGGCTTATATATGAACAATTACACCATATAAAATATTATGAGCCTAAATATGGTGTATTCTTCAAGTACTTACAACTTCATTTACATTTGGAAATAGATCCATCTTCACAATAACAAAGAAAGGAATGAAGTTGGTTCCTTCAAGTATGTCTGATCTTTTAAAATATTTAGATACTGATTACTTGTCATACCTATCCCATGATGAAATAAAATTTTTTGATATTATGAAGTGGTGGAAATCTCATGAATCCACATTTCCCGTGCTATCTAAAATGGCACGTGATCTACTAACCCACCTGTCTACTCGTAAAGATCGGAATCAGCTTTTTCATTAAAAGAAATATGATTGGAGATAGGAGGACAAGCCTCAAGACTAGAAATGCTTGAAGTTCGACGTGTTTGAAGGACACATGGGGTTCAAAGTCGCAGATGATCAGAGACATGAACTCGAAATGCCTGATATCAATCAAGACTCAAGATGTTGAAGAGATTAATGAAGAATGAAAATATGAGTAAATCAGAACTATGTGTTGTCTTTTTTTATTTAAAATGTATTAAATGTGACTCATTTTTAAAGCTGAGTAATGCATATGATTGATAGTTGGTGGTGCCAACCTAGTCGATGTACTCAAACTATAGTGATGCAATTCTCAACTCTTTTCTTGTAGTTTGTTGAAATTTTTTGAATAAAAGAATTTATTTTATATTTCTTTCCTTTTATCTTCTCATATTTCAAATTTTTTGTTATTTTGAAAAACATATATATAAATATATTTTTTCTTGGTTTTAAAAATAAAAAATTAGCATTTCCACAAATTATAAATTACAAACTAAATATAAATCTTAAAATTACTTGAATGTAAAATAAATTTTAATATGGCCACCACTGCACTGTCCCATGGCACTGCCCATCGGGACGGTCCGCCGGCACGGCTCCATCTAAGCACGCCCACGGAAGACGCCCACGGCACGCGCCGCCAAGACGGCCAGTCCGTCGCCAGCCGCGCCGGGACAACTCCAAATCTGATGATCCACGCGCCGGCCCTGCCGCCCGCTTTTAAAGGGTCGGCACGCCCCAAAGACGCGACCCGTTCGCAATACACTGTTTCGGGCCCGGCACGACTTCTTGGCACTGTGTCTAACCCCATGATCCTTTTACCACAACCGAACTAGCTTTGAATCAGTGAGTAGTAGTAGCGCTTAGAAACACAGAGATAATCTTTTACAAGACCAAAATCACCGACATGGGTAGTCGCGTGTCGCCGAGAAGGACATTGGCTGCCAAGATCACAAGAACACAATGCCATTCGAGTGGTTGTGAAGATACTCTAATGTCAAGCAACGCCACATCAATATTCGAACTTCAGAGAAGGTTGAGTCTTTGGCTCATGATCATGATCTTCTCGCAGTACTTTCGATGGAGCCAACCCTCAAGTCTTATGGCATCAATTCAAACACAAGAGCCTTGAAATCATTTCCTTTGAAGTCCAAGCTTGAGCAAGAATTAACAATACATAAGATTCTTGTGACGAATTCTTCTCAAAGCTTTGCACCCAACACAAACCCACTCCTTTTATCATATTCATGACCTTCCACTGCTATGGCTATTCTGCCTGCTCAAGATAGCCTTTATAGATTGTTAACCATAACTTCCTGCATCAATTATGTTTTGACTCTATAGTTTCTTAGCTTTTGCAAGATCCATGGCTTCTCTGAACCATACTCATTGTACAGATCCGGGAGGAAACATTAATATTCTTCCTTGATTCGCTTTCATATTTGATTGCATGGAAGACGCCAGCTGTGTATCAAAAGTAATGAAGTGTTAATACTAATCAATGAATGACTATTTGATCTGAAGACCCTTGTTTGTGGAGTAGGTGGGACATATGGAAAGATTGCTCGGGATGCTCCATAATCCATAGTTCCCTCTTAACCCGAAACTATGGTCGTGATTTCCAAAGGCACCCATCGTGAGCACTTCTCCTTCAAGTTGATCAATGGATAGGTTCAAATGAGCAAAGGAAGTTCCCCAAGATAATTCCTAATCCGCCCAAATTTACATGAGAAAGATCTATATATTTCTAGACCTCTTAAACTCCGCATGACTCAGCACTTCAAAGAGGTTGCCATCTGAATAAGATCTTCCATCACAAACGATTACCTAAAGAGTCAGAAGATTAGCTATAGATGAGTCGACTAAAGAAGCTTTCTTGGAGGGAATTGTCTTCAAAGACCAATATTTTAAGTTTAGCAGGAAGCATTAAAGAGGTAATGAAATCTAAGCCATGATCACCTTCTAACTCCGCTGTCGCCATGTTTTATGATTTGAAGATTTGAAGCCTCTATCTTCAGGAAAATGTTACAAAGTGGATATAAATGAGGCCTAAGTATTGGATAATGAACCTAGAACAGACTTGTGAATTTTTTTTCTAAACAAAGAGACCGTTGAGATGAGGAAGAAGGACAATTAATGTTTAGATGAATGCTCCCCTGTTGGTTGGGTTCATGATGTCAATATAGTCTAAAGATGAAAGATTATAGAGGGTTAAGGTATCAGACCGCTAGTTTGTTGTTACTTAATTGAATAAACTCTACAGCTTGCAATTTGACCAAGTTCAAGAATTCTACCTTCCAAATGGTTATCCTCAAGTAGAAGTGTGATGAGGGATGACATTCCAATCAAGCCAGGATTTTCCCTATGGTAGTTAAAAGAATAGATAAATTCTAACGTTTGCAGAGTGGTACAGAGTGGGAAATGAAGTTCTTCAGTGATTTTTCCTATGAGCTTGTTGTCGATCGATTGAGGACCTTAAGATTCAACACGATGTATTGCGGGAACTTCTCCCCCAAAGGAATTGTTTCTAATAACAAGGACACAGAATGAAACAAGCTACTAATCCGAGGTGGTATTTCACCATGGAAGTCACAGTTTTGGAGAATTAACGCTCTAAGAAATTTGAGGTCACAACAGGGGTGAGAGGGGCCCCCACGAACATACATGAAGCTCAAATTTATGGCGACTGATGGACGTATGGGCGGCTGTCAGCAAGTAGGAAACACCATCCAAAGGGCAAAGTGGATCTATCTGCTCCAATAACCTCAAGATCCGGCAGGAGTCATGAGTGATTCCATCTTTAAATGCAATCAAAGCAAGTCCACCGGCTTCATTTCAGTGTTGTGCCGTAGATCGTGGTAGACACCAAAGGTAGATACACAAGATGAGGATGGAGTAGATGAAAGGGACCATAATGCCTTCATATTCACAACAGAAAACATGCATTCCCAGCTGAAAATTTAGGACAAAACCAAGATCACTTGTTGTTCAGATCGCACTCTGTGACAAGAAGTTGTTTTTGATGAAACTAGATCATTTATACACTTCCTTATAGAAAATTCCTCCAAGATTCATCATTCAAGATCTTCACCTGGCTAATCGGCTGTAATTGGTAAAGGACGTGAAATAATTAAATTATGGCTTTCGTAGATCGGTTCCTTTACTTTATGGGTCCATATATATATAAACCAATAAGTGTTACTTACCTTTCCTACTTTTTGACTTATAGTTTGTAGATTGTTATTCATAGCTCTTTAAATCATCCTATCATGCATTATCACAAGGGACATGTTGAAATCAATGACATAGTAATGAACAGATGAAAGCTGGTACTTCACGAGGACTTACACCAAAAGTTTCAGATTTGGCCTTGCAAAGTTCTATTCAATGTGATGAAAGTATGGTGTCTCTCATCACAGACGGCGGTTTCATCGATGCATTTGCTCAGAATTATCTCTACAAAAACATTGAAGGTGTCTCATACTACAACAGTGTTTAGTTTTGGAATGTTGTTAATGGAGACCTGGGAAGATGAAAGCGAGTCGGAATGCAAAGATATGACTAAGTAAATATATTTTCCGCATCGCGGGTCGCTGACGTGATACCACCGGGCGGGATAAATATGGGATTCCGGGAGATGCCAATAAAGATGAAAATAAGTTTGTTAGGAAAATGGTGATGGTTGCACTATGGTATACAATGAAGCCCATAGGATCGTCCTTCAACAGAGCAAAGCCTGGAGATGTTAGCTGAAGGTCGAAAGCAGCAAATGCCTCTGCCTACTCAGATCTCGAGGAAATGTCTGTTGAGAATCATATGAGCAATCCAATAGAAGCACCAACTACCTCATGCAATTCCATGGGTATAATTTCATTAAGTGGAAGGTAGTGTAGCTTTTTTCTAACCTACAAGTTATTTCTTATGATATTATATATTTTGTAATATATAGGCGGCGTGGAATAAGTAACCTTCTTTCAAGGTTCATATAATGTAATATTGTCTCGAGGCATCGCATGATACTCAGCAGCAAGCATGTAATAAATATGTAATTAATAACCATTATCTATGTCTTATAAGGATTTAAGTAGCAATCGAATAATAATACTAATTGATGGTCTAAGGCATGGTTCCATAGTACCTAATAATTATTAGTTTAGATCAACAAATATCATGACTAACACCAAAATATATATAATAGAAAATAAAGTAAACTAACTTAAATAAGAAGAAAAACATCAGAAATAATGAGAATAGAAGAAGGGATACACACTTTATGAGATAAGAGCATCTTTTACTTGTGTTCATGAACGAAAATGTCAAAAATTGTGCCGAGTATTTCGAAGAATTTGGATATGGGAGGTGGTTGATACGAAAGCGTAGACCGATCAAAGGAAAAATCATTAAAAAATCGACAAAATCATCGATATATCGATTTTTGCATAGTTTACGATTTTTTGCCAAGTTGGTTGATAATTTCCTGGTTTTATATCGATTTTCACTTGATGTGAACGTTAATGTGGTCTTCGTATGGAGTTTAAGACTAGGGTTTTTCAAAGAGGGAGAGGAAGAATAGAGGGTAGAAAAGGAAACGAATAAATAATTATAGGAAGAAGTAGAGAATCAAAATAACCTTCCTATTACCAAATATGATTGTCATCAATAAGGGAATATTGATACAAGGCAATTTTCTCAATTATAAAATAGAGAAAATCAAATTTTGTGGTGCTTTTGCCAAATATGTTTCTCATCAACAAGGAAATTTTGATTTAAGGCAATTTGCTCTATTATGAAGAAGTAGAAAATCAAAATTTGATTTTTTTTTAAATCATTAATATTAAATTATTGGCCTTAATTCTTTTTCATTATTCGTCTGAGAATGAAAAGAATGAGGAATAATGTCTCTTTCGCACAATCTTCTAACGATCACTAAAGAATTCCATTTATGCACTTCCACGCAGCCATTAGCTGCATCTTAGAATCCAATAATATCGTTGTCAGGAGCTATGGTTCTGTACAACAACCTGATCAAGATGGAACAACCAGTGAGGTAAAGGTGTTCAATCTTCCTCGAAGGGGAGTTTCCAAGAGCTTTATGGCCGAATGCAAGGCCTGGAGAAAAATCCGACATAGGAATCTCGTCAAAGTCTTGAGTGCTTGCTATAGCCTGGACTTTCAGGGTAATGATTTTAAAGCTCTAGTGTTTGAGTTGATGTCTAAAGGGAATATGGACAAATGTTTACATCCATAAGTAAGAGAGGATGAACCCCAAAGGCTTACTCTTCTACAGAGACTAAATCTATTGACAATGCTTCTGCACTAGAGTACCTTCACACTCAATGTGACGTCCTAGTTGTTCATAATGACCTTAAGCCCAACAATCTTCTTCTTGATGATGATATGATTTGTCATATTAGTGATTTTATATCTCAAAAGAGATCACTATGATTGCTACAAGTTCAGCAGACCAAAATAACCTAAATTCAATGAAAGGATCCATAGGTCAGTTTCCAAGTACAAATTTCAACTACAAGCAATTCAATATCTATATTCTTATGTTCGTAGTATTTTCCTATGGATTTGATATGAATAAACTCCAATTTTATTTTTTACATATATTTTGTAATAATTATCATGAATATGGTTTTGCTACATAGTGTATAATCAGGAACTTTTACTAGAGATGTTGACTTGAAGAAGACCAACTTTTAACGACATTTCCAAGATGGCCACAATTTCTATAACTATGTGAAACGCCTTTGCCTCGAGCGAGTCATGGCAATGGTAGATCAGTTCTGCTTTTAATTGAAGTAGATGAGCGGTAAAATTGAGAATGCATCATTACAAAGGTTAAATCAGTGTCATATGTTTTCAAGTGGATTCAACAAAGATCAATGGACATACGTGGACACAACCACAAATTGAGATTAATCAAGAACCTCTTCTTACAGAGGCAAGCTCCTTGAGAGGGAATGTGCGATGAGTAGGGGGTCCCGTCATAGGTACCACCATTTAATTGGATCCATTCCCATTTATTTTTTGCTTTGAAGGTATATTATTTTCATGAAATAAGAAAGCATGTCTTCCTTGTTTTCTCTTTAGGCTCCATGTTTTGAGTAAGATTCCCTCGACCTGGCAAATAGGCAAGTGAGAAGTTTAGAAAATCATCCAAAAAGAAGCAAAGAGAGAGTAAGGTAGAAGAGAAATGGTGAGAAAGAGCAAGGTGGGTCTTGCTCTGCTCCTCATCCGGATTTATAGTGTAGCTTATCTTTGGATAGTGGTAAAACACTTGGTTATTTTGGTTGTATTTTCTTTTGTATCGGGTCTCGGTTTTCTGTGGTGAGCGGTGAAAATCTATGGACTGTACAAATTTATTATATAGTGGATTTTGGTCTTTGTTGGCTCTGGTTTTTCTCCTGATAAAGGAGGTTTCCACATAAATCTTGTGTCATTTATTTTCTCCTATTTTACTTTCTATTCTGTGATGATATTTTGCCAAGGTTGATCTCGAGGTATTTTTTTTCCAACATGTAGGGAGGCAAGATACGATGCAAAGGAAGGTGCGCACATCATACATCAAGCAAAATTTGTTTCATAATCGCATCCTTTTGGTTTTTGTTTTTGTTTTTTTTCAATAATATTGTCATAATATTTGCTTGCTTCCAAAAACCAAAGCTGTTTTTTATGTTTACCTTTCACGTCCAATTATCAAAGCATAATACATTTTCAGTAAGCTGAGTTAATCTCAACAATTGGGCTATGACAAAGATCAAAGTCCGTATAGTGTATGATAAAACGATAATGATAACAATATTAGGAACAACTTTAGCCTGCGGGCTATGAAAGTGAAGATAATCGGGGCTAAATACCGCTTTTGAGTATAAATAAAAATCTTAGTTTGTCGGGTTAATTTCATTGAATAAATTAAGGTTCTATGAGCCAACTATCAAATTTAAGGATGTCCAAATATGGAGAGACTGTGAAAACTAATTATGAACTCATTAATTAACCTGTCCGAATTTCTCAAAGATGTAAGTTTTTCAAGTTACTTGGAAAATTAAGGAGTCCATCTCCAAGTCCAGCCATCAGGTGTTTGATCAACTACATCAATGGTAATATTGAGTCTCCGTTGAGAGTTATGCTTTTGGCCGGTGTGGTGTCCAAAGCCACATCGGTTAGAAATGGAAAGGTTTATGAGTTTATAAGTATTAACATCCAATTGATATGAGACATTTTAGGAAAGAAGGCCAAAATAAGAGCGGAGATCATTACCATGGAAGTCCAAGATGAGATCGATTAGATTTTCACAAAGAGATGCACATGCTAACAATCGCTTTGTTGTCTTTAATATTTTAATTCATGGTTAGCTTCTTTTGATCTGCGGCTATAATAATTACATATGGATAGTTAGGACAGTAAAAATGAAGTGTAAGTTAAGCTAGCATCTTATTTTGCATCAAAATTTTTTCTAAATAGTGCGAGTAGAAGCGCAAAGTTCATGTCCCCTTGCTTTCAGTCTGCTTTGCTTTTCTCCATTTTCTATTTCGTTTTCTTTGAGATTTGAAGTTTCTTTCATATAAGGAAGTCAGAATGTCTTTTCGTAAGAACAGAAGGAAGATAGCTCACAAAGTTCAGATCACCAATGGTTGTTGAAAGGGGAGGTTTCAACCTCACTGAACCGACACAAGTCATTGATCACATTTGAGTATATACTCGGTAGATACATTTGAGTGTTAAACTTCTAATGGCACGATGATGAAATACAAAAAACAAAGAAAATATCAGATTTAAGTGAAACCCTTGTGGAAAAAAAACCACTGAAGAGTGTTGTTTCACTATGAATTTGAGAATAATTATGAGTACATCTGAATAAAGAATAAATTCTTAGTATGTTGATACAGGACGCAAAAATACCCAAGTAAAAAGGCCCAAACGGCTCAGCCCCTCTGCTACCACAACAGATCCCTATTTTTTCTAAACTTTTTCTTTTCACGAAAGTCGCACTTCAAGGGGACATTATCCTAAAACCAAATTCGAGTCACAAAACAACAATGAGTTTTGCCTTTTCTCAATATTCACATTAGAGAATAAGCAAATGGATAGGACTGATTAAACTCTTTACCTAAATGTAGGTTTAGAGAAAATTGATTAACTGAATGTGCAGGCTCGGGACCTTCAATATACTAGCATCACACCCTAAGCCCTAGGGTGCTAAAAATCAACAATAAGGAGTGAGTTAAAAGCCCAGAAGGTCTGATAACACAACACAATTGATAGAATGCAGGTTAAGAGCATGCTTTATGTTTACTTAGATTTTAAACAAGCAGTAAGCAAGAAAATAACAAGGCAACTACATGGCCTAAACGCATTATTTTCAGAATTCATCCCCAGAAAATCCATATTTTTTAGAATTCATTCACAAAATGTACATTACTATAATGCATTTGCAAGGGGCAAGACAAGCAATTCCCTGATGATTTGGAGAGAGTTGTTAGTCATTCTCAAACTGAAACTCAGAATCTCTAACAAATTCTTAAGAGAAGATAGTTCAAAGAAATTGGTATGCCATGACAGAGATAAAAATATGTGTCTACCTTTGATCGATGGACTTTGTCAGAGAGCACCAGAGGCAATCCAGAAGAGGAGAGCTACAAATTTCTCACTGTGTCGAATCAATGGACTAAAGACTAGATGAAGAACCTCCAACATATCAAAGCTTCTACGAGGTTCAAAGATAGCTTATCTAATGTTTCTTCCTCCAAAAGTTCTCAGGTCATCATCATGCCCTATATTCACGATATAATCCACATGGAATACAAATTTCAAAATAAAAAATAAAATATATAGCAAAAGAAAAGTGGGAAAGCCAGTTAATCGAATTGTTCAGACTTCAACTCCATGTCATTTTATTAACATGAGATTGATCATTCTAGCCCTTTTTACCTCTCTCTTTTGTTTCCACCGCTTGCTTTCTTCTCTTTTAGTGGATATGTGTTCCACTTTAACACGTTGGTGAATTTTCCTTGAAACCTCATCCAACAAGGTTTCTGACCATTCTCGTAAACTCGCATCCTTTTCTTTGTCCGTAACTTGAGTTGTTTTATTCATTGTGATTCCTTTATGAGGCAGCAATCTTCTCTCATGGGGCCATTATCCGATAAGACTCGGGATTCGATGACAACATCCAGATCGAATGATTTTCAGTACTAACAAAGGAAATTTCTTGAAATTAAAATCTATAGAAAGGTGACAACAGATTAAATAAGTCGCCTTTTAGAATTTTAAAGCTCCTAACATAAACGATAGTTACCGTGAGTCATACAAAGAAACACTAGGATCTTTCAATTCCGGTGATTGCTTATAGTAAACTAGAAGGCCAACCAAGATAGTTGTAAAAGTACAACCCGAGTGCAGGAAGACAAAGGAGAGGTGATCATCAAGGAGTTTAAATACTAAAATTTGATGCCACTTACTATGTTTCCCAGGAAAAAAGTGTATCCATCTCCATTTGGATTATCACACAAGTGTGCTATTAACTTAAAATGTCGCATGACAAAAGAAACATCAGATAGTTGAAGTTTATTACTTAATTATATTAAACGGCCTCAACAAGTGATTTGAAGTTTAGATGTTAGTCTGTGATATGAGTTAATAATAATCGATCATGGTCCATGGACATCTTGATAGTACAAGTAGTTGATTTTAGAAATCTTCTGGGGTAACATTTACAAACAACTCAGCCCGTTTATTGTGAAAATTAAGATGAATTCACTACTTTAAATACCTAAACTAGCTAACGCTTATGGCATTTCCTTCCAACCATCCTTATGAAAATTGAATTATCTTTTCTTACTATACAAGAGCATTTTTACAAAATAAATAAAATAAAATAAAACAAGACATAAGAAAAAAAAATTCTAAGAAGAAAGATATCTATAGTCGTACCACTCACGATACTAATTTAGTAATTAAAATATTAATCAATCTGCTTCATTTAGAAATAATAACATAAGCTATTTTAAACTTAACCATTTCATAGCTCCAAAAATAAAAAATAAAAAAAATAAAACAAACCTAGGTTATAATTGATTAAATAGAGTTTACTAAATCAGAGAACATAATTGTTTTTTCCCTACCAAGCATATACCAATAGTATGGATATTCTGATTTTTGCTTTTCATTTTGTTTAATTAGGAACTAATAACAATTGATGTTATTTTCCCAAACATGATTATGAAATGTTTTCTCAATAATATGAATACTTAGTTCAATGCTTCTTTCTTCTTTTACCATTCCATAAAAGCCAAAAAGGAAAAAGAAAAGATTCCTGGTTAGGCACTAAGGAAAGACCTCTCATATTTAGGAATGCTTGAGAAGACTTGCAGATCAAGAGAGAATAATTGATATCTACATCACAAATTTAAGATTGAAAACAATTGTGTGGTTGATATATAAGAGGGAATCAAGGACAATATTGAGGAGGAGATGACTTCATGAAACATTAGATAAGCAATCATGCAGCGAAACTTCTTACATTACGCCCCAACAAATGGTTCTTCCACTAAAGCCTTCTCACATGACCTCTTCATTCCTGCATCACTTTCATGAACTTTAGAGTGCAACCTAATTAGGTGTAGTATGACATTATCTGAATCAATGTCTATCAACCCAATTCTCTAGCAAAAAAAGATAAAATTTATGTACTGACCCCAAGATATACCTTCTTTTTTCTTGTGATTGTTTATCTTCTGCTTTTTTGTAGATTTGGGATCTTTTGCCTTCAGCGTTTTACTTGGGGACTTCACTTTTGGAGTTCCATTGAATGAGAATCTACATCTTTACCTCCATTAAAGGGTCATTTCAGGAGGAGAGTCGAGTCTCAAGATAACGCTAAAGATGGATGAGCTGTGTGGGGCAGCCTGCCTCAACAACAAACTCTCTCAATGAGTACACAAAATGATAGTAAACAACTATAAAGCTAACAAATCAAGTAAATCCATTCAAAAAAAAAAAAAGAACAAAGTCATTTTTTAATACTTTTTTTCTTTTTTAGCCGATGAACCTTCCATGGCTAATCCCTAAAGACCATCCATGATGACAAATTATTCCTAATGCAAGAAATGGTTTAACAATAATTTTTGGGCATATTATAGTGTGACAAGAAACAAACCAGGTAAACTCTCTAAGAATGTTACAACTAATAAACTCAATGGTGCTCAAACAGTAGCTCTATGATGGATCCAAACCATTTTCCTTTTATATAACTCATAGAGAGGTATTGGAGCCACAACTAATATGACTCCAAAATCATTCCTAAGACCTAATCCTACCCTCTTCTCCATAAAACCTAAAGGAATGAAAATTGAAAAACTGTTGTTTGGTTTTAATCAGATAAACAATCTGAGGGTTCTCCTACGTCAACTAGAGCTTGGATACACAAGGATCACACTTCAAGATACACCTTATGTACATAAGTTACCCCATAATGGTCTCTTAAATTTCCAAGCAGACATTAGAGACCCCGCAAATAGTGACAAACCCCAAAATTCAGCAGCCTGAAACCTTAAGGTTAAACTAAATAGACTTCTTAGTCGAGTGTCTTGATTTATGTAATATCCTGAAAGGAATGCAGCCAATCGTGAGATTCCTCCTGAGCCGTCTGCATTCCTAATTTTTATGATGAAAAATATGGCATCCATCGATCAGTCCGCTTCAAAAAACACATGTCTCGACGTAACAATCCACTGACCGTTGATGACTACTATTTAAACAGAACTAAAATCCGTGAATAGCCGCCAAGATTCAAGATACGTAATCCTATCAAGAACAAGCACAAAAATCGAGTAAATGTAAGCCCCTAAGTAAACCCTAGACAGTAAATTCTAAATCAGAGCAGGCCAAAGGCCTCGTAATCCAGTTTCATCGTGTAGGGTTCAAAAGTGTGGGGAGCGAACAACTCCATGTAATTATTCCTTCTGAGCTACTGAACAAGTGAATTTATATCATTAGAGAGGATTTGACCACTTGAAATCAAGGCACTCTGCCAGAAAAAGCCATAAACCAAAACAAGGTGTTTAAAATGATATAAAAAAACTTTGAGGTGAAGGATGTCTTCCATTGGAGGATATCACCATCACAACAGAGAGATTCGTTAGGGAAACCCTAGTCCTCAGCATTGGCAATTTCACAGTCACAGTAGAAATGGAGAAGTCCTATAAGAATAAAAAAACAATGCTAATATGAAGTCGAATTCTAAGTGAAAAACATGTTAAAAGAATAACATTCTCTTTCCACAAACTTCTAGGAAACAAATGTAAAATCGCGTGACTAACAAAAACTCCGTTAGAACCGCAGAGATGTCACCCATCTAAAGAGGGAGGAGAATCCATAGAAAGACAAATGCACCCTCTCTAATTTTGATGGGCCGTCCATCGCACGACCCCAGATTTAATTATGCTATGTGTCATGATAGATATTTATTTATTTATATATATACTTAAAAATATGTGAATCCATTTTTCTTTTTGGCACATAAAAATTTGATTTACAAGAAAACCTCTATGCGCTCGTTTTAGAAAATTGAGTTAATTCTCATATATATTTTTTACTTATTATTTCAAAAAAGTTTTATTTATTTTAACTCATCAATATAAAAAATAATATAAGAATTTGTAAGTTTCTAAGTAATTTTATTTATATTTGATTTTTTAAAATATTTCATTAGACAACTAAATATAAGAAATGTTATAAATAATGGTAAATAACCATTGGAATTCCATAACAAAAGATGACCACATATAAATTTCCATAACGGTGAATGACTATATTCTTCACATTAATAATCATAATCATATTGTAATTATGAGAACCATATAAATATGAGTTTGTTGTGAATGAATTTTGTCTTAATTTTCCTATTCTCTCTCAATCTCTCATTTTTTCTTCATGGTTTTTCTTTATTTTTATAATACATTATCAACACAAATGTTCTTCAGAAGGCAATCGATAAGAAACCAAGAGTTTCAACTCATCTTACAAGCTCGGAAGATCAAACTCACAAACCTAAGCATGTATCTTCCCATCTGGTGGTGGATTCACCATATGCCCAATGGGAGCATTTGCCTCCACTGACTTTTAAAATTTTACTATAGTTATAGTTAAAAAATATTTAAATATTTATTTTTTCTATTATATTGCCCCCATTGAAATAAAAAATTCTAAATTTTCCCCCACTGCTCTATTTTTCTGGCTCCACTAATGTTCCCATCTCCATTTCCAAATACTTCTTGTTAATTTTAATTTTAAAATTACATATGAAGGAATAATTACAGTTTTTCAAAGCTAAAAGCTATGTCAGAGCATGGTGTTCAAAGCATGTTATAAAATCTTCATAACTAGAAGTTATGAAGGCATTCAAATTCTTAAAGCTATATTATCACTCTATTCAAGTTTTGAGACTGTACAGCCCATGAACATTGAAGAGATCCCCAACAATTATGTATATAAAGGGTAAAATATGAGATTCAAGCAATACCCTTACGATGATTTTTTTTTCAAGTAGCTATGGACATCATAAATAAATTTCATGAAGGGCAAGAGCCACAATATGAATGAATGCTGTCGACTACGACATGACCGTTACACGGTGCATAAATCCAAATGTATTTGAAACGCTTATCTTAACAAAAGGTATTTGGACCAATAATCCAAACACCTACAAAATATACACCTTCTGATATCATGGGTCCTTTATCGAAACGAATGAACAAAACAGTCCAATATATAAAGCACAACTTACACACAAGGTTTTTCATGTGAGACTCGAAATTGATTGTGAGGAAACATATTCTCTCAGATGCAACAACATTTTACTATTTGATATGTTTTGCGCATTCGAAGGACTTGATATGCTACTAATGGATGTAGTCACAACATATTTATATGGATATATGGTGATATTGATGTATATATGAAAATCCTCAAAGGGTTTAAATTACTAAGCAATGAATTCTCAACCATGGAGCATGTACTCAATTGTTGTAACAACTGATATGGTCAAACAATCTGGTCAATGTGGTATAATCGCTTAAGTCCCGTATTTACTCAAAGAAGGGTATGTTAATGATCCAATTTTGCCTATGTGTTTTTACCAAGAAATCATAGCTTGGACTGCGAATCCTTGCGGTATATGTAGATGCTTTAATTTAATTGAACCTTTAAGAGCTCATATTAACAATTAATTACTTAAATAAAGAATCGAAATGAAAGATATCGAAAACAAAATATTGTCTCGCCGCAGATCGAGTATTGTTCAAATGGTGTCTTTATCCATCAATCAACGTATACATAAAAAGTCTTGAAACGTTTTTATATGGATAAATCTCACCCTCTAAGTTCCCCTATGGTTGTTCGGTCACTTGAAGTGACTAAAGATCCGTTTCGGCCTAAAGAGGAAAATGAAGAATTACTTGGTCCTGAAATACCAAATCTGAGTGCAATTGGTGCACTAATGTATCTTGCAAATTATACCTCACTGCATATCGTTTTCCTCAGCTTAACTTATTATCAAGATACAATTCAGCTCCAATTATAAGGCATTGGAACAGAATTAAACAGGATAAGATACATTCTCAGGACACCTTGATTATAGGATTATTTTATTCCAAAATATTAGAACCACAATTGTTTGGTTATGCAGATGCATGCTACCTTTCGGACCCCCATAAAGCTCGATCACATATAAGATACATTTTTACTCTTGGAAATACTGCAATATCTTGGAAATCATCAAAACAAACAATGGTGGCTACCTCCTCCAATCATTAAAAAATACTTGTCATGCATGAAGCTAGTCGAGAATGCGTTTGGTTGAGATCCATGATACGACACATTTAAGAATCATGTGGATCATCTCTCATTAAGAGCAAACCAATTGTACTATATGAAGACAACATCATGAAATTCAGACACCAAATTGGTATGCTTCAATCGGAAGATCTTCAAAATGAAAATGAAGATATCTTATTCATGTCGTTATTAAGGAAAAGTATTGTTATGATACTTATACTCTTTTTTTCCCTTTGTCTAGGTTTTATCCCCAAGAGGTTTTACCGACAAGGTTTTTAATGAGGCCTGGGTAAGTTAGTCAACTTAAAGTGATGGTCATTCAAGGGAGAGCGTTATAAATAATAATAAATAAATCCATTGAATCTATATCACCATATCTATATGGATTATCGTCATTAATTATCATAATTCATATTGTAATTACGATGAACCCTATAAATATGAGTTCTCGAATGAATTTGAACAAAAAGAATTTTATCTTTTCCTTATTCTCTCTCTCACCTCTCTATTTTCTCTTCACAGCTTTTTCTTATTTTTATAATAAGAAAATTATTAATTTTATTATTATTATTATTATTTTCTTTTTTAAGTACTTTTTGGGTACCAAACATGACCAATGCAGAAAGAGCAAACACCAAACCCTGAATATTTACTATAATAACCCAAAAGTAGCATTACTCACACCTAGGCTGCCTCTCGGGTAGAAGAATACTAGAAACATGTATATCCACTACTGCAAAAATTATATACAAAAACTGTTTACAAAAACTGTTTAAAAAAACTCGTATCATGCTTTGTAACACCCTCTCTCAACGTGTGGCCCTATACCACCGCTTGTAGAGAAATAAAAAACCAATGCATCAATGTGGAACAAATACTCATTATTGCAAAAAGGTGATTCGAACCTATGACCTTCTTTTGTTTTCCTCTCCTTTCCTTTCTTTCTTCCTTTCTCCTCCACTGAATTTATTTTCCTTGGTTTGATCCAAAAAGAGGAAACTTTCTCTCACTTTCCTATTCCCTCTCACTCGACATGTGTCCTTCATATGATCTATTCGCAGGCCACAGGTCACATGGACGATGCACTGGTGTACACACCACATGGCTCTCATGCCATGTGCACTCCTCATAAGGGGACATGTGGCATCCACATGGTCATGCCATGTGGCACCATTCCATGTGTCACCCGACATCCTATGCCTCGAAATACGTGAAATCCCGACCATCTCGGAATTCAACGGACTTTGTTGGAGTAACTTGAATTCATGAGACAAATTTAATAGTGAAGTCCGTTTCATTATCTGAGATCTAGAAAAATTTAAGATTTCAACCTATACTACAGCAGCAAATTACTGTTTTGCCATTTTTAAGAAAAATTCCATTTTCCCCGGGTTTTACATGAAATGTGTCCTACATTAATTATGAATAGCTAAAGTCTTTGAACCCATAAAAAGCTGAATTCCACCATAGCCATGCATGCACATAGTAAAAGTCATCTTATTGAATGGTATATATATATATGATATATATATATATACTTGGCCCAATAAGATGACTCGATTCTTTAGTGTACATGCACTAACGATGATGTGACACCCCACCCAGGGCCTGCACAACCCTTGTCAACTCAGAAGCCGTGAATATCTGTGTCTTATATCACACTCACATGTCTCATATATAGAGACCCATTTCTGTATATTATTCTTACAAACAACCATTTTCTTATAATAATTCATAAGAGTTCGATGTACAACTCTTGTACACTTTTTACATTCCAAAATATATTAAAACTAAATTGTTCTAATATATTTTACAAA
This sequence comes from Tetrastigma voinierianum, assembly GCA_016808115.1. Lineage (NCBI taxonomy): Eukaryota > Viridiplantae > Streptophyta > Magnoliopsida > Vitales > Vitaceae > Tetrastigma > Tetrastigma voinierianum. The sequence goes on from JAEQBH010006143.1 coordinate 137,023, forward strand.
ATGCTTCTCAAGGCCACAACCCGGCCTTCTTCGTACTCACGGCCTCAAAGGAGCGCCATGCAATAGTCGCACAACAAACACACATCCAAGTAAAATGTCTACATGAATGTCATATGTCATGCATGAAATGTCATCATGCCCATATCCCAAGTCACTCACCGACTCCCTCACACCTACCTATGCTAAGTGTGATCTATTTGTCATTTTCCGATGAAAACCAAAGATCTTTCTTAATCTTATAACATTTTCATTTACAACCATGCACCTTTTGTGGGTAATGGATTTCTGGTGTCGCACCAACGGGCTCCCATAAACCTGCATACTTTACACCCTTTCAATTTGGTCGGTCATGTCCTCGACCATAATTGATAGGTCTTTCACCCCTGGGAATTCATCCCAACTTGTCGATACCCGCATAATTATCTCACTACTAGACTGCGACTCATTTGGACTGGTCCCACTAACCGAGCCTAACAATCAATACCTATATAATGTTGATCCACAACCGTGGTAACGCCACTCCATCGAACACCTAACACAGTGTCAATCCCAACCATGCACTCACACCCATGTCATGCGATGTTCTAGTACATATGTAATGCAATTATGCCATCAAGTAGCTTCATGTTACATGTATGATGCACACTACATGAAACCATTTACATACCATGGATAATGATAATCGGTGACATATATCGACATCCATTTATATAACCCATGTTAATACATCATACAACATACATTAACATCATATTAAACACCGCATGTTATTCATACAAGCAATAACACACAACCTAATCGGCCAGCAGTCATCTTCCCGATTGCCCAATGTCCTCCATAGGAACATGGCTGCAATCGTAACTCAATGGGCTTTCCATAGAGTTCAAGAACACCCAAATCGGAGTTCGGACGAAGAAAACCGATGGTCAAATTGCAAAGGCCGGGGCATGTCCATTAAAGTCACTGGATTAAATTTATTTTCATGGATTGGTGGGATCCCCACCCCACATCTAGAACCTCACCTTCTTAGAACATTAGTCCTCCAAAAACAAATTTTCATGGCAAAGTGCCCATTGGAGATCGGTGTGGTTTATTCCGCTTACGAAGTTCTTGCTCTTAGCGACAATCTTTGAAGGAAAGGTCCCTCCCAAATTTCACATATTGCTCCGCAGCTTCTCCGAACTTAATCTAGTCAACAACAAGCCAAAGGCAAAATCCCGTAAGAACTCGGGGTCCCTCTCAGCCTGAGAGCTCGGGGTCTTGCTAACAACAATCTCACTAGAAAGATCCCGGCTTCACTTGGGAACCTCTCATCTCTTAGTCTATTGTTAGTAGGCGAAAACAACCTCATAGGAAGCATTCCTGAGGAGCTTGGTAAAACAAGTATAGCCTTTATTCAATTAGGTATCAATAGATTAACATACGATTCATTTTCTCTCGTATTAAATCTCTCAACATCACTCGACTCTTCATCTAATCAAATCAGAGAAGTCTTAGTCGTGATATCAAAAGTTGCCTTCCTCATCTTAAAGTAAGCTAGATCTTATAGAAAACCTATTCATAGGGTCTGTTCCCATTTCATTATCTAATGCTTCAATGCTAGAATGGTGATTCTTTTCTCTTATAAACAATTTCACCGGGCTAGTACTAATTTAATTTGGAAAGGCCGCAAAACCTTCGGTTAAAAAACATGGTCATGAATCGGGCCAGTTCCCTCCAGGAGATGATTTGAGCTTCATTGATTTCTAGCAAACTGCACTCAAGCATAAACAATGATTTTAGCAACAATTTTCAAAGGTCCTTTACTTAGCACAATTGCTAATTTCAACCCAACTAATGATAGTTCTAGGAATCAACCGTATTCATGGAACAATCTTTCCGCATAGAGAATCTTGTAAATCTAACATACCTTGACTTGGTTATGAATCACCTCACCGGTAGCATTCCTCCTAACATTGGCAGTTTCTATAAAATGCAAGCATTAGGTTTGCTTGAACATACTCTTCTAGAGGAATACCGGCCCTCCATCAAGAATTTAACCTTGTTATTAAATCTTTATTTAAGTAGCAACAACTTGGTGGGGGATGTACCTTCCAGTCTAACAGCCTGTCAAAATCTATAATATTTGACTCTTTCTAACAACAACCTCAATGGTTCAATTCCTAACGATGTTATAGGTCTTTCTCAGCCAGGGTCCTTCAATTAGGTGCGGCAACACCACCGGTGTGCCGCCATTGGAAGTTGGCCATCGATGGAACCTTTGTAGAATTAGATGTTCCGACAACAAATTATCGTGCTCTTCCAAACTCTTTGGGTAATTGTGGAAATGCTGTGGGTCTTCGACTTGATGGTAATGCCTTTGAAGGTGAGATTCTTTATCATCGCAAACCTTTCGAGGCTTAGAATTAATGCTGGATCTTCGCAATAAATTTTCTCCGCAAGATCCCAATGTTTCGGGGACCTTTCCTTTTTGACCTATTCGAACTTGTCTTTCAAATGAAACTTGAAGGAGAAGTACCCTCCGCTGAGGCCAATGTCACGATTTCGCTTGAAGGAAACAAAATCTAGCGGGCGCTCTGCTTTCTCGATCTCTCACCTGCCAATGTCACCTCCTCTTTTGGAAAAACAGAAAGCGTCCCTATGCCAAACTACTCATTCCTTTGTTGGCCTTGTTTTTTATCATTATCGTTTTGAGGAGGAAGAAAATGAGGAATAATGCCTCTTCTACACAATCCTGAGAATTCTTGAGAATTTCATTTGTAGAGCTCCATAAAGCTACCGGGCGTCTCTCTGAGTCCAATAAGATCGGTGTTGGGAGCTACGACTCTGTGTACAAAGGAAACCTTGATCAAGATGGACTAGCCATTGCAGTAAAGGTGTTCAATCTTCCAAGAAGAGGAGCTTCCAAGAGCTTTAAGTCAGAATGCAAGGCCTTGAGAAAAATCCGGCATAGGAACCTTGTCAAAGTCTTGAGTGCTTTCTCTAGCTTAGACTTTCAGGGTAATGATTTTAAGGCTCTAGTGTTTGAATTTATGTCTAAAGGGAATTTGGACCGATGGTTACATCCAAAAGCAATAGAGGATGAACCCCAAAGGCTTACTCTTCTACAAAGATTGAATATCGCTATTGACGTTGCTTCTGCACTAGAATATCTTCACACTCAATGTGATGGTATTGTTGTTCATAATGACCTTATGCTCAACAATGTTCTTCGAATGATGATATGACGGAACATATTAGTGACGGTATTTCAAAGATCACTTATGTCATTCCAGAGCACTACGATTGCTACAAGTACTGGCACAGACAAAAATAGCTCAACTACAATGAAAGGATCCATAGGCTACATTGCTCCAGGTACCAATTTCAGCTATAAGTAATTACATATATCTATTCATTTTATGTTCAGTAGTATTTTCCATGGATATAAATAAATTCATTTTTTTATTTGTACTGTACAATTATTATGCATAATATGGCGTGCAGTGGTCATGTACGATCAAGAGATGCTATGTATAGTTATGGAATCTTTTTACTAGAGATGTTTACTGGAAGAAGACCAACTGATAGCGAGTTCCAAGATGGTCATACTCTTCATAACTATGTGAAAATGTTCGCCGAAGGAATATGAAGGTAATAGACTCACCCTTTGTCAAGCAAAGAGTCGATGAAAGTGGTAAAAGGAGGGAATGCGTCAATGCAATATTGGAAATTGGTATCATATGTTCCATGGCATCACCAAAAGACCGAATGGAGATACGTGACGCAGCCAATGAATTGCGCCTAATCAAGAACCTCTTCTTAAGGGAGGCAGGCCATTTAGAGGGAATGTAGGAGGAGGATACAATGGAAGAACGCGATCATGTATGATCTAAAGTGAATGGCAAAAGTTTTTGTTCATCCTTTTTGTTCTTCATTTTTCATTTTTCTGTGGTCTATTATCATGAAGTTTCCTTTCCTCGCTAAACCAAATCCAAGTGCCATATTTGCTTCTGTTGCGGTCACTCAAGATCGAAAGATTGTCATTTAGTTTTCAAGGTTAAATAAATTTCCGCCATAAATTTAGATTATGTGATTGATGAATGACAAAGAACATGTACATTATCTTGAATAACATGTGAAATAAACACAACTCATGAACTTAGACCATCAAATTTAAGGATGTCCAAATCAAGTCGAGAGAGCAGGAGACTGGTTAAGAACTTGGGAATTTCATGTTACATGGAAAATTAAGGAGTTCATTTTCCAAGTCCAATCTCCATGGTGTCTACAAATTCTTATTTCTGTAGATTCCATTTCCCTAACATATTCATCTATATGTCTGAGGCCAACATCAGTCTAATTGAACTAGGACTCATTTCTAAGGTATAAAGTTCAAACCATTTAATCTTGTTGTCAAAAATGATTTTTTTAAACTAAAAAACAAAAACAAAAAATAAAACTTTAAAGGATGTTTTTCATTTTAAGAGTGAATATATGGTATTTCAAGTCTTTTTCAATGGGTAAGGAAAGATTCATCTTTTGTCAAGGGCATAATCTAAGAACCATTATGTACCCCAAGTCAGATAATTGATAAAACCCAATGAGGCTCGCAAATTACAAAGATTACTTTAAGGGTATAATAATTACATGCATATAACAAACGAATATAAAAAAATAATTATAGAAACAAAATAAATAAATTTTATTTTTCATAAAAATGATTTCACACTAAGTATGTTAAGTGAGTCTATTTTGTGACTTAAATCTACACTCGTCTCACGCTTTCATTAATTAGAGGTCTTATATATATATATATATAAGGTAGTGTGTGTGTGTGCGTAAAGAATCAATCTTTTACCAGTCCTTAAACTTGCACTCTCTCACACACATATGTTATATACATTCATGCTTTGATATTTTGATAATCATGAAAGTTATTATGAAATGATTGATCTATATCATGAAGCACATCTTCTACAATTTCTCACATACAAGGGTGTTGCATCATACATTGTATAATTTTCAGGTTAGTGCCTATCTACACTAAAAGCATTAATCCTAGCATTACATCAATATCATAGTTATCGTAAGAATAGGGAAGAAACTCTCTCAATACTAATGGTACATGTGATGCCAACTCTCAACACTTAAGCCATGTACTTTATTTTATAGTCTCTTTCATCTCCAAACCAAATGCGATCCATGATTTCTATTACTCACTCAAATAAAGATGTCTTCATCACAAAATCATGAAGAGTAAGACCATCCTAGAAGATGCCGACTAGCACAAGCACTCTTAGCCAAAACAGCCCACCTAACTCCGAGGGTATTTCACCATGGAAGTTGTTACTTCGAGCTCCATTGATCCGAGAAACGTGAGGTTTCCAACATGTGGTGAGAGGGACCCCACGAGTCCATAGGTGGGATGGACCTCGCATCGATTCCATTTGATCTGCACCGATTCACCAAGGGAACTAACTATGTATGTGAAGCAGACATACATCATCAATTTCTGCCAATTTTTCTATAGGTACTATGATCGTTTCTGTCATCCACACTTACATGCAAAGTTTTTTTGACAAGGACGTACACCATACACTATAAATTATTATCTTCCTTGACTGGGCATGTAGATTGGGCTTGTTCAAGGAAAATAACAAGATCTAGATATTATTCACCCAAGGAAACTATGCAATATATATCATCGACTTAAGCAATATTTTCGATTAAGGGTGTTGATGAGGGATATATATATATATACATGTCCATCCATTGTTTTCATTAATTTTATGATTTAAGTTCAAGTCATTTGTGTGTTGAAATTCTACAAATGCCCATGCCCTACGCAAAAGGAAACCTTAGAGACTTGGCATATGAAGTGTGTCCCACATTAATTATGGAGAGCCACAAAATTTTAGGAACCCATTATCAAGTACTTGAACCCACTTCACCTGCTCATGGACACAAAGTCAAGTCATCTTGAATTGTGAAATAAACCAAAGAAGAAGTACTAATCACTTTCTGATAAATAAGAAGTGTACTTAATAATATCTACGACGCCTAAGCAAATATAAGAGGCCTGGACATTGAATTATCAAGGAAAGGGGCTATTCATAGATTTAAGGAGAGCAACTATGCTCTGTAATCTACTTAAGTACATGCCGACATAAAATGTTTTTGAACAAAAGATCTGAAGTTCATAAGAGGAATACAAACTGTGGTCTGCTCTTTTCTAAGTTATGGAAATATTATTCATTAATAAAGCAAAGATTAGTATGGATAATGGGATGTTTCTTACTCCAATAATCTTTGTCCTCGACTCTAGTTAATTTCTGAATATACGCACTATGTTGATTTTACCTATGATTTACATCCCAAATGAGTTCTAAGAGCATCATTTTGACATCAAGAAACATTTCCTTCCCAATACTTCAATTTAAATATTTTTTCTATTTTTCATGACTTTAAACAAAGTTTCATTACTTATGTTTATTTAAGTTTGTATACTGCTTCTACATTTTTCTTGGTAATTTACTTTTTTTTTTTTTTTTAATGATTTTCAAGGAGCTTTTCATTTAAAATTCCAAGTTATTTTTTGCGTAGTTCATTTTCATTCACAGCCATGAACTCTTGTTAGTATGGCTTTGGTTTCGACCTCTCCCAATTCTGAGAGAATGGGGCTTGGTTTTCTTATTTCGCATTTAATTATTATATTAGCCTTATTATTTTTTAACTTTCTAGAATTCCACAGGATTTTAATAGTTTTATATATCAATTGCTATTTATTTTTCATTTTCCTTTTAAACTTTGCCTCTCTCAGAGATTCTAAAGACTAATACATTGTAGCCGAGAGATGAAATGGAGATCATAATCCTTTTAATGGGCTCAAGAAAACATGCCTTGACTAGAAAACATGAAGACAGCACTGGCCTTCTTAAGACACACCCACATATGCTTAGTACTTAAGGTGTCAAATTACTTCCGATTTTTTCACTGTTATAAGGAAACAACTCTAATTTCTCATATATATGTCATCACCAACATGTCGCTTTGAGCTTCTATTTCTTATTGTATTATGGTGCTATTTATATTCAGACTGAGCTTTCCGGTTTAGTTCATATCGCTCTACACATCTATGAGAAACTCATCACCATATGTATGATCCAAATATCCTTTGATCATGCACATAGTCATTTCCTAAAAGACATAGGAAATTCTAAACATGTAGAAGTTCAAAGTATTGGCTTTAGCTAAAACATCCAAGAATACATTTGGATACGGTACATATTGATTTTGTCACATAACTTTAAGAATCATTTTTCATATAAGATTTACTGATGAAACACTTAGTTAGTTGGTGGCTTGCGCTTCAAGTTTCGTGTTTGAATGCCGCATTAGTATCACTTAAGTAGAGTTTAAACAAATAAAGGGTTATTTTATTAGCGTGAATGGCTGTTTTCTCTTAAATTTTATTAGTTTTGTTATTTTTATTATAGATTAGATTCAGATAATACCATACCCTGTTCAAAATTTCATCTCATAACTTTGATTAGTGTTAGCTCATCTCGATATTTACGGCTCTTGATCATATCAGGAAAATACTAACTTCGTCTCGTTTTTTTGGTTTGTGTTTTTATTTAGATGCAAGGAGCCCTTATTCCTCTTGTGATGCTTTACATTTTGCCAAATTTTAAATGAGAAGGACGCTAAATAGTTGAAGTGTGGACTTTCAAACCGAAGAAGAATACAAGGCATAAGACTCGGGTCAACATACATGGTGGCTCTGCTGAAGCTTATGCCGATGAATGTCTTCCACCTCCGGGTCGCATCCTTAAGGATTTCTTTTTTAAAAACCTCTAAAATTCCAAAGACTTTTACTAGTGATTTGAACTTTATCTTATTAAGCTTAGCTTAATCGTATCAATGTATAGAGTTTGGTCGAGAATAAATCTTACTCACAAGTAACATGATATTTATTTGTTAAAAACGATAAATAAAATGAAAAAGGAAAACTCACATGATATGTTTTCTACTTCCAAATTCAGCAAAAAGTCCTTCTCTCATGAACTACTCTTACATATGTTTTACATGAGAAGGATCTAGATATGAGCCACAAATTCTATACATAGATGCTAAGAAAATATTTGGCAATATTTTTCATAGGATAAAGTAAGTTTTACTAAACAATAGTCCACTTAAACAAAGATGATAACTTTGAGGTGATCTAGCTTACTCTCATGAGTTTGAGAATGAGAAAAGAGTATACAAAATATAAGACATGGAAACTATTTAGATACATACAGTGCACTTTTAATAATTATAGAAAAGCTTATAGATTGTTATCAATTTTACTTTAAATAGATAGTTATATTATTATATTATTTAATAAATTAAGTAATTTTAAATATTAATTATAATTAATATATAAAATTAAAACTCATAAGTACAAAAAAATAGGTAGATAAAAAGGTATTTAGAGAAACATTCCAAGAGATTTATAAAAATATAGAACTTGTATTGTCATGGTTATAAAGCGACACTTGGATTTCAGTTTCTAATTAATCTTATCCAAATCCTATGAAATTAAACTTACATTGATATGTGATGTTGAATATTTTCATTGTGATGCTTACATGGGTTAAATAGGTCTATTCTCATATATGAGCAAAACATGTTTTAATTTTTGGGTATTTGTTGCTTACTTTTCTAGTAATATTGTGTTTATCCTATTAGTGTCCAAGAAAATACAGTGCAAGAAGATGAAGAAGAAACAAGAAATCACAAATTTTGAAGAGGGAATTTTTAGTTTTCAATTTGAAGTTTGTATCTAAAAATCCAATCGAATGTCTTGGGTCATTTATATATAGAAAATAAAGATAAATTGAAAAATATTATTTATTTTGTTGTGCATCTTGATTGTTATTGTCTCAATTATTTAGGAATGTTAATTAGGAAATGTGTTTCTTAAGCTATCGTTTTTTATTCAAATTGAAACAATAATTAAAAAATTAATTGCATAGGAAACCTTGATAGGTATAGTGACAATTAAGATATATGATACTCAACCTTGACATATATGATACCCAATCTCCTTAGACGGAACTTCCACAAATATTCCAGACAATGGAGATTCTCGTACGTAACTTCCACAGAGGTTCCAGAAATTGGAGCTTCCTTGAACATATTTCAACTGTCAATAGTTCAAGAACATATTTCTGATGTGGAAGATCGGGCTACGCCGCAACCACAAAGAATACTTATAACTTCACTTGAACAGATTTCAACTATCAATAGTTCAAGAGCAAATTTCTGATGTGGAAGATCGGGGTATGCCACAACCACAAAGCATACTTATAAAAGAACCGGAAACTGTGATAGCACTTGTTGTGCAAACGCACCAAATAATGAAACAAGTAGAATAACTAAAGACAGTATTTCCTAAGCACAAATTCTGAACTTGTGTTCCGTATAAATACCACGCTTCTCGCGCCAAGAACAACTTCCACTAATCAAAGAGAATTACAAACTTAGGGGCAGAAATCAATTTCCTAAGAAATCGAGCCAAAAAGTAAATACCCAAGTAATTGGCAAAACTACAAATACCTCGCCAAGTGTATAGGGAAGAGGTGCACTTAATTAAATAGGGGAAATTGACCCTTTTATAAAGCAAAGGGAGAAGCAAAACCTATATATAACCGATGGATTGCATTGTGACACTCCCAAAACTCTAGTCCCAGCTTGACTACCGTCATCCTCAAGGGAACCTGTATGTCTCATATCATGAGACCCATACATGAGCAAATGGCCCAATAGGGCCCATCATCATACTCGCCCATACTCTGCCATGACCATACATTTCTATAGATCTAAGAGTTACATCACTTAATACAAAACATATTAAAACCAGTCGCTCTAATATATACACAAAATAAGAATCAAGGCCACACCGCCCGCTTCCATAATCCTGCCTTCCAAGGAGCTGCCTGCCTCGCCTCGCATCAGTTTCAGACTAGCAATCCCACGACGGCAGAGCGAACGCCTCGTAGAGATAAATCCTATAAGGGCTATTTCTCCTCTACCTAGGTACATGCAAATGATCACTTACGTCAAACCCACAACCAACTGTGCATACATGTTATATCTTATCATGGAAAAATCTACATGTGCATGTATGAGACGACACTCGTACATGGCCCAAGTACCGGTCAACTCCGACTCCACCACCTAACGCAAGTGCCAATGGGAAATCTGCATCGAGTCAATTCCGACTTATCTCACAACTCGCAGTCTATGATATTTATTTGATCGTTTCGCGTCTTTTGGGCAAATGTAACTTTTGGCCCTCACCGCGGGTCTCTACACCCTCCACATTTTCGGCTTTCACCGGTGGAGGTGCCTGTCACCAAAGCCGTTTTTCACCGAGGGGGTATCTATCCCCTACTTGCTACGCCCGACACATTTTATTTTCCATTTTCGTTTAACACTATGGAACTCAATTTGACTTCGTCCCATTCCCAAGCCCACATGATTCAACACCAAATGCAAAGGCTAAATCGCATTCATGTACACATACCCTCATGTAATGTGGTGTTACCGCACACCAATGCAATGCAATTTGTGCCACTGTACCTCAAAACCCAATATACCAATGTATGAAACCTTTACATGGGATGATCTCTTGGCACCGGTACACTATGTGTGTGCTAGTGAATACTCATGTTCCTAATGCACACAACATTTCATATATTTAACATACATGCAACCATGTTAATATTCCCATATATTCAAATCAAGACATCACATAAGCATGCACTAACCGTATTAGTTCCAGAAAATTCTGCATGGCATTCATTCGCACACAAGCCAATTTTTGATTTTCTCAGTCTTAAACTCAGAAAACAACAGCACATCCAAAAAACATGCAATAACCATATTAGTTCCAGAAAATGTGCATGTTAATATTCAAAATTCTGCATGTTATTCATCAGTCATCAGTTCCATGAAAATTCTAAAGTAACATTCACAATTCTGAATTAATATTCACAATTCTGCATGTTATTCATCAGTCATCAGTTCCAGGAAAATTCTGCATGTTAATCATGCATGAAAGCCTATGTAAATTCTGCATGTTTTTCATGGATACAAAACAGTTACCTAAACTGGAGTTTTTCTTCAGTATAAAAATGCAGAAGATTCTGCATGTTATCATGCATATATACACCAAACTGAGCTCTTCTTTTGATCAAAACCCAAAATATTCTGCATGTTAGCCATATGAGCTTCCATAAAATTCCATCATGTTTATGCATACAATAATACAAAACTGAGTTTTCAGTATAAAAACCTAGGAACATTCTGCATGTTAGTCATGCATACAAGGGACACATCAAACTGAGTTTTCTTTGATCTAATAACCCAAAATATTCTGCATCTTTAGTCATAGTATGAAAGCCCAGAAAATTCTGCATGTTTTCATGCATTACAATACTACACCAAATTGAGTTTTCTTCAGTCTAAAACCAAGAACATTCTGCATGTTGGTCAGTGCATGAAAGGATACACAAAACTGAGTTTTCTTTGATCTAAACACCCAAAACATTCTGCATGAAGCCTGTGAAATTTCTGCATGTTTTTCATTCATAAAATAATACACCAGATTGAGTTTTCAAACAAAACCCAATATCCCAGAGGTATTATGCAGAATGCAACTGAGTTTTCTTTGGATCTAAAAACCCCAAAACATTCTGCATGCTAGTCATGCATGAAAGCCCATAAAATTTGGGTAGTTTTTCATGCATAATGATACACCAAACTGGTTTTCTTCAGTCTGAAAAATCCTAGAACATTCTGCATGTTAGTCATGCACATAAGGCCACACCAAACTGAGTTTTTGATCTAAAACCCCAAAACATTTTGCATGTGCCATATGCATGAAAGCCTGTAGCAAATTTTGCATGTTTTTCATGCATACAATGATACACCAAACTACTGAGTTTTCTTCATAGTCTAAAACCAGAAAAAAACAGCATGTACAACATCACAATTTCAGTCTTCAAACCCCAGAAAATTCAGCATGGACATCACAATTCAGTCTTAAAACCCAGAAAATTCAGTATGGACAACATCACAATTCCAGCATGTTTTTCATTCAAACAATCACATAGAAAACTCAACCAAATGCCATTTCCATGGCCCCAAACAAGGAAATAACCAAAGAGGAAAGATCCCTCACCTCTTGAAGTGTGTAGGATCAGTTCTTGATCCACCCAAATCTGAAACAATGGAGGAAAAGACTTCTCCCCTCCCTTTCTCCTTTTCTTTTCTTTCTTCTTGTTTTCTTTTCTTCCCTTTCTTTCTTTTCTTTCTTTCTTTCTCTTTCTTTCTTCTTTTCTTCTCTACGAATTGTTTGCCATTTCTCCTCAAACTACCAAGTTGGTTTGACCTAGGGAGCCCACCTAACATCCACATTTGTCTGACACCTGGCTCAACCAAGACCAAGTGTTTCATGCCACAAATTTCATAACCACTTTCATGCCTACGCATTTAGCACAAGTTGACATTTGGCTCCCACCAACTCATGCAACTTAGGAGATGACACTTGGCCCATCCATGTGCCAAGTGTCTCCCATGCAAGTGCCACATGGCACCCCATGATCAGTCTGCTCCGATTTGAAATACGTGCAAAACCGATGCCTCGAATTCGACGCAGCTGCTGGGTTCAACTAGATTTCGCGAGATGATTCTAACGGCGTGATCCGCTTGTCATCCGAGTCTGAGAAAGATCTAGGTTTTGTCTCACTGCCCGTAAGACGCCACCCCGCCATTTTAAAAAAAACTTCCGGGTTTCATGCATAGAGACAAATATAATATTATATCTTCCTGTAAATCCTGCAAATGGTGCCATTATCCTAATTGCGTTTTTCCTTCATGCCTCTTTCGGGAAATATATTATCGGCGCTTTCGCTTGGTGACCACAAAAAAGCCTGTACTTGATCTTTTCCTCCATTTGTAGCTTCACCGTCTATAGACTACGCTTATGTGATGAATTAATCATGAAATTAAGAATTGATCAACTTATGAAATGAGATTCCTGTGGTAAATTACATGAGAAGATCGATGAGAAAAAAAAAAAAAACAGAGGAAAAGTGAGAAGAAGGTGACGATTTTATGTACAGCTTAGTTTTTCACAAGACATTATCTCTGATGACTTAATTTCCAAGTTTCGGGCTTCTCGCATGCTTTTCCTCGCCTTAGAGCACCAACATTTCAAAAGTCATGTGTAGGAGGTAGAGGTGATACGATCCCCACATAGACTCCCATAGGGTCGTGAGTGATACTTAATCTTGATGAGTTCTCTTACCTATCAAAGCCGGTTCTGGGCTTATGTACCCATTAGGAGGGGTCTCGGGCTTGAGTCCTAGAGGGACAGTTTACTACATGGTCAACGTTTCAAAAAGGCAAGGTATAGGGAGGGGAGGGGTTGTCTGAGTCCAATGGGGACATGACATGCGGTCAATCGCTGTGTGGCTATATGATAGAGAGGAGGGATCCTATGTTCAGTCCCAAAGTGGGGACAGTTTACTATATGCTCAACGTTTCAAAAAGGCAAGATATAGGAGGAGAGAGGTCCCGAGTTTGAATCCCAATGGGGATAGTTTACAACATGCTCAATGTTTAAAAAATGCAAGGTATAAGGAGGAGAGGGGTTCAGTCGAGTCCCAACAGTAGATGAATTAACTACATTCTAATTAAAGTTTTTAGTAGTTGTTAAGAAACCCCTAAATCCCAAAGAGAAATTAAAGTTAGATTTTCTCGAGATATTTTTCTGATTTACGGAGAGAGAAACGCCGACTTCAAGGAAAATATAGCTGAAATGGACAATGAACCGTTTGGAACAAGAGTGCTTCACCTCAACTCAGCTATCTTTGGTGCCTTAGAAAGAAAGAAATTAAATGTTGTTAAAATACTAAAGAAAAATCAGCTACAATTTTTACACAATTTCTTTGATCAAACATTTTTCTCACATTTCCCAAAGAACCAAACATGTGAGATACTTTGTGTAAACACTTGCTACCGATTTTCTGGTCGCAGACTTGAGCTTGGATTAGCCGTTTCTGCCTTCCTGCGGTTGGCTTTTTTCAGCTGAGGAAGAAAGGTTTACTGTACATAAATATGTTTTTCTTTTTTTTCTTCGTTTCTTCTTTTCTCTTTCTCTTCCTTCTTCTTTTCTCTTCTCTTTTTTTTCTCTCTCTCTCTCTCTCTCTCTCTCTCTCTTTTCCTTTTTTTTTTCCTCTTTCTTCTTCTTCTTTCTTTTCTCTCTCTCTCTCTCTCTCCACACTCTTTTTTTTTCTCCCCCCCCCCGCCCCCCTCCTCCTCCTGCTCCCTAACATCAGTCATCAAACAGGCACACAGCGCACTATCATAAATGTTTAAAATTCCTCATTGAAGAATATCAATGATCATGGACATGGAGTATAAGGCAGCAAATGCATTTGTTAAGTAAATATATATGAATTTAATTTCAACCCTGCTAGTTGCAAAAATATAACTAAATAAATATATAATTAAAAAATTAATAATAATTACAATTATTGTTTTAAGATAGATATAATATATATATATATATAGAGATATATATATATATAATATATATAAGATGTATATATATATATATATATATATTTTTTTTTTTATATTATACTACTTATAAAATAATATTTGATTTTTTTTTTTATATCTAGTCTCACTTACAATACAATTCATATAGTATTCTGTCTTCTACATAAATTTGTCTCTACTAGACTTCAACCCTCAACCCCTCCCCCCTCCCTAGGCCTCGCCTTGGCTCTTAACCATTTCTGAACTTTTGCTAGACCATGAGTAAACACACATGAAAGCGCCTTCAAGCCATACCACATCCGTACTAATCTCACACAAATTTATGAATCAAAATATAATAGCAAAGTTTCATCAGAGAACAGACAGCTATATTGTGCCTAAATTTAGAATGTCTTGGTTAAGGTAAATATAATCCCTAAACCATATATATCACATCATATTCTATGGTCTTGAACTAAATTTTTTTTAACACAAATTGGATTAGTAGGGTTGGTGGAATAATATTTACGTGGAATCCTTTAGTTCAAGGATGTATTTAATAGAGATATATATATATATATATATATACATATATATATATATATATATATATATATATATATATATATATATATAGTATATATATACATATTTATATTATTAAATATGAAAATAAAGTTGTTTATTTTAAAATAAATTTATAATTAGTTAAATATATTTATTTATTTATTTATTCTTATATTTCTATTATAAATCATGGCTAGTTTCAAAACCAATAGAGCTCACTCCATGAGGAAAGATAAGGAGAAGGTTCGAGTCCCAGCACAATCATAAAAAAAAACGCTATTGAAAATAAATCAAAAAATATTTTCTTCTTTTAATATTTTTTCTTTAATTTGTAGGTTCTGCGAACTTCCAATTGTGTGGGCCTTCTTTCTCTCTCCTAAATTTAGAGTTTTTAATGAAAATACATATTTAAAAAAAATATCAATCTAATTTGTTTAAAATACCTCTTAACTAGTGTTTAAAACTGTATTTATAGACTCTTGCTTTGACCTCAAGTTTAAAACCGTATTAACAACTCTGGTTTTAACTTAAAAAAAATAAAATTGTAGGCAGCAATTATGATTTTAATTTAAAAAATGTTTAAAGCTGTAGTCACTTTCGGTAGAACATAATAGTTTATTATTACTTTTTCTGAGTAAGAATATCTTGACTGGCATTTTGGAAAACGCATTATCTTGAGACAAAACCTTAACTTATGCTTGCAAAACACATTAATAACAGATATTTATTAAGAAAAGAAAGCTGTCCCTTCCGGATTCTATGGTAATTTGTTGGACAGTCTTAATTATTCAATAATTTTGTGAATCAAAGAATTGAAATTGTGGTATTAGGGGTTTCAAGGGCAGAGAAAGAAAGAAAAACAATCATCCATTCAGGAGAAACAAAGAGAGGGAATATGTTGGTAATGGTGGTCGCTTTGAACTCCACTGTTCAACACAAATGGTCAAGGATTTGAGAATGGGTTTGTGGATCAGTCACTTGAGCTTTCCACGCTAGCCGAGAATAAGTCAATACCACCGCCGCTCAGACGCCTATTGGAAGCCATGAGCACACTCATTCATTATGCATGTTATGTATACGATTATGTTGATATTCTTCCAATGTATTATAACTTACAAATATTAAAAATAAATAAATAATTATAAAAATTCTAAACAAGGCATTCATTTCATAAACCTGAATCATAATTTTTAATTTGCCTTGGGAAAGACTGAATGTAGATAGAGAACTATATTATCTTAATAAACTAAGTTCTTAATTATAATAAATTAATTGCCAATATTATGAAAAAGCAATATAGATTTAAATATCTTTATGATTAATGCATTAATGAATCCGTTTAAAATTTTTGTAATCAGAAAATAAATTTAAAAATAATAACCATTTCACAGATTTTCATTAAGTGTTTGTTTTTTAAGCTCAAACAAAGAGGCTTCACAGTCATGACTGGCGGATCTCCAAAGAAGTGTTATCACCTAATCTAGAGAGCCCAAGAGGGTTATGTTACCAAATGAAGATGGTATTCTTCCCCATAGTTCAGCTCAAACGTGAACTTTGTAGTTCATGAAGCTTCCACATTTGAAGACATGCTACGCGAGTTAGAATGACAGTTCACAAATGACGTATATACCAAAGTCTTCAATATTCATAACAAACACTAATATGTGAAGATTTCAAACTCCTCATGGGTAAAGTATGACTACTTGAGATTCCAAGCGATATCCTCGCTACAAAATTCTGACCCAAAATCCTTCAAGTCAGATTAATCGCTCCCCAAGAATATTTTATATTCATGATTGAACTTAAAATTTCAAAGAATACATCTTTAAACATTTTACATACTATTAACAAATATAATAATCGCTTTGAAGTAATAAATAAAAATGATAAATTAGATTAATTTAACTCGATTTTAATTTTCCATCATTTTTTCTTTTCTTCTACATTCTTCTATCTTCTTCCCTTTGCATTTTTCCTAAAGAGCATGGAAGTGTACATTAAGCAAACACCAAATAAGCCGATATAAGAGACAAAGATATGAAGGTCAACCGAAAATAGTGATGAGTCAACTGCAAGATGTTATAATGCTTTATTTAATCATTAAGAAGGTCAAGAATTTTTGATGATGGAAACTATCGAGGTTGTTCAAAAGACCTACTCCTACTAGTTGTAATACAAGGACAACTTTGAGGGATTTTCCCATAATTAAGTTGTTGTAAATTGTAATTTAAATAGTAGATATATAGTTTAACAGGGGGTGCTAAGTAAGATGGTCTTCTTACTGAGAGTAACAATTCATTTCCACACAAATAAAGTATCAACAACTTGTAATTAAAGGAGCATCAAGATGCCTCTATTAAAATATATGGTTTAAATTTTTGTGAGTGCCGGTCATCCACACTCGCATGCAAAGTCCTTGGACTTACGATCCAATACACTGTACATATCTTCTTGAATTTTTGCAGCTGTGATTGGTCTTTGCTCATGGAAAATGACAAGATCTTGATATCATTCAACCAAGGGAACTATGTCCAACATATATCGCCCAACTTCTTCACAACATTTTCTACATGCAAGAGATGAGGGAGATATATGTCATCCACTGTTTTCATTAATTTTATGATTTGGTTAAAGTCATTTTGCGTAGAAATTTATAAATGCAAATGCTTTACGCAAAGGAAACCAGAGACTTGACATATGAATGTGTCCACACTACTATGGAGATTTACAAAATTTATTTCACACACACTTTGAATTGTAAAGAAACCAAGAAGAAGTACTAATCACTTATAAATACAATGCAATTTAATAAGAAGTGTATACTTAATAAGAGGCTTCAAATTAATATCCAGTGATACAATGTCTTCATCTTCTTGTGCACACAATGTGTTGTCCATCCATCTATGGTGTCCATTATAAATGAAAAGTGAAACGAATCCACCATTTACATGATCGCTGAAGATAAACTCACCAGATCCACTCTGGGACGTCAGTCTGAACAACTCCTTCCACTTTACAAAGGGTTTGGTGTATTGCGCCACAAGATAAACCACAGAAATGCCCTGATTAATCTCCATTTTCAGCGGATTGCGTGGATCCCTCTCACCCCACATCGAACCTCACCTTTCTTAGAACATTAGTCCTCCAAACAATGAACACAAAGGCCCACGAGATCGGTGGTTTATTCCGTTACAGTCTGCTCCAGTAACAATCTTTCAGCTGAAAGGTCCCACATTCAACAGCTGCCCAGAGCTCAGAACCCAACTTAGCCAACAGCAAGTTGAAGGCAAATCCCAAGAACTTGGCTCCTCTCGGTTGAGGAACTCGGGCTCTTGCTAATAACAATCTCACCTGGTGATCCCTACTTCAAACTGGGGAACCCTCATCTTCAAACATTATAAACAGAGGCGAGAACAACCTCGTAGGGAAGACTCCCTGAGGAGCTTGGTAAAACAAGTATAAACTTTATTCAATTAGGTATCAATAGATTAACAGGCACATCTCCTCTGTAGTGTACAATCTCTCAGCATGCCACTTAACTTTCATCTAATCTGAACCTGAGAAGTTCTGTCGATATTGCGTTGCCTTTCCTCATTCGCTACTAGGGTCTTGCGTAAAACCGACCACAGGTCTGCCTCCCCATTTCATTATCTAATGCTTCAATGTTTGAAGGTATCTTTCTCTATAAACAATTTCACTCGGGCTATAACACTAATTTGGGAAGGCGTAAACCTTCTTGAGCTTTAGCAAATATGGCTTAAGAATCAAGCTGTCTCCTCCATAGAGATGATTTGTTTCATTGACTCTAGCAACCGCACTCTCGGTTACAAACAATGATTTAAACAATTTTCTCAAAGGCCCTTTAGTTAGCACAATTGCTAATTTCAACCCAACTTTCAATGATAGTTAAGGGAATCAACCATTCATGGAACAATTCTTCTGGGGCATGAGAATCTTGTAAATCCACATACCTTGACGGATTAAGAATCACCAATTTATCATTCCTTCCAACATCAAGTAAGCTTCATAAAATGCAAGCATTAGGTTTGCTTGGAAATACCTTCGAGGAATACGCCTCTCAATCGGTACTTAACCTTGTTAAATCTTGATTTGAAGTAACAACAACTTGGTGTATGTACCTTCCAAATAGTAGCCTGTCAAAATCTAGAATATTTGACTCTTTCTAACAATGCCCTCGTGGTTCAATTCCTAACTATGTTATAGGCCCTTCCTCGCCAGGGTCCTTTCAATTAGGTGGCAACATTTAATGGGTGTGTCGCCATTGAAGTTGGCCATTTGATTAACTTTGTAGATTAGATTCCTGAATACAGATGACAAAAAGCTCTTCCAAACTCTTTCGGGTAATCGTGTGGAAATGCAGTGTCTCAATTTCTGATGGTAATGCCTTTGAAGGTGAGATTCCTACATCGCTGCAAACTCTTCGAGGTTTAGAACACTTGGATCTTTCTCGCAATAAATTTTCTGGCAAGATCCCGATGTTTCTTGGGGACCTTCCTTTTTTGACCTATTTGAACTTGTCTTTCAATGAACTTGAAGTGAGGGAAAACTTCTACTGAGGCCAATGTCAACATATTTCACAGCGAAACAAAATCTATGTGGAGGCTTCCAAGCTTCGTCACCTTCCCACCTCGTGTCAATGTCACCTCCTATTCCTAAGAAACGAGGAAGCGCCCCTATGCCAAACTACTCATTCCAAGAATCGTTGAACTTTATCCCTTGAGCCAGTCGCCTGTTTTTTATCATTATCATTTCAAGGGTGGAAGAAGAAAATGAGGACAGCTGCCTCTTCTATTGCCAATCTCTAATGAGCAATTCCTGAGAATTTCATTTGCAGAGCTCCATAAAGCTACTGAAGGCTTCTCAGAGTCCAATAAGATCGGTGTTGGGAGCTACGGCTCTGTGTACAAAGGAATCCTTGATCAAGATGGACTAGCCATTGCGGTAAAGGTGTTCAATCTTCCAAAAAGGGGAGCTTCCAAGAGCTTTATGTCGGAATGCAAGGCCTTGAGAAAAATTCGCATAGGAACCTCGTCAAAGTCTTGAGTGCTTGCTCTGTTAGACACTTTCGTGGTAATGATTTTAAGGCTCGTGTTTGAATTTATGTCTAAAGGAATTTGACTATGGTTACATCCAAAAGCAATAGAGGATGAACCCCAAAGGCTTACCTTCTACAAAGACCGACACGCTATCGACGCTGTCAGCGGCCAGAGTATCTTCACACTCACGCATGTCATTGTTGTTCATAATGACCTTAAGCCCAATAATGTTCTTTCTCTCTTGACGCATGATATGACGGGCCATATCAGTGCGATTTCGGGTATTTCAAAGATCACTTTCGCCATTCAGAGCGACTATGATTGCTACAAGTACCGGTATAGAAAAATATAGCTCTAACTAACAGAGAAAGGATCATGAGTTACATTGCCCATCAATTTCATTGCATGGCAACATATCTCTATTCATTTTATGTTCAGTTATTTCACGGATATAAATAAATCTCCATTTTTTTACTTGTACTTTATAATAATTATTATGCATTGTATGGCGTGTATGGTCATAAAGCCATCAAGGGGAGATAATGTATAGTTGTAACTTTAACGAGATGTTTCATCGAAGAACACCAACTGATAGCGAGTTCCAAGATGGTCATACTCTTCATAACTATGTGAAAACGTCTTTGCCTGACCGAGTCATGAAGGTAATAGACCAGACCTTGCTTTTAGAGTCGGATGAAAGTGGTAAAAGGAGGAATGGCCAATGCAAGATTGGAAATTGGTATCATATGTTCCATGGAATCACCAAAAGACATGAGATATGTGACGGAAACAATGAATTGCGCCATCAAGAACCTCTTCTTAAGGGAGGCAGGCCCTTTACAGGGAATGTAGGAGGAGGATACAATGGAAGAACACGCATCATACATATCTAGCAATGGCCAATGTTTTTGTTCATCCCTTTTTGTTCTTCATTTTCTACTTCTATGGTCTATTATCATGAGGTTTCTTCTTCCTCGCTAAACCAAATCCAAGTGCCATGTTTGTTTCCTCGTTGCACACTAAGATCGAAAAGATTGTCACCCGCTTTCAAGGTTAAATAAATTCACCGGCATAAATTTAGATTATGTGATTGATGAATGGCAAAGAATATGATCTCTCGGAATACATGCGTAGCTAAACATAAATCCCTTATGAACTGACCATCAAATTTAAGGATGTCCAAATCGTTGAGAGAGCAGAGACTGGTTAAGAACTTGGAATTTCATGTTCCATGGAAAATAACATGAATCTTAATTCTCCAAGTCCAATCTCCTTGGTGTCTACAAATTCTTATTTTTGTAGATTCCATTCCCTATCATGTTCATCTATATGTCTTAGAGGGCCAACATCTCAATTGAACTAAAGACCTTATCTACGCAAGGAGTAATGTTCAACCATTTAATCTTGTTGTCCAAAAATGATTTTTTTTTAAACAAAAAATAAAAATAAAAAATAAAACTAAAGGATGTTTACTTTTAAGAGGAATATATGGTATTTTCAAGTCTTTTTTTCAATGGGTAAGGAAAGATTCATCTTTGTCATGTGCATAACGAAGAACCATTATAAATTCTCTAAGTTGTATAAATTGATCAAACCCGATGAGGTCATAAATTACAAAAGATTTGTTTTGGTGGTATAATAATTACATGCATATAACAATGAAATAAAAATAATAATTATAGGAAACAAAAATAAATAAATATTTTTAAATAAAAATGATTTACACTGGTAATGTTAAGTGAGTCTATTTTGTGACTTAACTGGTACTCGTCTACAAGCCATTAATTAGAGGTCCTATATATATATATATATATATATGTGTGTGTGTGTTTGTAAGTGAATCATATCTTTAATGAAGTCCTTAAACTTTAATTCTCTCACACATATGCTTATGTACACTCATGCCTTTGATATTTGCTAATCATGAAAGTTAATATGAAATGCATTGATCTATATCATAGCGAACATCTTGGACAATTTCTCATATACAAGGGTAAGCTCTATCTTAGTAAATGGGACTCATACATTGTATAAATTTTCACAGTTAGTGCTCTATATTCAACTAAAAGTATTAATCCTAGAATTACACTGTCATCATTGTTATCAAGAATAGGAAGAAACTCGTCACTTAATGGAACATGTGATGCCATGTACTCCCTTATTTTACAATCTCTTTCATCCCAAACATAATGCGATCCATGATTTCTATTACTCGCTTCAAATAAAGACATTCTACCACAAAATCAAGAAGAGTAGACCATCCTGAAGATGCCGCCTAGAATGAGGAAACTCTTAGCCAAAACAAATCTCACCTAACTCCGTGAGGGCATTTCACCATGGAAAGGCGGTTTTGGCTCCATTGATCCGAGAAATGTGAGGTTTCCAACATAAAAGTAGAGGACCTTTACTAGTCCAGCAGTGGATGGACTTAGACTCCATTCCATATTTGATCTGCATCGATTCACCTAAGGAACTAACTATGTGCGCATATATATACATCAATTACTTACAAATTTTCAAGTAATTTTTGTGAGTGCCGGGTCATCCACACTACATGCAAAGTTCTTTGACAAGGACGTGGACGCCCATACACTATAAATTATTCTCTTGACTCGGGCGTGGTAGATTGGGTTTGTTCATGGAAAATAACAAGATCTAGATATTATTCACTCCAAGGAAACTATGTAACATATATCATCTTAATTTCTAAGCAATATTTTCACATTAAGGCTAGGGATGGAGGGATATATATATACATATACATGTCCATCCATTGTTTTCATTAATTTTATGGATTTAAGTTCAAGTCATTTGTGTGTGTAGAAATTTACAAATGCCCATGCCTTACGTGAAAGGGAAACCACAGGAAACCATAGAAATTCTACAAATGCCTCATGTCCCATATTTTCACTATGGAGAGCCACAAATTTTAGAACCCATTATCAAGTCCTTGAGCCCAAGCCACTGCTCATGGACATAAAGTCAAGTCATCTTTGAATTGTGAAATAAAACCACAGTTAAGTACTAATCACTTTCTCAGATAAATAAGAAGTGTACTTAATAATGTTCTACGACTGAAACATATATAAGAGGCTTCCTGACACTTGAATTATCAAGGAAAGGGGCTATTCATAGATTTAAGGAGAGTAACTATGTTTGCACCATTGGTTACATGTCATATAAATAACGCTTTTTGAATTTAAAAATATCTGAAGTTCATAAAAGGGAATACAAATGCATTGCTCTTTTTCTAAGTTACTGAAATATATTCATTAATAAAGCAGATTAGTATGTGATAATGGGATATTCTACTCCAATAATTCTTTTGTCCTAATTCTAGTTAATTTCTGGTGTCATACGCACTATGCTGGATTTTTACTAAAGACTTTTACATCCCAAATATGTTCTAAGAGCATCACTGACATCGGCAGAAACATTTTCCTTCCCAATACTCTAATTCTAAATATTTATTATTCATGACGTTAAACAAAGTTTACTACTTCTATGTTTATTTAAGTTTGTATAACGCTTACATTTTTCTTGGTACTCTCCTTTTTTTTTTTTTTTTTTTTTTTTATGATTTTGCTGTTTCTTTCTTTAAAATCTCAAGTGTTATGTTACGAGTTCATTTCTTACTTCTAGCCATGAACTTTGCCAGCATGGCTTTGGTTTTTGACTCTCCTAAATTTGAGAGAATGGTTTGGTTTTCTTATTTCTGGGCAGATTTAATTATTTATTAGCATTATTATTTTAACTTTCTAGAATTCAATAGATTTAGTTTTATATAACAATTCATTTATTTTCATTTCCATTTTAAACTTTGTTCTTTCTCTCAGAGATCTAGCACCAAATTATTATGGTTTTAGAGATGAAATGGAGACTATAATCCTTTTTAATGGGTTGCTATGAAACAAGCCTTGACTAGCAACATAGAATAGGCATTTCGTTCTTATGACATTAATATCAACAAACTAGTACTCTAGGTTGGACTCATTTGATTTTCGTTATATGAAACAACTTCAATTTCATAAATGTCATCACCAATTATGTTTATTTTCGTGCTTCTATTTCTTATCAGTATTATGGTGCTATTTATTATTCACTGGGCTTTCCCGTTAAGTCATATTGAAACATTAAGACTCATGATAAGTTCACTGTACTATAAGGGTGGTATCTCGCAGGGTCCTGGATCATGTAACATAGTCTTGGCAAGATTATGGAATTTCTTAAACATGTAGAAGTTCAAAGTATTGGTTTTGAAACATCTGTAAATACATTCGAATACTCTAAGATATTACTGGATTTTGGCTTCATTAAGACCAAGAATCGCATTTTCAAGTATTATTATGATTTGCATTAAAGAAACACTTAGTCAAGCAGGCTTGCGCTCTGCTTGGTGCCGTGAATGCCGCATTAGTATCTGCCAAGAGAAGAGCCTTGGAACAATTGCCATGGTTATTTCACGTTGTGCTTATTTGTTTTTCTCTCTTGAATTTTTTATAGTTTTTAGTTATTTTATTATAGATTAGATTCTAGATATGCTCATACCCTTGCTCAAAATTTCATCTATAATTTGATTAGTGTTATGCTTCCATCTCATATTTATAGTTTTATTTCGTTATTAGAAAATACTTTCAATTACCCTTGCTTTTTTTGGTTGTGTTTTTACTTAGATGCAAGAGCTCCTCTTTATCTTATTTTCAGGTTCTTTAATGTGCATTTTGCAAATTTTTTTTTAAATGAGAAGGACGCTAAATAGTTGAAGTGTGGACAGCTTTCAAACCGAAGAAGAATATGATGGGTAACAAGACTCTGGTCATACATACATGGTGGGTTTTTTTGCTACGAAGCGACATGTTGATGAATGTCTTCCACCTCTAGTCAGTATCCTTGGCATGATTTCTTTTTTAAAAAACCCTATTAAAAATCTCAAAAGACTTTTACTTAGTGGATTCAAGCTTATCTTATTGCTTAGCAACCTGGGACAATGTATAGATTTTGGTCGATAAAATAATCTTTACTCACAAGTAACATGATGAGTTATTTGTTAAAATACTGACAAATAAAAATGAAAGGAAAACTCTTCACAATATACAAGTTTTTTCTACTTCCAAAATCTTAGTAAAAACTCCTTCCCTCACGGAACCACCTTCATGACATGTAAGCTTACATGATAAATGATCTAGATATGGAGCCACCCACATATCAAGGATGCTAAAACATTTATAATTGTTTTTCATAGGATATGCTAGTTTACTAAATACTAATACTCACTTCTAAACAAAGATGATAACCTTGAGGTATCCTTGATATTTCTCATAGTTTGAGAATGAGAAAAAGAGTATACAAATATAAGATACTTGGAAACTATTTTAGGAGGTTAGTAAAAAGCTGCACTTTTAATAATTAGTAAGAAAAGTATAGATTGTTACAAATGAATTTTATTTAGAAGTATAGTGATATTATTAGTGCCATTTAATAAATTAAGTAATTTTTAAATATTAATTATGACTAATATACCAAATTAAAATCATAGCAAAAAAAAATGATAAAAAAGGTATTTAGATGGGAAACATTCTAAGAGATTTATAAAAATATAAGAATTCATGTATTGTCTTGGTTATAGTGAGAAACTTGATTTTGGTTTAATTAATCTTATCCAAATCCTATGAAATTAAACTTATAATGATATAAATATGTTGAATATTTTCTTGTGATGTTACATGGGTTAATAGGTCTATTCTTATACAGTAAAAACATGTTTAATTCTTGGGTATTTGTTGCTTACTTTTCTAATAATATTGTGTTTATCCTATTAGGTGTCCCAAGAAATATATACAAGAAGATGAAGAAGAAACAAAGAATCACCGCTTATGAAGATAATTTTTTGCTTTTCAATTTAAGTTTGTATCTAAAATCTGAATTGAATGTCTTGGTCATGTGTTTATAGAAAATAAAGAGAAATTCAAAAAATATTATTTATTTTTAAGGTAAAAGATTTAATTGTTATTGTCCTAATTACTTAGAATGTTAATTAGAAAAACAGTTTCTTAAGCTATCGTTTTCTTTTATTCAAAATTGAAACAATAATAAAAATATTGGATTGTATAGGAAACCTTGATAGGTATAGTGACAATTAAGATATATGATACTCAACCTTGACATATCTCGATACCAATCTCCTGGATGGAACTTCCACATATTCCGTGACAAGGTACAATGTTTCTAGATTTAACTTCCAGATATTCCGTAAATTGAGCTTTCTTGAACATATTTCAACTGTCAATAGTTCAGAATGATTGAAGGAAGATCGGCCACGCCGCAACCACAAAGCATACTTATAACTTCACTTGAACATATTTCAACTATCGATAGTTCAAGATAAATTTCGCTGTGGAAGATCCGGGTATGCCACACAAAGCATACTATAAAAGAACCGAAATCGGATAGCACTTGTTGTGTAACGCACTGCAAATAATGGAACAAGTGAATAACTAAAGACAGATTTTTGCCACGCAAAATTTAACGAGGTTCCATATAAATACCTACATCCTCAGGCACCAGAAAACAACTTCCACTAATCAAAGAAAATTACAAACCTAGAGCCACAAATCAATTTCCTAAGAAATTACGCCAAAAAGTAAATACCTGCCAGCTTGGGCAATAATACTACAAATACCCTCATGGATGTGGGGAAGAGGTGCAATTTAATGCAAATAGGAAAGACCCTTTTATAGGGTAAAGGGGAGATGCAAAACCCATATATAACCGATATTGGATCGTATAAAGACAAACATATAACACATATCTCTCCCTTTATAGTCCTTAAATGGTACCATTTATCCACATGTTTTCCTTCATGCCTTTTAGGCCTCCTATTGTGCTTAGGTACCTATCAGAGGGGTCTCGTTTGAGTCCCAATGGGGATAATTTACTACATGATTGTTGACATACTGTAGCTTATTTGAAATCAAAGTGTTAATTGATATGGTTGTCCAAATGATGGATGGTTTAAAATGTTGGAAGCCAAATTGTGTGTTCTAATGGTTTGGCTTGTGATGTGTTTATGTATGAACAAGGTCATCAGACGGTGGTCTGTCAGAGCTGCCGAGATACAGGTCAGCTACTCAGTTTTATATAATGTAAGTCGCCATTATCAGATGACTCAGGATGTCAATATATGTGTGTATAATATGTTGACATGTACTGTGTGGTTTATTTGGAAATTGTATGTTAATTGATATGGATTTAATCCAAATGATGAATGGTTTAAAATGTTGGAAGAAAACAGAAAAGTTCAATTATTGGCTTGTGACGTGTTTGTGTATAAACAAGGCCATTGCATGGCTTGGTTGTGGGCTATTTGTGGACATGGTATCACAATTAAGCCTAGAGTATAATGTAAGTCATTGCTTGATTGGTGATGACTTGTAGATGTTAATATATGTGTGTATAATATGTTGACATGTATTGTATGGTTTATTTGAAATTACATAATTGATACAGGATTGTCCAAATGATAATATTGAAATGCCAGCCAAATTGTGTGTTCTAAATGGTTTGGCTTGTGATGTGTTTGTGTATGAACAAGGCCATCAGATGAGTCAGTTAGGGAATATTTGGTAGTAATATAGTGTCACAATTAAGCCGTAGAGTATAATGTAAGTCATTGCTTGATTGGTGATAGACTAGATGTCATTATATGTGTATAATATGTTGACATGTATTGTGTGGTTTATTTGGAAATTGTATATGTTTATTGATACGATTGTCCAAATGATGCATGGGTATTATGCATGGTTTAAATGTCCATATAGCACTCACCATATGACATGGAGGCATGGAATGGCAGAACTAAGATTATATGCATGAGGCATCAGTATTAATCGGGTGCGGTGCATGGTCATAATCATTCATCATTCTCAGGAGCAGTGGTGAGTTTCTAGATTGATCACTAAACGGAGTCTCACAGTGCATTTCATAGCTTTGAATAAAGCTATTTATCTAGATCGCCCAATGCTTTTTGAATAAAGCTATTTACTCCAGATCGTCCCAATGCTTTGATTAAAGCTGTTTATCGGAGATTGTCTAATGCTTTTAATTAAAGCGGTTTATCGGAGACTATCCAATGCTTTTGAATAAAGTTGTTTATCAGAGACTGTCCAATATTTTTTAATAAAGCTATTTATCGGAGACTATCCAATGTTTTTGAATAAAGTCATGATTCGAGATTGTTCAATGGCTTAATAAAGCGTTTATCTGAGGATGTCCAATGGGTTTTAAAACAAAAGCTTTTGTTTTGGATAAAGGGTAATAGGTGAAACACCAATATTAAAAAGTTTTACACTTGGCATAAGCATGTGTGAAGGAGTCATGAGGACTGTTAAAGGCAATGAGTGACACTTCATTCATGGTATCTGTACATTCCAGAAAGTGAAACTCGCATTTTACTTTAATGCTTTGATCGTGTGAATATGGCATTGTACAGATTTTAGTGGGAGTAGCCTATATAGAAAGCCATCTACTGGGCATTGCTCACTCTTGTCGTAGGGACCCCCTTCAAAGGAGAGTAGTGGACGACGCTCACTCGAGGTCGTAGTTATGAGGAAAGCCAAGCCGAGTTTGTAATTAATTTTTGTAAAGAAGCTTGAACAAACTAGTTCTAGCTTGTATTTTGTGTAAAAAGAATTGCAAAAATACTTTGGAACAACCTTGTTCTAATTTGTAATATTTGTAAGAGTGTTGTACTTAAACTCTTGAGGACTATGATAATTAGTCTTGCATATCTCAGATCAGGATGAGGGGTCCCATAGGGCCACTTTCACTCATGCACTGGGACCAAGTGAGGTCATTGTATTATATTGGGCCATGTTGCCAGGTTTTTTCGTACAGGTTGTATTTTGGGTAGAGCTCCCGTACAAAGAGACTCTGCCCGATTTCTCAACTACGGGTCTCAAAAAGGGGACTGTGGGTGTGGTGTCGGGTTACCCGGATATCCACGAGTCTTCCGCGGGTTGTCAACGAACCCCCAGGTTTTTAAAGTGTTTAGACGGAGGGAGCTTTTTCGTGGAGAACAAGTCCTCTTGGGTGGAAAATTAATCTTTGTAGTACAATATTTCAAGTGAGAAAGCTGAAGAAGGAGGAAATGGAGGGTGTAAGAGATTGGGGTCACTAAGATTTGTCTTTACTTCTCTCTTCCTTTGTTTTCTTTTGACGTGGTTGCTTTTTCTTTAAAGTATTTTAGTTTGTTTAGTTTAGATGTACCAAAGACATAAAATGGTGGATTTCTCCCAATTTATATTGATCGATGTATTATTTTCATGTGTTGGAGTATTTCATTTAGTCTTAATGTTTGTGGGTGCCATTAATATTAACATAATTGTGGGTTTGATTTTGAGACCTAGAAGTGATGACTGAGCTAGACCATGGATGAAATGTCATCTAATTATCATGAGATAGATATATAAATGAGATTATGCTAGACAGGCTCTTTGGTTTATTGCATTCCTAGGGTTTGTGGTTGAGTAGTAGATGCAAAATACCTAAATCCTAGTAGTGTGAGCTGCTTGAGATCTTTACATATACATTAGCGGAAACTGTCACTTCCCCATATGAAAAAAATATTGATTGATTATGCGTTAAGAGGTTCATATATGATTGTTTGGGTAAAATGCCCTAAGGCTTTTTAGTCTTTATTGAGTCGTTTTAGTTTAGGATTTGCATGCTAGCTTAGTATAATTTGAGTCTTTCATAAATTTTCTGAATGCAATCCAACAGATCTGGGCTTTTAATGGGAGTCACTTAGTAACCCACCCTACGGGACGATACTCTTACTTTCATTATATTACTGAGGCGACAAGGCACCTTACGCATAAATGCGTACTCATTTTATATACACATCACATTTCATCGAGCTCATGTTTAAAGGCATAACATGAGTGACAACACTTACATTACATGAAAAGTGATTAGCTTTTTAAAAAATGTACTTATAAGTAGACATGAATAAAGACATAATATGAAAAACTAAAATGATCTCTCATGAGTCCAAGTTACCTCATAACTAAAAAGAATGCATGCACTTAACTCTTTCCTGTTGGAACTATAGGAACAAGTATGTTGAACTAGTCAAGTTTAAAAGATCGCCAATAACCACTTAGTTATCAAAATGATATATGCATCAATTTCTTTCCTACTATTAATCATAGGGACAAGTATCGTTAAACTAGTCGCTTGAGAGACTATAGGCCAATCACCATTCGTCGTCATAATCAATATTTAAAATTATGATAAGATTCATAATACAATGACTAAGAGAGATTTGCAGATGATAATATCTGGCCCTAAAAGAATTATCAAACAAACACCCATGGAAAAAGCTGAGTAGTTCAAAAATTCAGAAAAATCAACTATATAATAAACTAGCTTGGTGGATTTAATGCTAGTCAAGCAAGAAAAAGCCAAATATTAAAAAAAATTTAATTATCATGTTTGTGAAAGTTATTTCCTTTATAAAGTTTTCTATACAAATTCTCGATAGAGAAGTTCATGGATTCTTCCTTTACCATCCACTAATTGGATATTTCCAAAGGCAAAAGAATTCATGTCTTTCTAAGTGCATGACAAATTCTCATTTTAGTATCAAGAAAATTAAACAGATGAGGACCCCTACATAAATGATAGTGGACCCTATGAAAATCTCCATAGTGTCGAAGAAAATTAAAACCACACCACCCCACACCCCTCCCCTCCCCCCCCAATATCCCTATATAAATATTGACCCTATATATACTGGAACCACACACAAATTGGAAAATTCCTTAGTGTCAAGAAAACTTCAAACAATGATAATCTCCAGTTACATGTTACTCGTTGGAAACTAATGACACAAATAATAAAATACGTTAAAGAAAAACACCAAGATTTTACATGAAACCCTTATGAAAAACCACATGATGATAGAGGAGAAAGCTTCACTATGCATATAAGAATAATTACTGCAGTACAACGGGATAGAGAATTAACCCTAGAATGTTGATATATAGCACCTCGAGCAAAAAGGTCCATACCGAGAGAGGCCAAAAACCAAGTAATTTGTTTCCTATTTTCGTATTTAAATTGTCAGAAGTCTCATTACATTTGAATAAGAATCTCTCGCCTTCATTTGCACTTTTTCTTAAAAATTCTGATATACAACAATGGTAGTTGCCAATCTAAATCAGAACCAGGAGATAGGAGTACTTAACTCACTTTTGTATAAATAGAATACTTAATGTTCATTCTCATGTCTTCAATGATTTATGTTCACTGAACAAAAGATAGATGCTTCTGAAATAATAATCCAAAGAAGTATGAAGGCCTTGGTGTGTCTTTCTTTTTCTATCACGCTTCTTTTGTGCATCCATCTATATAGTTCACACCGCCAAGAAAATAAAAATGAAATCGATCGACTTGGCGTTGGTTGTTTTAAAGGATGGATCACCCATGATCCACTTGGGATGCTCGCTTTTGGAATGACTCACTCCATTTTTGTCGGTGGTCGTGTATCAGACTCGGCATGTCCATGAGTCACCCAATTTAAATCTTATTTCAGTGGACTGGGTGGGACCCCTCTCACCCCATATCGGGAACCTCACCTTTCTTAGAACAATAGTCCTCCAAAACAACATCTTCCATGGCAAAGTGCCCTCTGAGATCGGTGGTTTATTTCGCTTACGAGTTCTTGTTCTTAGCAACAATTCCTTTGAAGGAATGATCCATACCAATCTCACAAATTGCTTCGAGCTTAGGAACTTAACGAATTGACAACAAGCTTGAAGATTTAAAACACAGGAAGAACTTGGCTCCCTCTCAAAATTGGATAAATTTTGGGCCTCGCAGTAACAATCTGCAGTGTCCAACTTCACTCGGGAACCTCTCATCCGTCACTTCGATTGTCAACAAAGATTCAACACCTCGGAAGGAAGCATTCCTTAGGAGCTTGGTAGAACAAGTCTAGGCTTATCTAATTAGGTTTCAATGGCATTACTGTGTACGATTCCTTCTTTCTCCGTACAACCTCTCAAACATGCGCATTCCTAATTTGGAACTAACCAACGAGGGAAGTTCAAAGTCAGATACGTGTCGCTTTCCTCATCTCCGCGGCTAGATTCTTTCAAAAACTAATCTATGTGGCCTGTTCGCTTCCATTATCTAATGCTTCACGCTTCAATATATCTATCTCATTTCAAACAGATTCACTGACAAGCAATTAATCGAATTTGGGAAGGTTGTAAACCGTTTCATAAACATACAGAATCACTGGGTTCCTCCAGAGGAGATGATCTAGCCTATTGATTCTCTAGCAACCCGCACTCCAATTTCAAAGAATGCTTTAGTAACAATTTTCAAAGATCCTTTAGGTATAATAATACTTTCTCACCCAACTTTTTGATAGATTTGGAATTCAAACTGCATTCATGGAACAATTCTTCTGAGAGAATCCGTAAATCTAACATATCCGACTCGATGGGAATCAACTCACCGACAAAGATTCCTTCTAACATCGAAGACTTACAAAATGCAAGAGTTAGTTTGTATGGAAAACAGCACTCTCTGAAGAATACCGTCTCACCGGGTAACTTAAACTTATATCAAACCCACTGGTTTAAGAACGACTTGACAGAGACATGCCCATTCAATCTATCACTTGTTAAAACCTACTAGAATTGTACCTTATGACAACAACCTCAATGGTTCAATCCTCAGCGATGTTAAGTGAGTCTTTCCTCACTTGTGGATCTTTCAATTTGGTGTGCACCTTTATCAATAGTTCAAGGCCATTGAAGGTGGCCATTTGAATAATCTTGAACTATTAGATGTCTCTTAACAACAACCATCGTGGTCTTCCAAACATTTTTTGCGGTAACTGTGTGAAATGCAGTGGCCTTCTAACTTGATTGCAATATCTTGAAGGTAGAGATTCCAAGATCACAAGGGAACTCTCCCGAGGTTTAGAATACTTGGATCTTCTTGTAACAAATTTTCTTGCAGGATCCCCAATGCTTGGGACCTTCCTTTTTTGACCTATTTGAACTTGTCTTCAATGAACTCAAGGAGAAGTACCTCGCTAAGGCCAATCACCATTTCACTGAAGGAAACAACAATCTATGGGAGGTCTCCCAAGCTTCATCTTCCTACATGCGTCACCTCCTTTCCCCCGGGCAAAAAAGAAAGCGCTTTACAAAAACCATCATTCCAAAAATCATTGCAACTTTATCCTTGAGTTTGTTGGCCTTGTTTTTCATTATCCATCTGAGAAGGAAGAAAATGAGGAATAATGCCTCTTTTGCACAATCTTCCAATGGGCAATTCCTAAGAATTTCATTTGTAGATCTCCATAAAGCCACTGAAGGCTTCTCGGAGTCTAATAAGATTGGAGTTGGGAGCTACGCCTGCGGTACAAAGGAACCTTTGAACAAGATGGAAACATCCATTGTGGTAAAGGTCTTCAATCTTCCCCGCGGGAGCTTCCAAGAGCTTTATGTCGGAATGCAAGGCTTTGAGAAAATCCGATATAGAATCTGGGTCAAAGTCTTGAGTGCTTGCTCTAGCTTCGACTTTCAAGGTAATGATTTAGTGGCCTGTGTTTGGAGTTGATGCTTAAAGGAAATTTGGATGGATGGTTACATTCAAAAGTGAGAGGATGAACCACCCCAAAGGCTTTCTACTCTCCTTCTACAAAGACCGACATCGCTTATTGATCGCTAAGCTTCAGATTATTTTTTTTCTACACTCCTCTTTCTCACACTCAATGCGATGAAATTATTGTTCATAATGATCCGGGCCTAAAGAATGTTCTCTTCACGACATGATAAGCGATAGGCCAAGATCTGATTTCGGTATTTCAAAGATCACTTCTGTTGTTTCTAGCCCTGTGATTGCTACTAGTTTTGGCACATACCAAAATAGCTCAAATACAATGAAAGGATCCATAGGCTACATTGCTCCAGGTACCAAATTCAACTAGAAGTAATTAAATATCTCTATACTTTTATGTTCGGTGGTATTTAATTTCCATGGATTTGATATGAATAAACTCCATTTTTTTACCACTTGTAATAATTATTATGCGTAATATGGTGTCCATGGTCATGTGTCTAATCGAGAGATATGTATAGTTATGGAATCCTTATTAGATGTTTACCTGAAGAAGACCAACTGGAGAAGTAGTTCCAAGATAGTCATACTCTTCATAACTTTGTGAGAACTTTTGCCCAGCCAGTTCTGAGGTCGGGATCAGCCTTTGCTGAAGCAAATGAAATTGGTAAATGAGGAATGCATCACCGCAAAGATTAAAATTGGCATCAAATGTCCCATGGAATCATCAAAGACCGGAATAGATACATGACACAACCAATAAACTACACTCCATCAAGAACCAGTTTATACATTGACTAATACATTTACATATTTTCTCCGTTCGATAATACATTGACTAATTATGGTAATACATTACGAAGGTTATAGTAATACATTCACTACTCAATATATACATTATAATTTTTTTAATTCCAACTAATTAATGAGAGGCAATTTCAAAGCTTTATCTTTAGTGTACTTTTTGTATGGAACTGTGACTATTATTTGTTTGGAGGGTAACCCGAATCCATGTAAATCCAATTTTGATGATATATGAACAACATTTTCAAATGATAATATGATAAATACTTTTCCTTTAAGTTTCTTTCTAAGATTCATTTTTTCGTTATAAATTTTTTTATCAATAGGAGGGTACTAATCTTGAAGGAAATCACAATATTACAACCTCACTCTACAAGGCTAGAGTGCCCTCTTCTATCCATGCCTTTGGCGCAATTCTACCATTCTTCTTGTACCCTATGCTTTTGAGATAAAGAGGTTGGCTAAAATCAGTTTTGATTAAATACTATTTTTTTAAAAAAATTATAAAAAATAATTGGTATTTGAAGCTATTGTCGAGTGCGCTTTGGGTCATATAGGCTAATTAATATAGGGTAAATGTTTGGTTGTTCAACAATTGACTTCATTATTTTTTTAAAGTATATGTTGTTGTCCCTAACAAAGGCATTAAAGAATTGTCTTTGTTCCAACAACGGCATTAAAGTAATTCGTCATTGTCAACAATGGCTTCATCATTTAAAAACAAAATTATGTTGTCACTAGCATTTGAAATTGTACAAATTGATTTTAAAATTACGTTTGATATCTAAAATCATAACTTTATCAAATCTATATGGTTTTTAGTAAATAATCTTTTCGCTTTAAATAATTTATCTAAAAATCCACTTTTACGCATTTGTTGAATAAAAAAAATCAAATAGAAATTATTAAAAGTGACAGTAATAGTAATAATAATAATAATAAAATTGAAGTGACATAATTCTTTTAAAAAAAAGTTTAATAAGATAAATATGAAATTACTGTCACATTGATTTTATTATTATTATTATCTATAAAATATTAAAAATAACAAATTATTTAAAAATTATTTAGAATAATGAAGTGATAAGATTTGATAAATTAATGAGTTCGATCAAAATTAGTTATTTGTAAATTAGTTATCATTACAAATTAGCACACAATTTATTTATTAATTAAAATATATTTGTAAATATTTTTAAATTTTCACAACAAGCACATCCAACTTAGCCTTAAATCCTAAATAAACCTACAAGTTTTATTTTAAAATATTTGGAAGTTTTATTTTTATTTCACAAGTTGTATCCAATTGTGTATTATCATTTTAAAATATAGAATCATGGTATAAACCAAATCATATAAATATATAAAAGAATGTATATGCAAACATAAATATATATCAATGAGTCCTGCTGATGGTGTCTTTATATTTCTCTCTGTGACGCGTCTAATACACAACTAGTTGATCTATAGGGTCCCGCAATCTTATATGGAGTTGATGAGCCGAGGTAGTCGACTGATGAAATACTCGACGCCCACGCCGGAGCGCGATATTGCCTAGGTGAATCTGCAACCCAACTCGATACAAGGTTAATCATGCAAAGTAGGGACATAGCACGTAGGGAGGTGCTGGATGATAAGGTCACATCTACCGCCATGGAAGCTAGCTCGCGCGAACCTGGTGAAGGCAAAGATGTGGTTTGTAAAGGGGGAGATGGTGATAATGAAGACATGGAGTGGAAGTCCTGATCGATGTAAGTGTGTGAGGCTATGGAAGGTGATGTGTAAGTTTCAGAGTGTATAAAAGTATCTACAAATGGGCTGAAGTATGGGATTTATGGAAGCATCGTTAAATTATCATGGGATGGTAACACGAGTGGTAAATGTCACTTAGGGTGTAACCTCCCCACCTTCTCGATCACCCGCTCCATCTCGACTTCACGACCCCCACCCAATTACTCGACACCACAACCTTGCCGATCAACTCTCCCTCTCCCTTTACTCCAGTTTAGTCACGAACCCGGCGGATGACAGACCTAAGTTTAATGATGTCCATGTGAAGTAGATGCCTTCTAATCGTGTCCAACGATGCGATGCTCCTCTATAATTTGGTGTAATACTGATATAGCAATATGATGTAAGTCGTAAACCAATCCTGTGGTAGCCCCACACAATCGACAAGCTATGTCAGCTAGGGCATAGATCTAAAAGAACCAACCACAAAACAATTATAAATACGTATCTATTGATTCAAATTGAAAAACACTTTTATAAACACAAGACTCTAACTTACTAAAAGTCGAGTAGAATCGATTGTGGCACGACATACCTTATATCATCCCTAAGGAAGTGGTGGTAATTACAAACATCATGTAATACGATAATACCACTGCATATATGGATCATGGAAGTCCATAATACCCACCATAGGGGGTGAGGTGATGATCATGTCCACTTGTGTATCCTAGAAGACAACGTATGGAGCATGATACGTCTCCCAATCTCTCCAAAGCTGTCCACGTGCATCCACTCCATGAAGTTGTTGCTCATAAGAGCAAGGTGGAGGTATATCCTACTATAGCCCAAATTGGCTCAAGACTTGCTCTGGATGATGCCACTAAACAAAGCCAAACATATAAGCAGCTGATATCGCCCACCGTGATCTCCCGACCGACAGCGTATTTCTGGTAGCTGGTCAACCAACTCTCCAAAGTATGGCTACCATAAGACCTACACATTTACAATTTACATCAATAACATTGATGTGAATATGAATTAAATTACTATAGAACCATATACTTTTATATATGTCATTACTTGATTAAAAGTTTGTGCATCTAGCTTAATTCTATATATGAGAGCACAACTGGATGGGTTATGCACCCAAGTGTCGTATGTACCTCTCCACCTACATTTTGATTATAATGATTGTTGTTCATCTCGTCAAGCTTTACGCTTGAGTATATCACCGTTGTTCATCCGTCGCTTACGCTTGATTATATAAGTAATTACTAGCTTTCAATTGCAAAATGAAGCATTCCTAATTGCTGTGTTTCAAGAAACTAGATCCATTAGTGTCGAGTCTATGCATTGTAAAACCCAAGAAAATATTTTCTAAATCGTCGTCCAAGTAGAACATTTCAACACTAAATATCAAGAGATTTAAGAACTATCATATTCCTCATTGGACAATATTTGGGGTTTTTTCCCTTTTGTTCACAACCTGTACATTTGACTTTTTGCTATCTATAGGTTATTTGTGCTTTTATCACCAAAAATATTTGTGGTTTAGGTTTAGGCTTATGGTTGGTGGGTTTAGGGGTACATTTATCGAGATTGGCAATCAAGTTGGCGTCTATGCATTGTAAACCCAAGAAAAGATTTTCTAAATTAGGGCCGCTTAAGCAAGTAGAACATTTCAACACTAAATAAGAGATTTAAGAACTATCATATTTCCGAATAATGGATATTTCTTCTCATTTTTTTGATAGACATGATAATTCTTCCATTAAACCATACAAGCAATAAACAATTAAAAACTAATAAACTTGAAGGTAAACTTATCACCTCTTTACCTAAAAGCCCGAAAAATGAAGAGGCACAAATGCTTAAAATGTAAATTCTCATAGCTATGAATGCTCCAAACTCCTGATAGAAACAACAAAATCATACCCAAGAACTCGACATCAATTTTACTGTGCCTCAGCCCATAAAGAGTCGCCTCTTTAAAGCTTATCGGCCTCGCTTTCCACTTGAGCTAAGGGACCAAAGTCGAACCTGTACCTACCCTCTCCACTTGCAAATACTTTGCCACTACCATCACCTCTAACAATTTATCTAAAGAGGAAACTGGACCACATGGCTCTCTAGAAACATCGGCCAGTAAGATTCTACAACCAGAAAGTAGATCAACAGACTGTATGTCGGCGTACCTATTTAGTATTTACAAAATATATA
Source organism: Tetrastigma voinierianum (assembly GCA_016808115.1). Lineage (NCBI taxonomy): Eukaryota > Viridiplantae > Streptophyta > Magnoliopsida > Vitales > Vitaceae > Tetrastigma > Tetrastigma voinierianum. Next base: position 175,623 of record JAEQBH010006143.1, read on the forward strand.
AACAATATTGTTCTGACATTATCTGCCAAATAATGATTATAAGCACGTGCATTTGAACCCCTCAATCAGTCTAGAATAAAGGACTAAGGGCAATGCCTCACAACCAGTTACTCCTTACTAATAGGATTTAAAATGATGTATTTTATTATACCTCCTCCATAGACGAATGGAGCATCACAAATTGAGGTAAACAAAAACATTTTCTTCTTGTGTCTCATCAAATAAAGATGTCTCACTGCGGGGAAATAATCTCATTATTAAATCATCATAGCTCAAGCATTACAAAACAATCTCTAGTTTCCTTCTTAAACAATACAAAGCCCTTCCACCAATAAAAACAACTGTTGTAAAGTAAGAGAATCCACGTAGTTCTCACCTCTATACAAGTAATTTTTTTGGCTCTATGATCATTTAGGGCAACAAGAGTTCTTCCCATCAAAAGCTATCATCTTATCATTCGATCATCATTCTAAATAACATAAAATGATATCACAATGATGCAAATGATAATAGAAACATGTTAATTAATGTCCTTTCTCGGGCTGCTCTATAGCGTATATGAATTATGATGCCAACACCAAACTATAAAAATGTTTTCTACGCCATTTATAAAATTGAAAATTTGAAACAACCCTCTTGATTATCATCAAAATAAGCAAAAGAAGAAAAGAAATACCACTTCACAATTTACAAAACAAGCTTCCCACCTTTCCTGAAACCACTTCGATGGGAAAAAAGTTTCAAAATCCCTCCACTATTGTTGACCTATTATTTTGCACATTACCCTAAATTTATATAAAGATGAAAAGCAACATGGAAGAAGAACACCCATCATATGCTCTCTATATACCTGGAAAACGATATTATTATTT
>JAEQBH010006144.1:0-80435 GCA_016808115.1 Tetrastigma voinierianum
CTCAAGATATTGATTCAATTCAAGATGTTAAGAATTGACCAATTTGTTTACAATTCAATTAATCACTCACATGCAATTAATTGTCAGACATTTCAAATATCACATTTTTTAAAATCAATATGCACTTTAATGCAACATTTAGGGGATATGCGCCTGCTCCATGATCTTTAGATTTATTTGGTAAACTACCAAAACGCGAAATCAGAAATATGATTACGATGAACAAAGCACTAACTGTACCCGAATCAACATAAAGGTCAAAGAACTAACCAGGTGTATTTCTTATTTCCTTCCCTTGATCTCGGTCCTAGGTTAGGTGATCCCTGCCTTTAAAGTCCACGTCGATGGCACAATTATGCCACTCTTAGTCGATAAACAATTATTATACATTTTTAGTGAATGACAATTAGTCTTCGTTAAAAATTTTGGGTTAAGACAATAAGTCTGCCCAAAGACGAACTATTTTTCATTTAGTTTTATCCTTATTTGAACCCCCATTAATCATTTATTAGGGTCCTTAAACTATCGGTGTACGAATACGAGGTGTTCAGAAACAAAAATCCAAAAATTGTTCGTTGTGAATGGCTGCGGCGTGCTTACTTTGCTCTTAGCCTTCTGGCATGAGCCTTTACCACGGCGTAGCAAACTAGGGGGTGCCATTTTGGCTCGACCTCTCGCGGATCCCATGCTTTGGCGTGGAATTTCTGTGCGATGTCAGGTTTGCTACCTATGACAAGACTTGCGATTTTGCCTAGATTTTCGAGTTTTCCTCGTGCGATTTCCTCCAAAAATCCTCAAAGTGAAACAAAACATGAGAATCACTCCCAATAACATCCTATATCATCCTAAACCAACCATGAGCCATGCCATGGATGGATTAGGGTTTAACGAACATCATCTGACTTGGGTTTGAGTTCCTTAAATCCCTTGAAGCCACAACCCTTTTTCACTTCTTCCTTCTTACCTTGAACAAATGGAAGGATTTACACAACAATCCCTCTTCTCCTCCAAAAAACCCTAGCTTTTCTCCTCTCTCTCTCTCTCAGCGTTTTTTCTTCCGAAAATGCACAAATGTCTTAAGACCACATTTGGTCTTATTTCTCATTTTAAGTGTAAGACTTCATGTTTTAGCTTACGGACGATTCCATTACTCATTTTCTCCTTTTTTTGGTATTCATTTCACTTTCATTTATCATATAATTCACTTTTGCATTTAAGTTTATTCTATTCTTGACGGTCCCTCATTTACCAATTCCAAATTTGCTAATTTCTCATTTTAGCATATAACATTAAATCAAATGCTCACATATTCATTTCACATTTCACAATTTATCAGTTTTCTAGGAAAAAACCAAGTTTGGCTCAATTCATACCCGGAATATATAATAAAATTATTATAAAACTTCTAGGGTATTTTTGGGGCGTTACAGTAACCGTCATAAGTATGTGGACTTCCTTGTTGAAAATGGTTATTTGTTTAAAGTGACTAAATTGTGCATACATTTGACATCATTTAGGGATTTATTAATTTGGGAAATGCATGCAAGTGGTTTAGTTGGACATTTTGGGAGAGATAAAACTATGGTGAGCCAGTATAAGAGGGCGAATGCGAGATCATTGTGTTTATTTTAGGAAGTTTACGGATAGCTTCATTATTCTTTTACTTTATGTTGATGATATGTTAATAGCGGGAATGATTCAAAATTGATTGCCGGGTTGAAAGAGAGGTTGTTCGAATCCTTTTGACATGAAGGACTTAGAGATTTCTAAAACAAATGTTGGGTATCTCACGGAATTACTCGAGATAGAAAGCCCGAAGAAGTTGTGGTTGTCACGAGAAAAGAATGTGAGCGATGTGCTTGAAAGGTTCAATATGAAAGATGCTAATCGATTAGCACACCTCAGCCAATCACTTTAAGCTTAGTAGAAGCTTATGCCTACTACAGATGAAAGGAAAAAGATGGCGGCCTGTTATTCCTTACTCTCGGCGTGGGTAGTCTTATTGTATGTTTGTCCTGAGGCGATATTAGCGTCTTTGTTAGTACAGTGAGTAGATTTCTCTCAAATCAGAGCATTGGGAAGCGGTGAAATGGATCTTCAAATATTTGAAATTGCCCAGAATTGTTTGAGTTTTGGGGGTTGAAAACCCGATGTTAGAGAAGGTTTCACACGGATCTTTGATAGCGGGTGACCTTGATGAGTAGAAGCGACTTACGGGTTTGCATTTCTGCCTTTAGAGGCACATGGCGGTCTAAGTTCTGAAGTGTGTCACTTTGTCTGCGAGGCGAGAATATATAGCGACCTTTGAAGCGGCGAGATGGATGAGAGATTTGTCAAGAAAATTTGGGTTTTGAGTACAAGATGGTATGTTGTGTTTTGCTTGATAGTCGGAGTGATATGGACTTGAAGCGAGTACTTGATACCATTCCGTACAAAGCACATTGATGATGTGAGATATCATTAGTTCTGAGATGTCATTGGAAAGAGCTTATGAAGCTTAAGAAGATTCACCTGATTTTAATCCCTCGATATGATGACAAAAGTTGTTACGGAGAGAAAGCTGAAGGCTTTGTCTTGGGTCGGCCGGCATCGGACTCGCGAGATGTTAGAGTGTAATCTCACATATGTTGAGTTTGGGGAGATTGTAGGTCGGTAGTTAGGCAACCCATTTTTCTCTTTTAAGCCCATTAGGGCTACAGCCTACAGGTTTTATTATAAAGCACAGGGGAGGCGTGAGCGAGAGGGAGTGGTTCTTGTGCGAGAGAAAAAAAAATTCCATGTATTTGATTCTTTACTTGTGAGAAAAAACTGACGAGATAATCCAGGTTTTTCTTGTGAGGAAGAGCGACCAGATAATCTGTTTTTGGGTATACTTTTTACATAAAGGTTTTCTTATTCGGTCGGTCGGAAGGGACCGAGTTTCGAATGAGATCTTCATCAATCTGTCTTGATTTGAGGATAGATTTACCCTATTATTTTTATTCAACATATTTAGATGATTTCATTTTTCGTCTTGAAGTGCATCTTACGATTGTGTTGAAAACTAGGTGTTGAACCTAGTTTAAATTCTGGCACCTAAATTGTATGGTGGATATTTGGGTGGACTCATTGAAAGGTCCAGTGGTTTCTTAACTCTCGCTGGGGGAGGTTTTCCACGTTAAAAATTCTCTCTGTTTTTTTGTGATTATCTCCTTGGCATATTATTTTTCTTGGCTGCATTTTATTGACTCTAACGGGTTAAATCAACGAGGAAAATATTCGATTTGTGTTTATTTCCAGACAAACTTTACATTCCGCACCAATACGTGACAACAAGCAAGAATCGACATCGTTAAGGATCATTTCAAGAATCACAATACAATTCTGAAATAGGTACATAATTGAGAACATAATAGTTATATGTGAAGGATTACTATGGTAAATTACTGATCCAATCAACTATCATCTTCATTTTCATGGCTGTCGTCATCATCATCATCCACACTCTCATGTTCACTAGTCGTCTTTGCAAACCTAACTTTTATGATATTCTTTGGGGACTGGACTTTCTCTCACTAGTATCTATTCTTAAAAATGTAAAGAATGCAGGGAAATTAGGGTTTGGATTGCCAGAGGAGTTGACTGCCCCTTCTCCTTTCCAGAGGGAGAAACTAGGTTTGGATGTAAAGAGGCCTTTGGAAAAGATTCGGGGTTTTGAGGTTTTTCCTCCTTCTTTGGAGCTTAGCTAAACGCCAAAACTTTAGATAAAAATTAAATTTATATTTTCACTTTTTCTATTTTTTAAACTCAATTCATGAGATAATACCATGTTTATAGTTTTTTGAAAATGGAAAAAAACTAAATAAAAAAAACAGTTCAAACAAATTGGGCCTTGCTATGTAAGAAAACAAAATAACACATTCTCGAAAAATATTTGTGCTTTCATTCATATCTAAGAAATCTTGGATTAATGCTGGAATTCATCTTGATGCCATATGTAAAGAACTGAAGGAAATACCTGAACATAAACCCTTATAACAAAAAAAAAAAGTTAGGGTTTCTAGATCTTTTAACAAATTAACTTTTCAATGTCCATCTTGATTCTATACATAAAATATTGAAGGAAATACCTGCATATAGATCCTTCTAAAGAAAAAAGCATTTGGGTTTCTAGGTATTTTAACAACTAACTATTCATATCTAGAAGTCTTGAATTGTGTGGAACTATCTGATTCCCATATGCATAAAATAGTGAAGGGAATACCTGGACATAGATCCTTCTAAACAAAGGAAAAAAATAGGGTTTCAGAACAAAAAAAAAAAACAGTTTTCAAAAACTATAAACAAACATGTAACTTTTGATTCCTTTTTTTTTTGCCAGAACACATTAAGCACTGAATTCGGATTACAATAATTGTTTTAAGAAAGAACACTAAATTGTATTCCTCCCCTTTTTTGTGATAATAGAAAAACTTAATTCATCTTATGCTCTTTTTTTTTTTTTGGTTGTGAAGTGATGTCTCTTGAGTGGAATGAGAATGTGCCTAAATTCTTGCAAGAAAGGGCAGAGTTTTTATTTCATGAAGCAAGCATATATGTCGGACATTTGGCAGTATGTCCACACCAGAGAAGACATCAGCAGCAAAGGCGCCCAGGCTGGAAGCTGAGAAGAAGGAGGTGGCTGCTCTTGAGGTCATTTGAGAAAGAAGAAGAAATGTATGAAGATGGAGGTAGTGCTGTGGTGATCAGGTTGAAGATGATCAGTCAACGGAAGAGACCGGCAAAAGATGGGCGGCGGAGAAATACCCTCACTTCACCCTTACGCAAAGGGAAGAAGCCCTGGCTCCCAAGTGCTGGCGGCCGGGTCTCTTCCTAGTTCCCGCAAAGAAGAGCAGTTTGGTCCGCCGCTGCCACAGACACCCACAGTGGCAAGAAATGCTTAAGCGCGTTATGAGGCTACAACCAAATGCACATGTTAATATCTAATAATAATCTCACTCTAGAAATAGGTAAGCACAAATCAAATTCCATACTTACACTTCACTTGCATCATCCTTTCTTCTAACAACAAACAAGAATTGAACACCATTTGAATTATGTTCGATAATAAGGTTGTCTTAGATTCATAAATATCTTAGAAATGAAAAAGTCTTGTGTGAAAGATTACTATGGTAAATCCCATGAACAAGCGGAGTGTCATCATCACAGTATTTTAAGTTCTGACACTTCGTCTTCATCGGCATTACCACAGTCACTTGTCATCTTTGCAGACAGAAGAGGAAATGGTATCAAGAGGATGATTGCTTCCCGTCCAAAAAAACCTCCAAATTAGGGTTAGGGCCGGCTACCAAGAGGTTGATTTCTTCGTTCTAAAAAGAAATGCCCCTTATATTATATTTATATTAAGTATATGTACTATATGTCTTTTCATACCATTAGGGTTTGAGGTTTTCGCCTCTTTTATCCTCTTTTGGACTTTGGATAGAAGATTTTAAAGAGAAAACATTAATATTATAAAAATTTTACTAAATATTAAATGACTTTCTATATGTAAGAAAAAAATTCAATTGTAATAAATTTGTGCTTCATTATTTATTAAGCATTTTTACCAAAAAATGTAAGAAGTTCTTGAGGAGTAAATTTACCCAAATGCAGACATGAATTATTGATGATCATTTAATAAGGAACATAAGTGAATTTTACAGTAGTTCTTAAAATAAGCAAATTTCATGGGCATGGTGCTTATAGTTCTTTGATTGAAACCAAATTTCCAAAATTTATGCTATAATTAGTTTATACTATAATTAGTGGCCAAGACCAATTAGAGAGAGAGAGAGAGAAAGGGAGGAAAATATGTTTTGAAAAAGAAAAATGTTAATTATGGATACGTGAACGTCTTGAAGTATTAATTGTGATTAAATCAAATCACATAGCACTCAAATTTTAATTATGGATACACCTTATTAGGGGTAAATTAAGGTCTCTTGATACTTTAAGTACTCAACTTGTCAATGTCTTGAAATAGTGATAAAATTCATCTTAGCTTCATAAGTATACTAAAAATTCAACTGCTAGCTATATGGATCATTTCACGGGAAATGAAGCATTACAAGATATTTTGGGAAAAAAAAAAACGCGGCTTCTAGAACCTCTAAAAACAATACTCTTTAGATTCGTGTTTCACTTCAACAGAAGATATAGTGAACAACACTAACATTCCATTAGTTTGGGGCTTTAAATCCAAAACCGTTACCTCTATAATAGGTCAGAAAAGCAAATAAGGTATAGGTAAAGGAAAAAAGCAAACTTTACACTTACACTTCAAACAGTCCTACCCTTTACCAATCTGTGACAACAAACAAGAATCCAACATCGTTAGGATCATTTTTCAGAATATGAAATAGGTAAACAATTGAGAACATAAATAGTTATATGTGAAGGATTACTATGGTAAATTACTGATCCAATCAACACTATCATCTTCAATGTTCATGACTGTCATCATCATCATCATCCACACTCTCATGTTCACTAGTCATCTTTGCAAACCCTAAGTTTTATGACAGAGGAACTGGAGCTTTCTCTCACTAGTATCTACATTACTTAAAATAATAAAAAGAATGAAAGCCAGGAAGTGAAGTTTGGATTGCCAAGAGGTTGTTTTCTCCCTTCTCCTTCCACAAGAGGGAGATACTATGTTTGGATGTAAAGAGGCCTTTGGACAAGATTCGGGGTTTTGAGGTTTTTCCTCCTTCTTTGGACCTTAGCTAAACGCCAAAACTTTAGATAAAAAATTAAATTTATATTTTCACTTTTTCTAATTTTTAAACTCAATTCATGAGATAATATCATGTTTTAGTTTTTTGAAAATGTATAAAAAAAAAAAAAAACAGTTCAAACAAATTGGGCCTTGCTATGTAAGAAAACAAAATAACACATTCTCCAAGAAACAATTTATGCTCTCATTCATATCTAGAAATCTTGGATTAGTAATGGAATTCATCTTGATGCCATACGATAAAGAACTGAAGGAAATACCTGAACATAAACCCTTATAACAAAAAAAAAAAAAATTAGGGTTTCAGATCTTTAACAAATTGCTTTTCAATGTCCATCTTGATTCTATACATAAAATATTTTGAAGGAAATACCTGCATATAGATCCTTCTAAAAGAAAAAAGCATTTGGTTTTCTAGGTACTTTAACAACTAACTATTCATATCTAGAAGTGCTTGAATTAGTAAAGGAGCAATGATTCCATTTTAGCAATCCTTCAAAACCAAAGGAAAGAAATAATAGGAAAACTAGTTTTAAAAACTATAAACAAACATGTAACTTTTGATTCCTTTTTTTTTTTGCAGAACACATTAGAGCACTAAATTCAGATTACAATAGTTGTTTTAAGAAAGAACACTAAATTGTATCCCCCTTTTTTTTTTTTTGTGATAATAGAGAAAACACTTAATTCATCTTCTGCTCTGTTTTTTTTTTGTTGGTTGTGCAGTGATGTCTCTTGAGCGGAATGAGAATATGATGTTAAGAATTTTGAGAAAGGGAAGCATTTCACGAAGCAGCTTTATATATGTCAGACATTTTGATACGTCCACATCAAGAAGACATCGGAAACAAAAGACAAAGGCTGGATGCTGAAGGAGGTGGCTTCAAGATATTCGAGAAGAGGAAATGTAAGAAGATGGAGGTCGTACTGTGAGTGATCAGAGTTATGCAGATGATCAGTCGACGGAAGAGACCGGCTAAGATGAGGCGGCGGAGGAAGATACCCTCCTCACTTCACCCTTGCGCAAAAGGGAAGAAGCCCTGGCTCCGAAACTGCTATTCCCCATTCCTACCAAAAAGAGCAGTATTCCACCGCACCTCACAGGGGCAGGAAATGTAAGAGTTCTGAGAGGCTGAACCAAATGAACATGGATTAATGGGCATGATATCTACATGTCACTCTAGAAATAGGTAAGCACAAATTATATTTCATACTTACACTTCCACTTGCATCATCCTTTCTTCAAATCTATAACAACAAACAAGAATTGAACACCATTAAATTACAAGATTGTTTACATTCATAAATATGAGAAATGAAAATGTCTGGTGTGAAAGATTACTATGTAAATCACTGAACCAATGAAATGTCATCACATCACATTATTTTCATTGTCTTCGTGAATCTTCCTAGGCATTACAGCTGCCACTTTGTCCTTGTTGAAATAATCAAGAAGAGGATTGCGTCCCCTTCAAAAGAGATACAAATTAGGGTTTGGGCCGGCAAGCGGTTGATTTCTTCCTTCTAAGAAATAAATGCCCCTTATATTATATTTATATTATGTATATATGTAGTATGTCTTTCCATACGATTGATTTTGAGGTTTCGCCTTCGTTTTCCTATTTTAGATTGAGGATAGAATTTTAAAGAAAACATTAATAGTATAAAATTTTACTGAATATTATGACTCTATATATGAAAATAAACAATTCAATTGTAAATAAATTTGTGCTTCATTATTTATTAAGCATTTTTAACCAAAAAATATGTAAGTTCTTGCAAAAATAAATTCACTCAAATGCAAAAATGAATTATTGTTTGAAATTATCATTTAAGCTTCTAAGGAACATAGAAACAATTTTACAAAGTAGTTCTTAAAGTAAGCGAATTTCATGGGCATGATGCTTATGAGTTCTTTGATTGAAGTAAATGTATAACTAAAACTGTTCAAAATTTGTACCTCAATTAGTGGCCAAGACCAAGTGAAGCGAAAGGGAGGGAAAATATGTTTTGAAAAGAAAAATGTTTTGTAATAAAAATGGAAAACAAAGCATTTTATGAGAAGCAAGTTTTAGTTGTTTCTAATTTTTTTTCTTCAAACTCTAATGCAAAAACAATGGGATTAATATTAAAATTGATTTAAAAATCCTATGACCCAGGGGAAACAAGCAAAATTAAGAAATCCTTCCTCCCAATAAAAAGTGAACGGTTATGGCATGTTATAAATTAAATACGGATGGGAGTCACCAACCCGCGCCCACTGTCATTTGTCATCTTTGTAGATGAAGGAAATATTATCGAGAGGATGATTAATTCCCCTCCTAAAAGAGATACAAATTATGGTTAAGGCTGCCAAGTGGTTGATTTCTTCCATCTAAAAAGAAATGCACCTTATAGTATATTTATGGTATGTACTATCATGTTGAGGTTTCCCCTTATGTTCCTCTTTTAGACTTAGGATAGAAGTTTTAAAGGGAAAACATTAATATTATAAAATTTTTACTAAATATTAAATGACTTTCTATATCAAACAAGAAAAAAACTCAATCAATTTAAACTAATTGATCCCTTCATTATTTATTAAACATTTTTAAAGAAATAAAATGTAAGTTCTTGAGTAAATTTACCCAAATGCTAACATGAATTATTGTTTGGCAAGAAATGATCATTAGCTCAGAGACTTAGAAGAAAACATTCTTATGAAGTAGTTCCTTAAAATATAAGCAATACCATGGGCATGATGCATAAGAGTTCTTTGATTGTAACCAAATATTTACCTAAAACTATTCCAAGAATTTTATACTATAATCAGTATAAATCAAGGATATATAGACACTATATACTTCATTATACTATAATTAGCGGACAAGACCAATTAGAGAGAAAGAGGAAAATATGTTTTGAAAAATAAATTTTTTTTGCAATTAAAAAAGAAAAGAAAGCATTTAATGAGAAGCTTAATTTTAGTCGTTTCAATTTATTAGAAAAACAATGAGATAAATATTAAAATTGATCAAAACTCTATGGCTGCATGAAAAAGTAAAATTAAAGGGAACAAATTTTTCTTAATGAACTCATTTCCTCCATTTTATGTAGGCTATTAAAGAAAATAAGTACAAAATGAAACCAACCTAAGGATATCTTATTTGCTTGGGCAGATGAAGGGATACTATAGATCCTTTATAAGTTTCATACTGCAAAGTCATACTCTTAAGGCTGCTTGTTAGAAACTCTTGTTGAGCGTTGTAAACATCTTTCCATGTTACTAGGAAATGAAATGGATAATTTCCTTGTTAGATCTTTATGAAAATCTCGGAAGTTAGGGAAATAACTTCATGGAATATGATTTCAACTTGAGCAAGAGACAAAATCTTCGGGCTTAGAATGGACCCAGAGTAAAGTTTTGACACGTGGCGCGGCGTGGGCCATGTCTTAAACTTAAAAAATGGGAAACTAGAGTAAAAAATCACATTTTTCTCTTCTTTGGTTCAGAGAGTGAGAAGAGAGAGAAGAGAGATAAGGCTTTCCTTTCAGTCCACAGATCCGTCGGTCGAGTCGTCGGGCCCGAAAACGAAGGTTCATCGCATCGATGAGGGCTCGTGTGGATCAGAAAATAGGATGTGTCGGCGAGGCTCACGAGTTTAGGAAAATCAAGGTTTGGTTTAGGAGTAATCTGAGGCTTCCTAGGGTTTCTTCTGCGCTCAAAGAGGTAGGGAATTCTTCATACTTGGGTTTATTTTCCATTTTGGGCAAAAAGATGGGAGATTATTTTCAAGTTCAGTTCGATTCTTTGCCTAGAAGCGAGAAGGGACATAGATTTCTCCAAAAGAAGGAGTCTTTGTCACAGGAGAATGAGGTGTTACTTTAGGAGAAGGGGTGGGTGAGTGTTCGCCTCGGCAAATCCGGACATGAATTGTGAAGTCTGGTCCACAGGCGAGGTGTTGCTCACTGGTAACCGCTATGTGAACCCTAATGATGTGTTCATGGCACATTTGAGTCGGTTTACGTGGCTCGGTTGTGATTGTTTGTGGCTTGAGGGGCCACATTGTATGACTTGTTTGAGTGTCATTTCTTAACTAAGGGTGACATGGGTGGATGTCGATATGTGTGTTCTTATTGGCATGTGATAATATATGTGCAAATAGCCCTTGGCTTGATTGTGTGTGTATCATTACTTGAACATTGAATGATATGTTATGTGTTGATGTTGATATGTGTGCATAATATATTGACAAATATGGAAGTCATAGGTGATGTGATTGTCATGATGCCGATGAGTGGTGTGGATTAATTTATGCATGCGTGTTAAGCCACCTTCCTGGTGGAAAGTGAAGAGGAAGGGCTCGGCGCGGAGATGGAAATTCCCTTGCTCTCAGCCCAGGAACGTGGTCTCGTCCATCCTCAAAGATTCGACCTCAGAGGAATTTGAGTGCCGGGTTGAGGAAGCCTTACTTCTGATCGCCGAGTGCGCCTCCCATAAGTTCCGTATCTTCTGAGTAATGCGATTTTAATTTGAGTTAGTGCGATCTTGCGTTGGGTGTACTCATTTGAAGAGTTTAGCGAAGGCCAATCTAAGCGAAGGCCATGTGCGAGTTTACAAGGCGAGGGTTGCTTCACTTACTTGGCGTGCTAGGCTGCGAGGCCAGAGTCTGGAGTATGATCGGGGGAGGCGGTGAAGCAAGTCAGGCAGAGGCATACCTTGTCGGCTAGGAGCTCTGTGGGGTATCGAGATGTGAGGCTAGAAACCGGCTTAAGATCGGTAGAAGTCGAGGCTTCGGGAAGTTCGGATGGGCTTCGGTGTCTGAGTATTCTTTGAGCCGGGGAAGAGTATGGCGGCCGATCTGAGCTGGATGGTCGGGGATGTTGTTGCGTCTCGAGGAAGCGAGCTCACGGGTCTAGAGAATAGCATTGTATCTCTGCAAATTTAAAGATGAGCTATGACTTAATGTTGCCTAGACCAGACTTCGTCATGAGGCTTCCGAGGTATAAGCTGTGGAGCGCTTGTAGGAGTGCCATGGGTTGCGAAGGGACCTTTATAAGCCCGAGACTACGGTCGTTCGGAGGACGAAGTTATGGGAGATTATTTGTACTCAATGGGCTTCCTTTGAGGAAGGCTGCTAATGCTACCAGGGCTGGATTTCAACCGACATCCACCGCGATGAGGGGAAGAGTCCCTCTCATGGACTATGCGGAGAACCGGATACCCCGTTGAGGCCACTCCCCTTCTTCACCCTCTGCTCCTTCCTCTAATATGATCTCCGCACATATCTTTGCTTGCTTTTTTTTTTTTTTTTTTTTTTGGGCTTGGGACCCAGGATATATGTAGCCTTTTCCTTAATGAATATTCATGTTTTATTTCACCGCTTTCGCCTCTACTTGTGCTCTTCGTTGATTGCGCATGAGTGACTTTTTATCGCATGGCTGAATTGGCGCACGAGTTGAAGCAGTTGAACTCTTGAAAATTTGTCTTCATTGTGACTCAGTGGGCTGAATGCTGGTGAGAACAGGCTCCTGAGTACATGCTTGAGTTGGCTTGATTGGGCTCTTCTGCTGAGGCTCTGCCAAATTTGAATGTCCCGAGTTAGGCCCGACTCTTGAATTTGTATGGCCCCAGTGGAAATCAGTGAGTTCTTCAGCGGGATTCTTCAGGCTCCACGGGCCCTAAGGCCTTATGAATTTAAATTACTTTGTTGAGCCCGACTCTTGAGTACATGGCTTAGTAGTAGTTGAGCTCTTCAAATTAATTCTTCAGGCTCTGAGCGTGAGGCCTTATAGGTATTACTGAGTTGAGCTGACTCTTAGAGTACACCAGACTGAGTATATTAGTAGGCTCTTAGCCCGAGGCTGCCCAAGATTCCCGGTGAAATTTCGAATGCTGGCCCAGGCCCGACTCTTGAATTCAATGGCTGGTAGAGTGGTCGAGCTCTTAGCGAGTCTTGTCAGGTAAATTTGAATGCCTAAAATTTGAGCCCGACTCTTGAGGCTGCGTGGCTGATGGGAGTAGTCGGTGATCTTTGTTGAGGTTAGTGGGCTGAATACGTTTGGATGACTCTTGAGGTTGTATGGCTGAGTAGAGTGGTCGAAACTCTTCGCGAAGTGTGAGGCTCAGGTGGGAGGCGAGGTCTTCTTGGTGAAGAGCTACAATAAATTACTAAGGCTTTGAAATTGAGGCCTTCACATTTGAAGAGCTGTAGTGAGTTCTTGAGGCTCTTAGGCGGCGGGGAGCCTTATGGGTATGGTCACTGCTTGAGATTGACTCTTGGGCATGCCACTGAGCGATAGTTGAGCTCTTGAGGCGAGCTATTGGGCTCCTGGCGTTGAGGCCTTATGGGAATTTAAGTACTTTGGTGGTGGTCTTAGAGTACATGGCACAGGTGGGAGTAGGTGAGCTCTTATTTGGTGTTGGGCTCGCAGACCTTGAGGCCATATGGGCTAAATTGCACGAGTTGAGTATTCTTAGTTGCATCTTTGAGTAAGAGTAGTTGAGCTCTTGAGCGGGATTCTTGGGCTCTTATGGGCCTAAATTGCTTGGTGAAATGACTCTTTGTTTGCATGGCTGATGGGAGTAGTTGAGCTCTTCAAAGCTGGCTTGGTTGGGCTCTGAGGCGGCTAAGGCCCATATGGAATTTAGTGCCTTGCGCCAGGCCCGACTCTTGAGGTACTGGCTGAGTAAAGTGGTTGAGCTCTTCAAGCGAGCGAATTTGGAAGCCCTGGCGCTGAGGCCTTATGGAGTAGAGCACTGACTGAGTGACTCTTGGGGCTGCGTAGCCTTAGAGTAGTTAAGCTCTTAATGGCGACTCTGGTGACTGAGACCGCTTCTAAGTGGAAGTGCTGGTGAGTTGAGCTCTTTGGGGTGCGTGCTTTAAGTAGGCCGGAGTTGAGCTGCTGAAGCTAGGCTTGTTGGGGCTCCGGAGTGGGTCTTTGAGCCTTCTGGTGAGCTCACATAGCGAGTTATTGAGTCTTGTGTTGAGACCTTCCCAGAGCTTAAGAGCTACGCAAGGCGAAAGCTCTTGAGGGCTCTTGAAGTGAGGCTTTATGGGCTAAGGTGCTTGAGCTAAGCGACTCTTGGTGCATGAAGCGGTACAGAGTAGTCGAGGCTCTTGAGGCGGAGTCGTTGCGTGCGTGGTTTGACCGTTTTTCTTGGAAGAATGGATGTGTAATGCTAGTTCCTTGGAGGTGGAAGCTTGTGACTACATTGATTTGGCCTTCTTATGAAAGTAGAAACCTTTCTTTGTGGATCCCGTACTTCGAATCTCCTTTGGGCGTAGCGGATACATACGTAATGAAGCGTCAAAGCTTGAGTAGGCTCTTCGCGAGAGTTAGCCTTGGGATTCTGTTTCGATTCAGGTGGAACTACGCTTTTACGTGGGGTGTGTTTTCCCTAGTCTCCTTAATGGGAGTTGTTTATTCCCTAACCGTCTTGCAGGGAATCTACGTCTGGGCGGTACACTTTTGGTAAGCTCTCTATTTTCTCCTCTTCCTCTTTCTCTTCTTTCTTCTCCTATTCTCCTTCTTGCTTCTCTTTTCCATCACTTTTTCCTTTCCTTGAGGTTTCTTCTTCTCTTTCTCCTTTTCCTTCTCCCTCCTTTTCACACCTTCCCATCTCATTCTCCTTTGACTGCTTTACTCTCTTCCTTCTCTCTCAGGGATGTTTTTTTTTTTTTTTTTTTTTTTTTTTTGAGGCCCCCGCATCTTGTTGCTAGGATGTAAGGGATGACACTCACGATTGTAATGGAATGTAACTTGATTGGAATAAGAGAGATTTCTGCGAATCATGAACACACATTCGATGTATGTAATTTTTGCATTCTCTGCATTTGAGCGCCGTATCATAAAATAAGTAATAAACGCCTGATTCGTCATGAAATCTAATATGCTTTATTTAAGATTACAAGCTAAATGCCGATAAAAGCGGCTTAAGGTGTTCAACATTTTCCAACATGATGCGAGAACTTTTCCACCATAAAGTAGGTTCATAATTGCAGTCGCGATGAAGCGAGATACGATGGACCCTCGGTTGGGTCTGGTACCCATGCAGGAGCTTTTAAGACTAGGTCTGGGCTTGTAACTCTGGGTTTGGCATTTGTTGTAATACCTCGCCGTCTTCCTTTGGTAATCTTTCGTACGCTTTAGGACCTACTCATGCTTTTCATCTAGGAGTGCAATTTAGTGGGCTTCGTGTGTTCACGGCTTTCCCGATTCGATCAGCAAGGGACTTCATCCAGGCCTCGACGGGGCCCCTCTTTATGATGCCAAAATTTGAGGCGAATGGGAACTCTGCAGGTTGTTAACTTGCGGCAGTTGCCTTATTGTAACACCTCAGGTATTACACCCATTTACCTTTAAGATCTTCCAGATTTGATCTTAATCTTTGCTTCATCTTTTGCCCATTAGATTGCAGTCTGTGGGGGCCAGTAATAATTGATCAGAGCTCGCTAAAAAATACCTGAACTTGGCATTATCAAATTGCTTTCCATTGTCTGACTCTTGGGATACCAAACTTGCATATTATGGAACGCCACACAAAATTAAATCTTTGTTAAGCGACCAGCTACAGCTGGGCAGTTGGCCTCTGACCCGTTTTAATTGAAAATCTACCTGTGAGGATAGATTGCATTGGCAAATATGTCGAACCACGTTGGAAAGGCCTTCGAGGGCTTGTGGCTGGCGTCGGGGGCTCGGATGGGAGGTGAGAGATTTTGCGTGCTCTTGTAGTCTTTCATTTCGACTAGGTCGGTCGCGTCTCTTAGCATTTAATGGGCCCGATAATATCCACACCTTAAAACTTTCCCGCTAATGGCCAAGACTCGGGTAAGCAGTTTATAGCCTTCATGTCTTTGCGATCGTAGTCGGTGTCTTTCCCTGCGATGCACTTAAAGATGGGTGTGAAAAAACCTCAAACATGAGAAGCTTCCTATGATTAGTGAACCTGGTGACCTCGTTCTAATCCAGGGCCTCTTTGGGTCATCGGGTAGACATCGTCATTAGTAATCCCGAATGGGGTCCATGCATCGACTATTTCCAGGCTTCGATTGGTGAACTTCTGCCATGGTCATAGAAGGCTCTTGAGGTATTCGACGGGCGTTAGTCTGTGAGGTCTTCTTGTGAAATTTGTCGCCTACAGGCATCGGCTCGGGAGTTCAGCTCTGGGTATGTGTATGACTTGGACTAGCACAAACTTTTTCAGTAACTCCCGTACCTTTTTGAGGTATAGGATCATTTTTTCACCTTTGGCCTCGTAGGTGTCTTCTAGTTGTTTTACTACCAGCGGGGTCATTTGCGGGACCTCAGTTTGGTCAACCACATTGAATGGCGAGGTTGAGTCTCTTATTGACTCATACTGACCTCGTTGGTAGGGCTTGGAAATAAACTGAGTGCATATTCGATCTCATTCATACGGGGAGATCAGGGATTAAGCTTCAGCAGTGCGGCCCGATGCACATAAGGAGTCTCCCGAATGGAGGTCGGCGTCGTTTGACTACTCTTGGCGGGCTCTGGCGGGGTGAGTATGACGAAGTTCACTAAAGACACCATTTTATTCCTGGTTTTAGAAGCTTGTATGTCGATGTCGAACTCACTCGGCTCTATGGCTTCAGCCTTCACGAGGTCTCGGTTTTATTAATAGCACTTACTTCATCGGGTATTCTGTTGGAATTTCAATAGTATGAGCTTGAAAGTAAGGGCGGAGCTTCCGGGCTGTGGCTACTAATGCCAGGATTAATTTCTCTATCCTTGGGTATCTCTCCTCTGCTCCTCTCAGAGCTCGGCTGCAATAGTGGCGGATCTTTGTACTCGGTCTTTGTCGACAGGGATGTGGTCAATCGCTGGCTGCCCAGTATAGGTAAGAGCTCCCTTGAAAAGGCTTACGAATAGGGGAGAGCTCAAATCGTCTTTCAGCGGCTGAGCAGCTTCCTCGCACTTTGTATCCCGTTGGCTTTCTTTAAAACTTGGAAGAAAGGCGACATTTATCACTAGCACGGATCAGGTAGGTTAATGGCGATCATCTGTGGAGCTATTTGGACCTCCTTTATGCTCGATGGTGGCGGCATGTTGAGCCTGTCTTGTATGCAGGATTTGCCTCGATTCCTCGGTTGTTGGTATGAAACTAGAATTTTAGGGTGGCAGAGCTTTGTTGTTGGTGGATTGACTTCATGTTGTATTCTCTGGGATGGAACACCTCGGACCTTATGGTATTTGGACCTCGGTTGTGGTTGACTTCACCAACATATCGTCTGTGTACTTCCATGGATGTTCTGTTATTTAGCCGGGCATCGTTTACCGACTTTGATAAGTAGATCTGCGTTCTTGACTCCGAGGGCATCTACGATATGATAGGTTCATACACTGCTCAGCAGTCTTCGGTCATCCGGATCCCACATCGCGTCCCGATTGCTGGCCGGGAGAAAGCATCCATAAGCGAGTTCATCGGTTGTGGCATCATGATGGTCGATTCAGCATTAAAACTATCTTTAGGCGTACTACATTGGCGTCGATGAAGTCGTCTGGGCGCCACTTCTTGGTTGCTTTGTGACGTTGGCGCGATCGAGGATATTCCACCTCTCTGATTGCCCCTGCCTGGAGGAGTTTGTCGACCTCTTTGTGCTTGGGCAGAAATGCATCGTTGGAATCGTCTCGCGAGGAAATCTGGCCCAAAAAAATTAGCCAGTTACCATCAAATTACAAAGATAATGGAATTTATGTTTCGAAGGCATCATGGATTGGTCTTAGTAAAGCGATTTGATGTATTGAAAGCCACATATAACACGTACTCATGTGCCGTATTTAAATTGCATGAGTAGAAATGATGAAAATGGACCAGTGAGATAGTCTGCGATCAAAGCCTTGGAAAAGAAGGCAAAATGGTCATTTTGAATTTGATTAAATAAGGGGAAAAGGGCGAAAAGTCAATAGTGTTGTCTCTTTGAGCGAAAAGAAACGTGGGGAAGAAAGAAGGAGGGATGCGTAGCTTCTAATCGATTTTTCATAGTGAGAGAGAGTCTTGCCTGTGAGATCAGGCCGTCAGTGGTCTTCGGAATGAAGGAAGAATTTGCTCACGTGGAAGGGGCTTAGCGTGGGTGCCGGATTTAGGAAGTTTCCTCAGGCTCAGGAGGGTGGGGATTACTCCACTGCTTGGGTTTGCGCTTTGTTTAAGAGTATGTTTCGGTTGGTTGAGGCCTTGAGCAGGTTGTTTGATGGTTCCAGACCTTGGAGCCAAAATGTGGATTTTGGGACCACGAGCGGTCAGGTATCGATTTTGCGATTTGTTTGGGTTAAATATGTGATGAGATTGTTCAATAAATCAATGTACATGAAATTTGGAAATGGCCAGAGTGAAACCGGGTTCACTAAGTGAGCAGGTGATTTGTGATTTTCAGGGAATAGTAGCAGGGGTTTCACTATTCGAAAGCAGTGTTCTCAAAATAATTTTTGTGAATTAATGTAGCGGTCGATAATTAAAGCGAATTGCTCGTGTTTGATCGATAGCCATGTGAGCTAATTTTGAAATGCGTAATTACATAACATGATTGTGTGATTGAATTCTATGAATATATGCATGTTTATATATTTACATGTGACATAGACTATATTAAGAATTGGCATCATGCATTCCATATGCAGGAGCACCACAGGATGATAGGGTGAGTGCGTGAAAATTTAGTCAGAGTGAATGGTTTCGGAGGGTTGTCTAAAAATAATAATTATCGAGGTAGTTCACAGCTAAGTAATATCGATCGTGGAGCGGTGATTGATAGCCATGGAGTAGTCCATAAATAATATCAATCGTCGAGGCGGCGATTGATATAGCACATGAGGAGGTTGTCCTGAAGATAAATAAACATAATAATTCTCATACGAGGCTTAGAGTGTGAAGTCGACTCAGTGCGAGATGATCGATTAGACATTCAAGTAGGATCATGCAGATGTGTGTTTATTTTGGAGCATTGCCTTTCTTGCACTTAGGTGAAATGCCCTTATTCCACTGCAAAGCGTGTAGCTCATGGGGATACTATTTTGATGAGGGGAGAGTGCGAGGAGATGGCTCGATCTAGTAGGGGTTGAGAAGAAATCGGGTTGTGGCTTTGATGGTTTTTATACAAGTATTAGAATTCTCTAATTTTAATATATGTGTTGTATAAGAGTAAAACATTTGAACTCTTAGAGCCCCATTGGATATAGTTGGATTCATAGTTGGTATGTTTTATGGGTATTGTTTGATGGCGTTTACTCATGTTGTGATCATATTGGATATATGTTGTGAGGTGATGATGCGGGGGCTGAAGTGGCCTGATTTAGTTGTATATGAGACCTTGTGTGGTCATTGAATTTGTTTTAGACCCGAGGTTATGTACTAATGGTAGAGCTCCTAGTACAAAGCTTTGCCGATTTTAGTGAAAAATGTCGGGTCACCCGGAGCATTCACGGGTATTCCAGCGGGTTGTGGTGGTCAGCGGACCGGGATTTCGTCAGGCTTGGTATTAGAGCTTAGGTATCTGAATACCGGGAGCTCGGGGTTTGGGTATCCATCACCACTCGGGTGGTTTGATGTAGAGTATGGGTATATGAAAACCTAGAAGATAAGGGGCTTGAGCTTGATACGTCGTGTAAGAACATCGCCACTAGGTGTGGTTCGATGTTGAGTTTAGGTATCGATTACCTAGGAAATCACGGGAGAAACTAGGCCGCTCAGCACATGTGTTTTTAGGTGATTGTTTTGATAAATTATGTGAACATGTGAATGTTTGATGAATGGTGTGTATACCATGTTATATGTGTTATGATTGTTGGTGTTAGCAGTACTTAGCACATAGGAAAACATAAGTAGAAACTTTTAGAAGTTTTACGGTGTGTAAAAAGCTGGAACAAGGAGAAATAAAATAAATTTGAATAAATTTGTATTTAAGTGTTGGATAATGTCGAATTTTAATAAATTTGAGGTTGAACACTAGGGTTAGTGTTATATAAAAAAAGAGGATTTGAGAATTTGGACCATTTCAGGTAAATGAAAAAAAAAATGATGAAAGAAAATCTATTTTCTAAGGTTTTTTAATTAATGTAAAAACTAAAAAAAGCTGAAGAAAATTTAAGAAAATAAATTTTTATAAATTTATTTGAGAATTCTGGAAATGAAAAAAAAAAAAAAAAAAGGTGTATATTTTTTTTTTTATGTTTTTCCAGTAGCTGGAAGCAATGAAAATAATAATAATAATAATGAAAAAAAAAAATTTGGTGCAGAAATTTTGAATGGGCTACTGCCCAAATTGTATCGTGAGAAAGGGAGTGTATCGTGACACCAAGGCTAGAAAATTGGCTGGGAAAGTGAGTTCGTGATACAAAGGGTGGAAGAGTGAGTGGCTAAGAAATTGTATTCTGTCTGAAATGTGTATTCTGAATTTGGGAGAAGTTGGTACAGGAAAGGCGTAATCGCGATATAATAGTTTGTATCGTGACTAAAGGAACGAGGATGGGTAGAGTGTCGCCAATACACTTTGGTGTATCGTGACACGGGAAGAATTGTAGGCGAGGAAGTTTGTATTGCGAATGCGCGGATTGGCAATGAAGGGCATTGAGGCGGTGTAATCACGATCCTGATGAATTATATCGTATGAGGGCGACAAGGTTTAAGTTTGTGGTGTATCAGCGACACGACCCACGACACGGTCGTGCTAGCGCGGCACTCGACCTGATCTGATTAACCTATTATTGCGACATTGCGAAGGCGAATACGACATGGTACATTTGTAGGCCGCGACCGCGACGGTAGTATTTGGGCTCTTTGTACTTTCGCTGGGTGAAATTTGGTGGGCGGCGGCGTGGAGCACACCATTTGTTTGGTTTGACTCGATGCCAATTTCTGATCAATTTTTTGGACATTGTTCGTGAGCAGGTTCATGAACGTTCATCTAAATTACGAAAATTTTTTTATTAAATTAAATAAAATTTTTTGAAATATAAATCAAATAAATCGACAAATTTTCGAAAAATAAAAAATTTTCAAAAATAGAAAATTTTTGTTGATAAAAATGTTTTAAATGCATAATCGATTGCCTTTTACGTAAATGCAGAACCGATGTCTTATCTGATTTATGTATGAATAGTGTCTCGGGGCGGTGTTTATGCCTTAGAGATATTGTATTGTATTTAACTACCATTTAAAATTGTGATTGCGCAGTTGTTGTGTAGGAAACTATATGCATGGTGTAATGTATATAGGAAAAAGGGTGAATGCTAAGGTTATGAACTATGATGACCTTTGGGATTTGAATCTTGTAAGAAAGCTTATAACCTGTGAAATAAATAAATTGAGTGGTTGGAGTGCTTCCTGTAAAAATGAAGCGAGGTGGAGTTCATGGTTGTCAAATACAGTAGCGTAATAATTGGCATCGGCCATTACTAGTTAGGCCCGAAATGAA
Source organism: Tetrastigma voinierianum (assembly GCA_016808115.1). Classification (NCBI taxonomy): domain Eukaryota; kingdom Viridiplantae; phylum Streptophyta; class Magnoliopsida; order Vitales; family Vitaceae; genus Tetrastigma; species Tetrastigma voinierianum. The sequence goes on from JAEQBH010006144.1 coordinate 21,169, forward strand.
AGTAAATGATTCTTGATGCCATGTAGAATTGTGTAAATGGCTAGTAGAGGTGAGGGCGTAGAGGCGTCCAGGTCTTGGTCGAGGCTCCACAGTGTTTGTCCAGCAGGCTTTTCTTGGTGTAGGTGTCTGGCCATTCTTATCGCCTGGTGGTATAGCCGGGTGAGCCAGGGAAGATCTAATCGAGAGGTTTAGGGCGCATCATCCTCAGGAGGAGATCCCGGAGTAGTGCGAGACCATTGGCTCATATAGAGCGAGGAAGGTGTTAAAATTTGTAGTACCTCGACACTACCGGGTTAGACTAGGCGTGATCCGGCTAAGAGTGAGGCAAAATATGGTGGAAAAGAGCGAGGACCTCCTAGAGACCTTGGAGGAGCCTTTGTATGTGAGTTCCCAGGGATTAGGGCAGGAATAGGGATGATATGTCGAGGTTGCGAGCTGGAGATCTCGGGGACTCTACTCCGCAATGGACTGGATCATGGACATGTCGAGTTCGATGTCATCCCTGGGATGGATTGGTGATAACCGAGGGTTATTCATCGATTGTGAAGTAGGAGGGATTCTGCTTTATACACGGGAGCCGGTACTCGTGTGGTATTGAGGGACGAAACGATATTTTGCCTGAGAGCGATTATAAGTCCCCAAGTGTCGGGGACAGGTTAGCGGGTTAATTTGTGAGCCTTACCACAGGGGCGGAGGGCCGGACTTGGATCTACCTCGGCGGTAGTGTCTTGCTGTGGATGTTTTTCGGATAATGAGCTTCACAGATTGCCTCACGAGAGGGTAGTAGACCCGATTGTCGAGTACGCCACGTGCTTCACGCATCTCATGACTCGCGCCAGGATGGCACTAGTTGAGTTGTAGGAACTTCAGAGTCGATTACGAGCTATTGGACCAAGGGGTTTATCAGGCCGAAACTTCACCATGGGGCGTTTCGGTTGTTCTTGCGAAGAAAAGACGAAGATCCTTATTGCTGCATTGATTGCCAAACAGTTGAACGGGGTTATGATCAGAATCGGTACCCATTGCGAGATTGATGATTTATTTGACCCGAGTTGAGGAGGAGCGAGTCTCAGATAGACCTTAGCGGTTACCATCGGTGAGAGGGTTAGGAGGCAGATATCCAGACGGCGTTTAGGACATGTGTATAGGCGCCCAGGTTCACGGTGATGCCCTTTGATTGAAGAATGCGCCCGGCGACCATGGATCTCATGCATAGGATATTCCAACCCTATTTAGATCAGGTTGTCGTAGTCTTCGTGGATGACATTTTGATCTACTCCCAGTCAGAGTGGGAGCATGAGTATCACTTGAGGATTGTGTTCTGATTGTTGAGAGACCATCGGTATCACGCTAAGTTCGAGTAAGTGTGAGTTACGGCTTGCGGGTGAGATTTGGGACACGTGGTGTCGGCATCGAGTGTCAAGCCAGGAGAGTGTTGGGAGGGGCCAGAATGTCAATATTTGAGATCTGTGGATTTCTTGGGATTGTTTGGGTATTCTGAGAGGTCGAGAATGAAAGAACAGGGAGATTGTGTCTGATCAGTGAGATCATTTAGGATTTCTCCTACGGGACATCGTGGTTGGGGCGGCCTTGACCATGGAGAGAGAGATAAGTATTCGAACTTCGAGATGCGGGTGTTATTAGCAAGAGGGAGGATCGACCATGCTTAGTTCGGGGAAGAGACGAGAAGACCTGCTTCACATTTGAGTACCTGGGCGGGATTGGGCATGTGGATTGCCACAAGACGAGGGATCCCGGGACTTTGGGGCAGTGCGATGCCCGAGTTAGGTGTAGAAACGGTAGAGTATACATTTCGTCCTCCACGCCTGAGTCGGGGTCGGAGAGACCAATTTGATTTAGAAGTCTTCATCTGAGCACTGGCTGACGAGATAGACGGAGGCGAGGAGTGTGGAGTGATCGGGACAAATCGAGTTCGCGCGGTGGAAGCGTAGTGGACCTTAGGGTGAGTAGACTGATGGTTTGTTGATGTCAAGGCTTGACATGGATGAGTTGGCTGACCATCGGGTTGTCGTGGTGGGACCTTAGTAGGGTTGTCATGGGCACGGCTGGAGTTAAGGCCTTTAGAGAAGCCGGTGCCGATGTTCTTCCCACTAGGATGTAGGGTGAGGGTTCGTCGATGGAGTCGGGATTATGAGTGGGAAATCTCACAGATTCTACTCATGGTGTACCCTGGGATCGGGTGTCGCAGTATGGCATTATTGCGTTTGCGTGCATGGTAACATCCCGTCGAGTCGGGTGTGGGTGCTTGGTTGAGTGTGGGTTGAGTTTGTCTTTAGGACTATGTCGATGAAGACTCATAGTTCGGTCGATAAATTAAGAGTAATTAAAGTGTGTTGGAAGCGAACAAAAGGGGAATTTCATTAATCCCCTAAGGTGAGAAATCCTGGAGTTAGGGTGTAGAGACAGGAGATATCCACTAAGAATTTGTATGAATGTAAGGACTCGAAGTGTAAAGCCCAGAAGAGTTAAAGTTAATCGAAAACACAGTGAGTTATCACATAGACAGGTTGAGTGATGGGAGTCGGGGTGACTCGAGATTTGGATACCACTTTGGGGTCGTGGGTGTTGTTGAGTGTGAGGGCTCGGTACATGGATGTCGTTCGGGGACATGGACTAGGTGTGAACCATCGATGATTGTGACCTTGAGAAGGTCAGCGTTACACACAAAGTAAGGGTTGTGTAGGGTTACACATTGTGTAGATTATACATAGGAGTTAGAGGACACGCTGCGAGCATACGTCTTGGGTCATAAGGGTAGAGGAGCATTTGCCCTTAGTGGAATTTGCCTACAACAACAGTTATCAGGCGAGTATGATGGCACCATATGAGGCATTGTATAGGAGGCCATGTAGATCACCATTATTGTTGGATGAGGTGGGAGGAAGAGCTCAATCCTTGTCACGATGCGGATTAGAGACACCTTGGAGAAGGTGAGCTGACGGCGTCTTCTTCTGACACCAGGCACGAGGAAAAATTATGCGGATGTGGCGTGACCCTTAGGTTCGAGGGTTGGTGATCCGCGAAGGTGATGCTGGGAGGAGTGGTCGGTCGTGGCGGGAAGGTATCGTAGTAGTTTATAGGGCACTTTCGAGATACTCGAGAGGGTAGAAGGTGTAGAGTACCGGTTGCTTTAACACCCGGCTTATGTCGGTGTCCCGCAGTCCGCGTCTCCATGCTGGGAGTATACTCTAGATCACGACTCATGTGGTGGATTGGGGACAGTTGAGGTTGACACTTTAATGGGACCTTCGGAGGGACGGTGTGTATTTGGATAGCGCGTGATCAAGTTTTGCGACGCCAGAGTCAGCGTGGGAGCGCGAGGACACGTGCGGGCCACCTATCCACGTTCTTGTTTAGGGATGAAGAGTACGTGGTTTAATTAGTTTAGAATTAAATATTTGTTTATGCATGATAGAGTGCACGTTGCATATGCATGTGAGTGAGTAAAGATTGTCAAATTTCGGAATGAAATTCCTTTAAGAGGAGAATTCAATTTGGATAAAGACAAAATCGTAATTTAGTTTCTGAAGTGTAATTCGGTTAAAAATCAGGAATTTATTCTCCTAGATCTTGGATGACAAAATGCTTTCACCGTTGGAATCGTCTGTGAGAAATCTAGCTAGCATGTCGAGATTTCGCCAGTGCGAGACCGGTTGGAATTTCACGTTTTTCGAGCATCGCGGTTCGGGTGCGTAAGCTTGATTTTAGTGTGACGAAGCCACGTATAACACGGCTCATGTGCCGTAAGTGGCATGATGAAGAAAATGACTGGCCAGAGATAGTGCTAGAGATGTCTTGGGAAAAAGAAGGGACAAAATGGTCATTTTGAATTTGATTAAATGAGGAAAATGACAAAAAGTCCAATAGTGTCGTCTCTTTCAAAAAGGAGCCAAAAGAGAAAACGTGGGGAAAGAAAGAAAGGAGGGATGCAGTAGCTTCAAATCTGATTTTTCTAGTGAGGAAGCTCTTCTCTGGATTATGTCAAATAGTCGGTCTTCGGGACGAAGGAAAATGCACTACGGAGAGAACCGGCGTGGGTGCGCGTGTTAGGAAGTTTCCTCAAACTCAGGGGTGGGGTTTCTCCTACTTGGGTTTACTGAGCTATGTTGATGTTTCGGTTGGTTGAGGCGCTTGAGCAGTGGATCGTTCAATTCCTTGGGCAGAAATGCTTATTTTTAGACCCACCAGACCGGTCAGGTATCAGTTTTGCGGACTGTTTGGGTTAAATGTGTGATGAATTGTTCAATAAATCATGTATTGGTTTGTATGAAGCCGGAAATGGCGTGAGCAGGTTCACTAGTGAGCCCAGGTAGTTTGTGTTTCGGGAGTGTGTAGGGTTTCACTATTCCGAAAGCAGTGTTCTCAAAATAATTTTGTAAATTAATGTGCTTAGTCGAGTAATTTAAGTAAATTTCTCGTGTTTGATCATGCCCCAGTATGAGCTAATTTTGATGTAATGAAATGCGTCCTTACATAACATGATTGTGATTGAATTCTATGTGAATATGCATGTTTATATATTTACATGTGACATAGGCGTAATGGAATTGGCATCATGCATTCCATATCTTGTTGAGACGCAGGATGATAGAATTGAGTGCATGAGGTGATCCCAGAGTGAATGGTTTCGGAGGGTTGTCTAAAAATAATTCAAAGGGTAGTCCACCTTAAATAATATCAATCGTCGAGAGGCGACCCAGTTATACACATCGGAGGGTTGTCCCTGAGCAAATAAACATAATAATTCTCATATGAGGCTTGAGAGTGTGAGAGTCGATGAGATTTCAGTGCAGAGATGATGGAGTTAAACGGTATAAGTAGGATCATGCGAGTTGCTTGGATGTGTGTTAATTTTGGAGCATTACCTTTGCATAGGTGGAGTAGCCCACTTGGGAGTGATTCCACTGCGAGCATTAGCTCACCACCGTCGAGGGATACTATTTCTGAGTGCAGGGAGAGTGCGAAGAGATGGCTCGTCCTAGAGGCCGAGTTTGTGAAGAAAGTCGGGTTGTGGCTTTGATGATTTTATACATGTATTAGAATTCTCTAATTTTAATATATGTGTTGCATAAGAGTAAAACATTTGAACTCTTAGAACTATTGGATATAGTTGGATTCATAGTTGGTATGTTTTATGGGTATTGTTTATGGGCCCAGTGGCTGGATTTTACTCATGTTGTGATCATATTGGATATATGTTGTGAGTGATGATGCGAGGGCCCAGTGGCCCGTTATTTACTCGGTTTAGTTGTATGAGACCACTGTGTGGTCATTGGACTATTTGGGACAGGTTAGCTAATGGTAGAGCTCCTCGTACAAAGGGAGACTGCAGATTTTAATGAAAAATGTCGAGTCACGGAGCATTCCACGGGTATTTCTTGGTTGACCAGATCCAGCGGACCCCGGTTGGGGTGTCGCGCCGTTGATCGCTTTTTTTCTTTTTCGGGCGTAAAATTCCTTCTCTTTTGCTTGGCGGCTTGAAGGATGGAGCGGCGTTGAGCTATGGTGATTCTTGGGTCAGTTCTCACCTCTGCTGCTGCATGCGAAGACGTCTTTGTTTTTGTCTCGAAATGCGGGAGACCGGGGTGTCTGTGGCCAGGGCCCGATGTGGGCGGTGTTGAGTTGTGCGGTGCGAGGTTCGAGTTCTTGAGGGCTCGGTCGGTCACCTCGTCGCGCATGTCGAGGCTCATCTAGGTATATGTTGTCAATAGTTTTTGCTTCATGGATCTTGAGTAATTCCACGGCCGCGTTGGTCTTTCGAATCATTCTGCGTGGTAGGCTTGATCATCATGTGGTAAGAGAATGGCTATTGCGTTGAGAAGTGCGCACAGCAACATAATATAAGCGGTCGTGTGCGAGGAATCTCATTGTCATCGTTACACGGCATGGGGTCTCCCAAAGTGAGCCTTAGTTGTATTGAGCGAGGGTAACACTTTTCTCTAGAGAATCCCTCGCGAATTGAACGGCCCGGTTCAGTTTCTCACTTAGATGCCCGTCTTATCCCGTGAAAGGCGAAGAAGATGTGTTGGAACTCAGTTGTCGTAGATGGACTGTTAGCCCACAGTACCCTTATTACCAGGTCATCAGGGTTGGTGTCCTCCGGATCAGTCGAGAATGTTATGGTATCGGCAGGCGAGTTTGGACACTTCCATTTCCTCTCGGCTTTGATGTTGCCTGAGATGGGCCTTCTATTGAAATTTGGATTCCCTTCTCACGATCATGGTTCCCTTAAGGGTTGATGTAGTCTTTAGTTCTTTGCTCTTGAGGTGGTGATGTTTGGCTGTTGAGGCTGAGCGGTCCCGAAGATAACAAGTGTAGGAATACTACTCCATCATATTTCTTTCACGAGGTTGTATGCAATCGTCAGGTCACGTGCGAAGTGGTTATGGAACTCACGATGCACAGTGTTATCTTTTTGAGGTTTGACCTCATCGGGATGGCCATCCATTGCTCATGTTGTACTTTATTAAGACGCAATCTTGTGGCGTCGAGGAATTGGCAGCTAAGGTGAATGTTGCCATTTCGGGTTGAGGTGGATTGGAGACGGTGCGAGACTCCACGTCTCTTCGGGGGATCGTTCTCATCTTTCTTTGGAGACCTCTACGATCGGCATGGGCTCGTCCACATCAAACATCGGTCAGCTTTTCTCTTTATGGGTTGAAGAGCTTCTTTCTTGGATATGAGGGCTTCTTAGCATTAATGTACTTCTCAGCATGGCTTCCTCGGCCATTGCTTACGAGAGGTTTTGGTGCGGGGCTTCCAAATCTTTTGGTGCACTCCTGACCGTGAATGCGGTGGCTATGAACTTTCATGAATTATATCGACCTTAAAGACTCGGCGTTGAACCTCGAACATAGGACTCGAACTTTCTTGCGAGCTGCGCTTGATGGTCGACAAATGATAACTTGGCTTTACGTATGTTCTAGCTCCAGTAGTGGGAGGCGAATGCAATGGATAGCTCTGAGGATGAAGGAGTGAGCGAAACTGTTAAACAAAAGCAGTGGAGCGTACCGCGTGATAGTGAAGCGCTACGCATCGATACGGGTCTAATATCCATCTGATCCATTTTCTTGTAAGTGTTAAGATGATCGACGGGATCTCGGGCACCATGAGCAGCTTCCACTAGCGGCGTCGAACTTTCTTTGGAAGGAAGTGCATTTCTCATTTGTGAGCAGGACTGCGGTTGGCTTTTACGGGGTGTCTCGTCTGGGCTCGTTCCTAACAACTTCCTTCACTCGGTTGAGTTCCTGCTGGAGGCTCTTGAACCTTTGTTCCCATGATCGCTCCCCCACCCCTTGCTGAGGGTGGCGTAGTTCCTCGTTCCCGACGTGCCCCCCCGAGTGTTGCTTCGTTGCCCTCCTCTCCAGGGGTTAGGAGTACTTGCCAGCTAGTTGGACTGCAACCCCATTTCATCACCTCGAAGTCTGTATGTTGCCCCTCTTGAGGTGGCGATTCCCCGAGTTTGCGCCTCCCGATGGGCACACATCATAGGTTGCTTTAACTCTCTATATCTGAAGTTGGTTGGTGGCGAGTGCCTCCCTTCCTCAAGTATTAACGCATTGTTCCAATCGTAGGAAGTACATTCTATCTGCTGGCCAGTCTTCAGCAGTGTAGGCGTTTCTCCTTGTGTTTGGTTGATGATACCATGATGTGAAGTCATTTATATTTGTAAGGTGTCGTTCCCACAGACGACCTTGGCGATGATGCCTTTTTAGTGGTAGAATTTGGGCATTGATGGGCGTTGGTGCGGACCGGGGCTAGCTGTGAGGCGGCTTGCGGGCTCTCTCAGAAAGAAGAAGAAGAGAGTCGGCGGGGGGTTCGCTCGTGGCCGCTCCAATGCTTAAGTCAGTTCCTCGCTGAGAGAAAAGATAGGCTGCTTAGAGGGCGAATGTGTTTGCGTACCTTTCATCGAGGGGTGGCGATATATAGTATATTTTCGATTTGATGGTAATAAAGTTCTTTCCCGTTGGATGGGATATTTTTGCTCGATGCTCCAGTTTAATAAGGGATATGGAAGGGTGATTATTGAAATTATCCTTCTCGATCGGTCTGTAGAGATAGTGTTATCGTGAATTATCCTATTTTCCTTCTTTGGTGAGATTGGTGGATTCTGAGGATAAGATGTTACATGGGATTATCCCTACTTACCTTATTAGACTTACCTTATTAGAGATTTAGTCGGTTGCGGTATGGGCCCTTTCAAATACCCATGTTATCGACCCTTGGGGCGAGAGTGGTGAGTTTCGTTTTGGGTGGGCTTGTGTTTAAGATGGAGCTTTGCCTCTTCTTTAGGCTTTGTGGTACCTACTACCAAACCCTATCAAGATAAAGTAATATCTTATTCTGGTTCTCCGGTATGTCCATCATCGCAGACCAGATCCACATAGGGTCTAAGAAGTCCCAGTTCTCCATAACTACTAAGGGCGTTACATAGGGCCTAGGTGAACATAAATGCCCACTAAAATTTTAGAATTTCACTGATTTGAACTTGATTTTAGTTTAAGTAAAACCCACAATCACTACACTAGTATATTACTAACTTTGCCTTAATAATGTAAGCACCTAAAACAATTCTTTTCCCTACGAGTTTATTTTCACACTCATGTGCCCATCTCTGTTTGTGTTTGAATCATCGTGTCTCCGAAGCTCAGAAGATGACACAAAAAAAAGTTTTGGTTGAGTGAGATAGGTACCTTGAAAAAATCCACTCATTGTCACCTTAATGTGAATTTGTCTTTACTTGATTTGCAATCATCTTTCTACTAATTCTGGATACTCTTTTCTCTTATAAATCTATACTACTTAAAAAAGTACAATGTGTTTACACGCTTTTAATTTCCACCTTGGTTTCACTTTTAATTTTAAAACCATATAATCATAAATATCCTTATGAATCAACATAATATAATTTTAATTCTTTTCTTTTCATCTTTAATTTAACATATAAAAGTCAATCCTACTGTAGCTCTAAGACGGAGGGATGATAGTGTTGCAACCGAAAAATCAATGCCTAAGGGGTTTTGTTGGGTTTGTCATAACCTTTTCAGCACAGAATAAAGTTGCCATCATAATAACAATATTCATGTGTTTACTATTAGACCAATGGTTTCAAAACGAAAAGCTCAAAGTATAGTGACGGCAGGTTCGATCAATTATTTTAACTTTTAGGTATTATTTTGGACAATGATGAAAGGAAATGATTATTAACAGTTCTTTAGCTGCATTTCGATTCATCAACTTTTTTATTCATATCTCGCCTTTTATTCTTTCATTTTCCTGTGCTGCATTTGTTCTTGTTGGACTTCCTCCAATAGGCAGAGCTCTGTGCTAATTTTGTCGAGATGGAGTCCTTGACAAAGTGTTTTACGCTACTTAATTCCCAAAATTACCTTTTGTTTTACTTTTAAATTTCAAACTACTTTTTCACAATACTAATAATCAAATTAACATAAATGGAAGCTTTTCTATTTTATTTCACTATTAAATCTCAAAAAACCTTTAATAATAATAATTATCAGCTTAAACAAAAATGGAAGATTTTTATTCATATTCAATTTTATTTTATCAGCGGTTTCTTTAAGGTTGTCATACCAGGTTGGCTATTTCATTATGGATTTAATACATCGTTTTAATGTATAATATTTTAATTATTTGCTTTGCTTTCAATTCTGGTATTCTGGTGAGTTTTGAATCTATTTTTATATTCAAAATTATCTACTTGCTTTATTCTGTTATATTTAGTGGGTTCTGAATCTATTTCATTTTTTTTTTTTTCTATCATTGTTTTGTCTCGAAGAGTTTCATATAGATTAAATTATTCAAACCTAGTTCATAAGGATCAACAAGTTCATTTATTAATTAGGTTGTTCTGTGCGCTATTTGATTGTTGAGAACTCTTCTTTCAAGGGAAGAATGATGGTGAAATTTAATATTTAAATTCTTATTGCTATCATCTTCTTTTCCATTGCAGCCTATTCTGAGTCTCAAATTCTTGTTATTTTGTTTAGTAGGATGTTCCTACCAAATATTTGTTGAAAAAGTATAAACTATCTTGATTACTTTCTGAATTTTGAAAAATTAATTTTTACTATAATATTTGAGTATTTATGAAGATTTTCTTCTTTTCCATAAATGTAAAACCAAGGGAAAATTAATCACAGGAAAAATGACAAATAATAATTGCCATAATAGTTCGAGAATTAAAGCTAGAAATTCTTTAGATCTTGGATATGTGAAATGGACTATGTTAAATTCGATCTTTACAATCTAGTGACCAGAAAGAAATTTCGATTAGAGAAATGCGAGACAATCGGAATGATCTTTTACTTTCTAGCTTAGTGGTCGGTGGCTCCGGAATTTTCTGTGAGTGAAACTTGAGCTAAGTTCATTTAAAATAAATTAATTGAAAATATGACTATTTTAGAGTAGCAGTTGGGATGAGAGATGAACTTATATAGCTGATGTGAAGGCCATGTATCCAAATTTTAAAAAAAATAAAAGAAAAAAAAAGGAAAGTCAAAAAAAGAAAAATGTGAGGCAGCAGTGGCGTGGAGAAGAGATAAGAGAGAGGCTTATCTTCTCTCTAAGATCTGCAATAGGTTTTTCGGTTAGACGAGGCAAAGTCGTCCACGCATCGAGAGCTACGTGTGGGTACCAAAATCTTGGAGTTTCGTCAATGGTGGGAATTTTCCTACTACTTGGGTTATTCCCTTTCAAAGTCGTTTAATGGCTTGGGGTTTTTCTTAGAGGCGAAGTAAATTTAAGTCTCAGAAATTTATGGGACTAAATTTTTCATGAATTTTAGATTTGTTTTGAGACGATACAGGCTGGAGAATTTTCAAAGGCCATTTTTCGAGACAATCCCGGTGAATTTCAAGACTATTTACCAGGAGCACGACCGGGATTTTCGGGGCCCAATTTTGAGGCGGTCTTGGGCGTATTGGGTAGTTTTAATCAGGTGATTTCTTCGGGTTTTGTTGAGTTTTTTAGTATCACTGTAATTTGTTGAATATAACCAAAAATGATTCATGGCTATGAATGAACCGAGAGGTGCCCTGTTTATATGGGTCCGAGATTTGGTCCATTTTGTGTGTTATTGTTGGAAAAAATAATAATAACATGTTGTTGTGTGTAAAAATCATGTTAATGTGCTTGTGTAATGTATGAACATGGAAATTGTGATTTGATATAATTATGGGAATTTTTAATGTTGCATGTAGTATGACGCCCATGAAATGGCATGGTGCATTTCATATGCACGGTCACATCGCGTGGAGTCGGGTGTGTGTGCACATGGTGTTGGTTATTCACCATTCTTGGTGAATGTGTGGTGAGCTCGGAAATGGGACGGCGATCAAAATCGAACCCTTGATTTGTGTAAAAACAATAATAATACTAAATCACGTGTGTTTGGGTGAACCAAGATGGAGCTACCCGGGGTGAAAGACCCTGAGTACATTAACTTGTTGGAATAACAATAATATCTAGCGATGAAGGCGAAAGTGTTGGAAGAAAATTAATGACTTCTGGCACTAAGACCAGAAAGTCGCGACCGGATAAACACGAGGATTTGATAAATTAAAATTGGAGGGTTATCGATGGTTAAGTCATGAGTGAAGCTGCGACTTGGCCCAGTTTTCACTGGCGTTGCGGGTGTGGGGATTTGTTGAGATTCGGGTTGTGGGGCGTGAGGAGTCTCATCTCATGCATGACACGGAACATTCCCTTATAGGATTGCGTGGATTATATGAATATGATTTGATGTTTTAGCATCTGCCTTCTTCTGTATTGTGCATTTAGGCGGGGAAGTAGCCCAGGAGATTTTTTTCTTGGGCATTGCTCGACTTGGGTTGTGGGACCCCACTTTCGGTACGAGGGGTGTCACGCTCAGAACAAGGCTATGATTATGAAGAAGGTCGATGTGTGGCCTTGATAGTACCTTTGAGTAACATTTTAAAAAAAAAAATATTTTGTATAAAAGAATTGTAACTAAATTCTTTTGGGATGATCGGGTATGTAATTATGGAAGAAGTCATGATCGGTTCACGGGTTATGATACTTGTTTTACTTGCATATTTTAGATTTAAATGAATGAATGGATCCGACAAGTGTGGCGGTGTCCATGGTGAATTGTATTATCTTGCCTTATTGGGAATATGGATGGATGGACCTTGTACGTGGTCATTACTACTTCTGTTGAGACCATAGATGGGTTATGGTTATACATGTTGCCCTGTTGGGTAGAGCTCACAGAACAAGAAAACTACACCGATTTTTATGTAAATATGGATTAATAGCATGCCGATGTAGTATCAGTTCTGCATCATGAGAGTCGGTAGGTTGACGATGTTATGTGGGACCCCGGGTTTTAAGGACGTCGACCCAGTATCAGACTTAGGTAGCGATTACCGGAGCTCGGGTGGGTATCCACTCAAGTAAAGGGTCTGATCGTCTCGACTAGGTATCAGAGTCTAGGTACATGAGTACAGAGGACTAACGGATACGGGTCTAGGTTGTCAAATTCATTTACTTCTGGTGTCGTAGTTTGTATATCGAGGCATTGGGTATGTGGTTACCTTTGAAAAGGATGGGCATTGGGTTTAGACCATTGCATGCATTGTACATTTTCATGTTGTGTGCTACGTGATTGTGTGATTGTGTGTCACAAATTGCGTGATTATATACATGGTAGAATGTATATAGGAAAGATAATTTAAGGTTAGAAAACATAACCTTCGGAAAGTGGATAAACGAAATAGTTCGGGATGTTGATGTACATTAGTGGTTGGCATGTGTACTACTAAATAGAACATGAGAGAAAATCTCAATATGGGCTTAAGGTTGAAACCTTGAAGCCAGTTAAAGGTGAATTCTCCTACAGGAACAGGGTGAGTGATCGAAATATGTCGGATGTGAGTTAGAGATCTCAGAGATTCTACTCACTATGGACCTAAGGGTCATGGACATGTCGGTGTTTGATATCATCCTCGGGATGGATTGGTTGATGGCACACTGAGTCATCAATGACTATGATCGTAGGAGAGTTACTACCTACGCATAGGACGGTAATTGTGTTATGTTTGAGTTAACCGCGATGCTTGACCACTGACGTATCCCGGTGACATGAATGGAGTTGATGGGTTGGCTATGACCGCCTTGGAGGAAGAGGTGAGACGAGGATTTAGGTGCACCTCGGGTGGTTTTGTGAGTATGAGGATGTCTTTCGGATGAACTACAGGGATCCTCCACTTACGAGGGGATGTAGACTTTTTATTGAGTTACACCTTGTCCGTCACCCATCTTTGTGACTCTCATCGGATTAGCGTCGGATGGAGTTGTAGAGACTCGAGGTCCAATGCGGGAATTATTGGACCAGGGGGTTTTATTAGGCAGAGCACTTCACGGCTCGGTTCTATTTACTAAGAAGAAGGACAAGACCCTTATTGTGCATTGACTATCGGCGGGTTGAGCAGGGGTTACGATTAAGAATCGGTATGCGTAACCCGAGTTGATGATTTGTTTGATCATATGAAAGGGGTACAGTATTTATTCTAATATAGACCTTCCTGCTGGTTATCATGGTGAGTTAAAAGTGTATTCGATGCTGCAGTGTAAGGACCAGTTTAGGTTGTGGTACGATCGGCTCGAGGAGCGCTAGGGAGTTTGGTGGCTGCCATCCTTGTGAGCAAGGTGATTGATCCCTAAGGGTGGGGACACGGAGATATCGTCCGTCGGGGACTAAGAGTACCCGGTCGGGTCTGGGTGGCGAAAATTTGGGCCGTCCCACATTAGTCTTCGGTATAGGGACCAGTCGTGGTTCCCATTAGCGTCGAGATAGGAGATCCTCACGGGAGTTCCAACGCTCGATTATTTGTGCGTCAGTGTACGAAGATGTCACCGTGATCGTCGCGCGATATTACTAGGCGGGATGAGCGACCGCGTTAGAGACTTTGTTCGACCCGGTGCCTCATGTGTCGATGGGTAAAGTGAGCATTAGAAGCCCGGCATGTGCCTCGAGCCGTTGGAGGTAGTTGAGTGAAGTGGGAGGCGTATCACGATGGATTTTGTCGCAACTTTCCTGGAACCTGAGGCATGGCGCGGTATGGGTTATAGTGGATCGGCTCACTAAGTCGGCACATTTTCTAGCGGTCATGACCTTCACACTAGAATTCTACCGGTTATATTCGTGAAGTTATCACGGGTACATGAGTACCGATCCATAGTATCGGACGGGGATCCTAGATTCTGGCACTTTTTGGAAGAGTTTCTAGAAGGCCGTAGGGCGGTGGATGATGAGCTATAGTTTTTTCATCCACGAGGCCAGATGGTCGGTCGGAGATGACCATATAGGTTTTAGAGGACATGCTGCGAGCATGTGTCTTGGATCTTAAAGGTGTTGGGATGGCGGCTTACCCTATGAGTGGGGTCACCCTCTGACAAGTTATCGAGGCGGTATCTGATTAACCCTATGAGAATTTATATGGAGGCCATGTTGATCCCCGTTTGGACAAGGTGGGAGAGAGTTCCATCGTTGGTGCGGATCGATTAAAGACACCTCGGAGGAAGGTGGGTTTGATACGAGAGAAGATTTCTTGCACGACCCAGCGGGCGGAAAGCTGCAGCCGTGAGATGGCGTCGACCTGAGTTTAGAGTCACGTCTTCTTGAAGGTGATGCTAAGAGAGGAGTTGTTAGGTTCGACGAGGGGGAGTCTTGCGCGGTATATCGGAGCCCTTCAAGATGAGAGGGTGGGCCACGGTTGCTTATCGGTTAAGTATTCTTTACTTCGTTTATCACGTGTTCGCTGAGGTGTTCAGTCTCCATGCTCAGAATGCTCTAGATCCACCGTGTAATGGATTGAGTTGTTGTTGATATAGATGGGTTGTTGAGGAGGGGCTGGTCGTATCATGGATCGTCGGGATTAGGTTTTGCGTCTGAGGCCAGGTCGCGGCTAGTAGTGAAGGTGTTGTGCGACAGAGTGGAGGAGCAAGCGTGGGACCGAGGGACACATGCCCGGGCCTATCCTTTCCTATTTGAGGACGAGAGGTGAGTGGTCTACTATTTGGCATAAGAATGTGTGCATATGCATGTGTTTATGTGCTACGTATGTGTATGGAATTTTGGGGATGGGGAATTTTGGGGGAAGAATGTAAAACGAGCGGGAAAATTAGTAATTTTTCGGAAGAAAAAAATGACAAAATAATAATTACCGAATGGTTCGAGGGAAGCATAAATTCTCTAGATCTCGGATGCCAAACGGACTCGCCAGATTAAATTCCTCGTGAAATCTAGTGACCTAAATTTAATTAAATTAGTGTCGAGTGTTTGCCTACTGGTCTGATGTTAGTGTGAGTGACTCTAGGGACGAGTTTTTTACGAGAATCTCGGAAGTCTAGAAATTACTTGAGCTAAGTTCATTTAAAATAAATTGAACTGAAAAAAAATAAATTATTTCAATGGATCAGAATGAGAAGGACACATGGCGTGATGTGAGCCATGTATCCAATTAAAAAAAAAAAGGTCGAAAAAGAAAGAAAGGGAGACGGACAGTGAGTGTGGAGATGAGAGAAGAGAGAGAGAGAAAGGAAAAAAAAGATTTTTTCGCTTATCTCTAAGATACGATCGGATGAAGTAGGTTTTGTACGAGCAAAGGCAAAGTCGGTCACGCATCGGAGTATGCGTGGGTGCAAATCTTGGAGATTCGTCAAACTCCACAAGGTAGGGAATTTTCCTACTTTGGTTATTTCTAACCTAAAGGTCATTTAATGGCTTGGGGTTTTTCTTAGAGGTCGTGAGAGGTTGTAAATTTTAGTCCCAAATTTTTGGGATTGAGTGTAAGAATTTTTAGGAATTTTTGGGACTTTTTTCGAACAATCCGGGCTGAATTTTCGGGACTATTTTTAGGCGGCCTAGGACTAGATTGTTGGGACTATTTACCAGGACAGTCACGGATAAGATTTTAGGTTTTAGATCTTGGATTATGTTGAGATTTGGTTTAATCCAGGAATGCGATGTCTTAGGTTGATGAGTTTTTCGGTATCATTGTAATTTGTTGATGAATGGAACCAAAAATGGTTCGAGGGGTCGTAAAGGGGCCAGGAAGGTACCATGTTTATATAGGTATGGTGATCCATTTTGTGTTAACATTGGAAAAAAAAAAAAAATATTTATGTGTAAAAATCATGTTAATATGTCTTGCGTGATGTATTAACATGCGATGGTGATTAATGGAAATTATGTAAGAAATATAATTATCGAGATTTATGAATGTTGCATGTAGCATGACATATCATGAAATGGCGAATTGCATTTCATATGCAGAGTCACATCTTGTCGAGTGAGTGTGTGTGCATGGTGTTGGTTATTTACCATTCTTGGTGAATGTGTGGTGAGCTCGGAAATGGGTAACGTCCCAAATCGAGACTCACGGTTGTGTAAAACAATAATAATACTAAATCACGTGTGTTTGGGTGAAGTAAGATGGGGTAGATCCCCCCACCCCTTCCTAGGGTGAAAGACCAAAATTTTATTCTTGGTCAGACATATGCATCCAGCGATGAAAGTTAAATGATAGGGCAAGTGGGGTTATCCAATGGTTTAAGTCATTGGGTGAAACACAGTTTTTGCCTACACTTGGCGTTGTAGTGTGAAGGAGTTGATCGGGTTCGGGTTGTGGGCATGAAGTCATCTCATGCATGACCGCGAACATTCCATATAAGATTGCATTGATATGGAATATAATTTTATGTTTATGTACATCATTTCCTTGTGCATTTAAGTGAGGAGTAGCTCTTGTAGAATTTTTTTGGGCGACACTCATTTGTTATGGGACCCCACTTTTCGGTACCGGGGTGTACGGGAGATATGCGACGAGGTGTGATTATGAAGAAGCGATGTGTGGCCTTGATATTACCTTTGAGTAACATTTTAAAAATAAATATTGTATAAAAATTGTAACTAAATTCTTTTGGGACTATTTTATAAATAGTCGGGTATGTATTATAAATAGAGGCGGAAGTAAGTTGGACTCTTACGAGTGTAATTAAGTGTTTTACTTTCATATTTTAGATTTAAATGTGAATGGATCATTAAGGGATGTATTGAGGTGGTCTTTGAGTAACTCGGTGTCGTAGGTAGTTGTGATATAGTTGTATATTGGGGATATGGACAGATGACCCTGTGTGGTCAGTACTACTTCTGTTGAGACCCTGGATGGGTTATGGTTATATGGTTGTATGTTAAGGTAAAGCTCCCGAGCAAGGAGACTACGCCTATTTTTGTGAAAATATGGATTCCAATGACGGGACACAACGGAGTGGTATCGGTCACGAAATCCACGAGGAATTAGTAGGTTAACGGGTTGTCATGAACCGGGTTTTATCAGCAGGACCGGTTTGGGGTGTCATAATAAAATAATATATATATATATATATATATATATATATATATATATATATATATATATACTATATATATATATATATATATTATTTATTTATATTTATATACATATGGAAGTTTTGATGATGAAATTAAATATAAATAGTCATTTTAAATTAATTTATTCCATTTCCCATAAATTAAGATAGTCATTTTTTTATATATGTAAAATTATTATTTCACCTTTTATTTCATAAATACTTTACTTCAATTATCTATTCATTTTACATAACTTATTATACGATAATAATAATAATTGATACCCTATCATAATTAATTAGTTAATCATCAAAAGTAAAATTTATTTTAAGGGGAAAAAGTCATAGATCCATAGTAAGGAAAAAAAAAGAAAATATAAAAGTTTGTAATGAATATGCAATGAAGAATAAAAGAGTAATTTTTGTAACTCATAATTTAAATATTGGAGGAAACAAGCATGACACCTAAATGGTTAATTTCTCAATCAATCTTATAAATGTTTTTACCTTAGAAAAATATCACTGTCATTTCCGTTATTTCAATAATTTACTATATTTTATTTTCCCTCTGATTCTTCTTTCTCTTACCCAAAAACACTCTCATTCTTCTTTCTCTTACTCGGAAAGCCTTGACAAAACAAGCCGGTTTAATTTCTGATTCAATTTGGTTAGGAAAACTCCTATAATACGATACTGTTTAAATATCTTCCTCTTTGTTCATCTATTTAATTTCTAGGTTTCTTTTTTGTTGGTTGCTTTTGGTGGCTTCAGTTCTTGAAATGGGCGGAGGGAAAGAAGAGTGAGCTTGTGGAGGCTGGTTGAAAAACAAGGTTTGGAGGAATCCACAAAGTTGGGCTGATATTGTTCTTTGGATTAAAGCAAGGAACATTGGTTTGTCATTGGTATTTTTCTTCTCTCCCTTAGGTTCAATACGTAAATAGTCAAACTCTTTTTGAAGCTTTTATTTAATGTATCTGTGTAATTTCCGTTATGATTTATGTTATTTAGTTTTTAGATCTTTGTTTTTCTCTTTGTTGTATGCATATTTCTTTACATGTCTCTCTTTGTTCATTTCTTTCTTTGATTGTTGTGCCATGGAATTTTCACTTTAATATGTAGCCTAGCACCTCGATTTTGTTTTATTGGCTATGTTAGAGGAGATTGAATTTGTATGCCTAATTTCTATTATGGTTAAACATTATGGAAATTTAAGAAAAATGAGGGTGATTGAGATTTTTTTATTTTTTTATTTTTTATTTCTTTAATGGCTTAGGGCCTAAAGCTACAGGTTCTTCGAAATTTAATGAAAGAAGGGCCAGGATTGTGGTGGATGCTTGTTGATTCATAGGTACAAATAATTGTAATTGGAGTCGATTACACATTTGCCAAAAAAATAATTGTCTTTAAGGAACGAAGGAAAAATTTGTGAATAATACCACTACCCCTCTATGCATGTTAATAAGCAATCTTGTTAAATAAAAAAACTTTCTTTTATTTATATATTCACGAAAAAAAAAATTAAACTTTTCTTTTATTTATATATTTATATATTTAAAACATATATTTCATTAGGTATTACTTTAATATAACTTTCAAATGCTACCTTAATGTAATGCGAGATACTACCTTCTGATTATCAATTTTACCTTAATAGAAGTCCCTAAACCCACGTTTTGTTGTCCAAAAACTTCGAGTTTTTATCTCATTTATATTTCTTAATGCATGAATTATATTTGGACTCCTAGATGGAGAAATCAAAGTAAGTATGTATGTGAAATTTTGGGTGTCATACTTCGAAGTCGACATAAGGTCCTTAAATTTAGGGGAAAAAGTTGCAACGAGTTATCGCTTGAAGTAATGTTTAAGTAAAAATAAACTCAAACCCTTTACCACATGACAGTACACAAGTACTACTTTAATATATTTCAAGTAATACCTTAATGTAATCACGAAGTACTACCTTCTGATTATCAGTACTACCTTCCTAAACCCACATTTACCGCGTTTTTCTTGTCCAAAACTCAGTTTAATCCCATTTATATTTCATGAAATGCATGAATATTTGGACTCCTAGATGGAGAACCAAAGTAAGTATCTATGTGAAATATTTGAGTATTCATACTTGAGTCGACATGAGGTCCTTAGTTAGGGGGCTTAACCAGGTTATTTGTAGTAATGTTTAGGTAAAAATAAGCTCAAACCCTTTACCACTGTATTTGAGTGCACGGTACTACTTTAATATATTTCAAGTACTATCTTGATGTAATGCAGGTACTACCTTACAGATTATTAGGTACTTACCTTAATAGAAAGTCCACTAGGCTTTTATTTACCACTGTGTCCCGAAAGCTTCGGTTTAATCCATTTATATTTCATGAAATGCATGTAAGATTATATTTGGACTCCAGATGGAGAACCAAAGTAAGTATGTATGTGAAATGTTTGGGTATTCATACTTAGTCGGCATAAGGTCTTATTTAGGGGAAAAGTTGTAACTAGGTTATATAGTAATGTTTAGGTAAAATAAACTCGAGCCAGCACCCCTTTATGATGACCCAGTGCACGGTACTACTTTAATATATTTCAAGTACTACCTTAATGTAATCACCAGTACTACCTTACAATTATCGGGTACTACCTTAATAAAAGTCCATCCCTATTTACCACGTTTTCTTTGTCAAAAGCTTCAGTTTAATCCGTTTTATATTTCATGAAATGCATGAGATTATATTTGCTAGATGGAGAACAGTAAGTATGTATGTATGTTTGGTATTCATACTTCAGTCAGGGTCATACTTGAGGAAAAGTTGTAACCCGGGTTATCGTAGTAATGTTTAGGTAAATCAAACCCTTTACGCCTTATTGAGTGCGAATGCTTTACTTTGTAAGTACTACCTTATGTACGAGGTACTACCTTACAATTCGAGTACTACCTTAATAGAATGTCCTAAACCCTTAGTTACCACGTTTTCTTTGTCAAGCTTCAGTTTTAATCCCATTTATATTTCATGAAATGCATGAATTATATTTGGACTCCTAGATGGAGAACAGTAAGTATGTATGTGAAATGTTTGGATATTCATACTTCGAGTGAGCATGATGTCCTTAGCTAGGGGAAAATGTTGTAACCAGGTTATTTGTAGTAATGTTCAGGTAAAAATAAACTCAAACCCTTTACTCTATGATCCAAGTGCACAGGTACTACTTTAATATATTTCAAGTACAACGCCAATGTAATGCGAGTACTACCTTACAATTATCGGGTACTACCTTAATAGAAAGTCCTAAACCCCTATTTACCACGTTTTACGTCGAAAACTTAGTTTTAATCCATTTATATTTCATGAAATACATAGTTATATTTGGACTCTAGATGGAGAACGAAATTAACATATGAAATGTTTGGGTATTCATGCCAGTCGACGCGAGAGGTGTAGGAGTTTAGGGGAAAAAGTTGTAACTAGGTTATCTGTCAGTAATGTTTAGGTAAATAAACTCAAACCCTTTACCCTTTATGACTGAGTGCATAGGTACTACCTTAACACTACCTTAATGTAATACAGTCTTGCCTTCTGATGCTCGGTACTACCTTAATAGAAAGTCCGGCCCTTATTTACAGCGTTTCTTTGTCTAAAAACTAGTTTAATCCCATTTATAATTCATGAAGTGCATGAATTATATTTGGACTCCTCTAATTTATTTAATTTAATCACAACTTGAAAGATAACAATTAATTTCAAAGCTCAATGAATGATTGCAATTGTATTGTTTACAAATGAACTCGGTAAGTAAACCATCGATTAAGAACATATATCCACCATTCAATACAATGTGCCTTTTCTTGAACACCGATATATTGCAACTAAGCACATAAATGAAAAAGAAGGCGCGACAAACGAGAAAAAAGTTCTACCTTTAAAAATGGGGTAACCTAACCCGATTTAGTCATACGATTGAAAGTCTAAGATATACAAAACATGGGTGATACCCGAATTACATTGTTGGTTGATTTTGGAGTAACGACCTCATGTCAGTTCTGGGGTTTCCAAATGTTTGTGTTATCGGGAGGCCAAAGTGACTACGCAAAAGCGACTACAGATTGATTACACTTGCGTGCTTCTGGTGGCTCCCGTTCAACATTATCATCGTGCATCACCAGTAATGCGTAACAACTTTATCTTGTAATAATCTAGTTTCGTCTATGAAAACATAAATAACACCAAGTGTAATTCAAACGTATATGATGTCTTGAAAATATATATATATATATATAGTATAATGCATTCTGTAACAATCGATTTTGTTAGTGTTGCGCCATTTCAAAGTTCCATATATTTGGTCACGTAAATTCCACAGTCATGCCTAAACACGAGGAATTAATATTTTCATTTGTGAGAAAAAAAAAATGATAATTGTGTTGTCTATAAACATCTTTGTTAACTTAGTGAAATAATGTTACCAATTTTCTTCTTTGCATAACATCAGAGTAGACATGCTCCCGATTTCCCATGTACGTATCATGCACACATGAGCCTTGAGCATTGTCTGCAAGAATGTGACGATCTTGGAAAGCCCTTTGTACTGCCGCGGGTCATTGTAGCGAAGATAGTAATAACACCGCACAGAGGTTAATTATATTATTATGCAGTGATATCCACCTCTGATGAAAATAACTATAATAGTATGAATATATCATTCATTAGTTTGATAATGGATTAACAAGCATATAACTCTAAAGATTATCTGACATCCATACCTTTCTAAGTGCACGAGGCAATGGTACGTAGCGGTGTTAGGTGAGAAAGTGTTTGGAGGCGTCTATGAACAATTCTTTTTGCTTGTCTGAGTTTGATCAGAGAACCACCTATAGCAGAATTGCGAAAAACAAATTAGAACATGCAAAAAACCAAGATTAACATATATTGTTGTAAGTAGTATTGGTAAACCACCGCGAATGAAGGATCAAAATAGTGATTCACTGGTGATGATCCTTGTTGTGCAGTGTCACGAAAATACATTCGATAACTTGCATATTGATATAACCATTAACGATGGCGATAAAATAATTAAATTGTTTTATACGGGAAACACATAAACCATGTGATATCAGTACCACATAATTGACAAATTGATTGCCTTCTAGGCCATCTCATAAGTGACAAACATTCCATACATTCAACATAATACCTCCCTGTTACATCAAATAGTTAAGCAAATGGCGTATAAAACACAAAATTACATAAAAGTAGCACAATTGCAACGAAATTACCCTTTATCACCCTTAGGATCTAAGGCGAAATCTGCTACGCATTTCTGTTTGGGGGAAGCTTAGGGTACTCTTAAGCACATTGTTGGATGAAGGTGATTTGCATCTTTGCTGACTCTTTTCTGAGTCTTACGTGCCATCCCTCTTTTCTTGTTTATTATTAGTTGCCACTCTCACCCAAGAATTTCCTGCATCATCTTTGGCATCCATTTATTTTATTTCTATCTTTGATTGAGGCTCGAGAGCGGATGAATTCCTAGCCCAGTTGACAATCTGGTGTCATTGGCTTTGCTATGGCTATTCCCATCATCCAAGCGAGGTTCATTTCTTGGATGAGAATATATTTCTTTGCATTTGATGACATCACATTTCTCACCGCGACTTCCAACATCAAAGTCATTTGTTGGAGCCTCATATTGATCTCAGGTGAGGATGTAGCCCCAGGTCGACAAAATCATTGTCATGATAATGGCAGGTTGGTTGAGATTGAATAGAGGGAGAATGAGCATCTAGTTCATTTTGTTGTCTTCTGTGCTACATTTAAAGCGCTCTTCAAGTGTGTTGAAATCTCGAATCATTGAGGACACCAATTTTAAAATTTGTTGTGTTGATTGGCTGACGTTGAATGCCTTGTCAAGTTAAGAAGAAAACCGAATTTGAATACTTATAGTATATGGTCATGACAAATTAATTAACCTAATGTAATTAGATCCTTTACAATAGTGGGCATCATAATGTCTACTGAATTGTGGATTTGGTTGCACGTGCTCATTTGCTCTAGCAAATGGAGTGCATATTCGGAACATGATCAAATGGAGTGGAACTTCTTGTCGATTTAGTTTCTCGAAGCGTAGTATGTCAACATTAGCAAAAAAATTAATATAAGATATATTGCATCTAAGTCTACCATGAAATATTGATTTGCATTTAACTATCTTACATCGATTTTCCATATCCAGGAGGAACATTTGTAATTTCATTAGTTAGTCGTCATTGACTAACTAGCCATTGAAACGAACCAAGGCATTGCTACGGGAACATCGCGTGTGCATATGTTTTTTGGCCAATTAAAATGCGAGTGAGGGCGAATGAGTGCTCATTATAACCCAGATTATAGCACAGTCATAACAACAAGCATCAACTCTAAAAAAGTGGAGATACATGTAGGAAGAGAAAACAATCGCACATGTATCTGTCATTACCACTCACAGGAAATTTCCTAATTCCATTTTTAAGTAGAGCCTGAATTTGCTCCAATTTCTACGCACATTAACCTTACCATCCCATATAAGGTCCCATAATCATATATCTGCCCTCCAACTTATTGTTTGGTGCCAAAATCGTTGCGCATGCACAAATAATGAACACCTTTTTGGAATTCATTCTTGGAGCTTAGGTATTAAATTTCTTCGACATTAAGCGAATATACGAGATGTTAATCACGCCGCGGATGGACAACATTGGGTCCTTCAATGGGATACCTATAACATTCATGACATCATCTGCATGCATCGAGGAATGCGATCCCATCGATCTTATACGATAATATGCCACTTCGTAGTGTGACAAGATAATTGGCATAACTAAATGGTGGATCTCTCATTGCCTAGCCTTAGGTCCACCAAACTACGACCCCTGTGTAAAGCAACTTATGCTTAGGCAATTGATGATAATAGAATCATTTCTTCAGAATACTTGAATTTGGGAGCTTCACTAAAAGTTACATACAAAACAAACCAAACTATGCACGTTAATAAGCAATCTTGTTCATCGGTTATTAAAGTCTCAAGTTACAAAAAGAATGATATGAGTTATATCTCATCACCTCATGCCTTGCTTGTGGAAGACACGTTTCCTCTTAAATTTGTCCATGCTTAATAAAACTTGGATGATAATATATAATTGCATACATATGCATGAAGCAGATATTAACATAGCGCACGAAAAGAGAAACATAATTCCACATAATAATATAGCATTTTGAAAACTTGTAGAAAGCATGCCACATAGTTCATAATACATTAATTAACAAGAAAACACAAACCAAATGGAATGTATTATGTGATTCACTAACAGAAAATCAACGACATTAATCATGCCGATGGATTTTGCAAGTTTTCTAATGTACGCCACATATTAAACATCTTGAAATTGTGACTTAATGCGCTTTTTTCTTGGTCTTCCAAGAGGCCTTTTAACGTGAGAGTAGCTTTAAAGGAAAATACATTTCTTATGACATCTCGAACACATCGTCTTGGACTTTTGGCATCATGTGTCTCGATACCATGAAAAATGCTTGAGTATACCAATTGTTGTCTTGATTGAAGCCATCAACAAAATCCATGACATTTTGCCACAGAGGAAGCGCACTGCATGATCATGGAATGCTGAAATTTGCCAACCACGACATGTACATGATTGTTCCTTAATGTCTACATTCAGCACTAAATCACCTACAAATACAGCAACAAAGGTTTCCGGCTAACCAAGTAAACCCCTCCTTTGCAATATTAATTTTATATTTTCTCTTGATTTCGGCCCTATAATACCCTTCCAATGCATTTATTTCGGCTTTATGCTGAACACGCATTGCATGACTTAGTCGTATGCTTTCGATAATGAAAGCTACAAATGGAGTGATGTCGTTCATTTCTTAACCAAACGTGAAGGAGCTTCGGCAAGATTAGTAGTCATTTGTCCGTCTTTTCTTGGGAATTTCGGCATGGCCAAATGCCGGGTTCATTTTGCTCCGATCCATGTAGCCCGATGATTCGTTATACTTTCGCAATTCAAACATGTGATAATTGTCGGTCTCCACCATTGTATAGGCAGTTATCTAGCCATTCAAGTGCATTTCCTTCCACTTGTTCCCTTTTTGTGTTATGCTTATTAAAATAGCTACTAAAGTTCTCCTTTAAGTGACGATAACAAGCATGGTTCTCTCCCTCCCGAGCCAAGTGCGCTACGAAGAAGACAGGATGCCTATCCGTTATAATGACAACTCCTTCTCCACTAATAATTTTCTTTAAATTCTGCCATGACTGACCATCATGAATTCTCAGAGCTCAACAACTCCACCTGGCCCAATGGAAACATATTTGTCATTAGCATCACTTAAGATGTAGCGAGAATAAGGCACCACCATAGGGCCCACTCATGTGAGATGAGTCAGCTGGCAATGATTGGCAGACACCCCATCAAAACCTGGACACATCATGTGCGATAAGCGAGTTGTTCAAAATTACCATCACTTGAGTAGGTCGACTTGACGGCGGATGCAGTTACTGCGGACTGTTGCTCCACACATCGGTAATGACTTATAATTCTTGGGTTGACCATATATTCTCTCCTTAACGCTTCTCTTTGGTTGCGAAGCGGCGATAAGTCGATCATGTTCTCTGGCGAAATCTTTAGAAATTTGTGAGTGGTTGGTCACTCGGGGTAGATAGAATAACCTCATCAATTACCCTGATGGTGCGATTAGATCTCTTCTGGTTGGGGAGAGACCATCATCAACGGTAACACGGCTCTGTGCTCATTTGGAATGCTTGTGCAAATGACATCAGATGCCAAACAACCACGACCAGTTATTTTCCAAGGACAGTTGGTCACTGTGCATATAACGGTAATGTGCTTATAACTATTTCTTTTGTATTAGTACCGAAATCTCCCTGATATAGACATTAAGTACCAAACATCTTGGAATGCGGCTTATTTAAGGCGTTTGTCCAGCGCCCATAATTGCATTTTGAAATCGCCTAGTACTACGTTGAGGCACATCTGTTTCAGCTCCTCTATTAGACAACCCATAAGACTCTATTATTGGGCCATTTGCCGAAATGTCCATTAACAAGTGCAGATTTGGAGTCTCATTTCCATGAACGTGTTCATAATTAGAACCTGATAGGTGTGGGAGTATTGATGGACATGGATGTTGTTCTGTGAACACCACATTTTGGATGGGTAGTGATGGACAACATAATGATGGATAGCTAATATGTGGAAAATTGGTTTTATTTGC
This sequence comes from Tetrastigma voinierianum, assembly GCA_016808115.1. Classification (NCBI taxonomy): domain Eukaryota; kingdom Viridiplantae; phylum Streptophyta; class Magnoliopsida; order Vitales; family Vitaceae; genus Tetrastigma; species Tetrastigma voinierianum. The sequence continues at coordinate 47,892 of JAEQBH010006144.1, forward strand.
ATCTCGAACATTAAACAACAAATAACAGTAATATCGATTGAATCTGTTCACTCTTGAATCATTACTTTAACATCATTTGTAACACCATTAAAGATGGATCAGTTATCATGTGATTTCAATTCACGGGTATGCTTGGTTGACCTTAACCAAATAATAATGACTGATGGTGCATGAAAAATTCACATTACAAAATAATGACAGACTTGTCCACCCTTATATCAAATTGACCCCATTTGCATCCTTCACCATTGCCCACCTTGAGCATAACGAGAACATTTCATTCTCCATCTTCTTCAAATTTATACTTCTTGTTTGAGACACATATATACAATTTGAAGAATATTAGTTACACAATTTAACATATGGGATATAAAGTCCTTAATGCTAGATAATGTTATATTAGATCATACTCGTTTTTGCTAATTAACGTATCTAAATGACATGTTTAATATCATTATAAATGGGTAACTTACAAATTATGTATGTAGAATGGCATAGGAAATGCATGGTCATGGGATGGGAGGGTTATGTCTTCTTTTATATGTTTCTACACATATAAAATGCTCTTGGAGGAACAACAAGATAAAAATTTCATCATATGGGTTTTAAGTATTTTTTTGAGCCCAACTCTAATGAACTAGATTTTTTTAATCACAAAATGCATAAGAATCATCATTGAGTAAGCAAATATATATATATATATATATATATATATATATATATATACTCTTATATATATATTATATTACAACATAAGCTAAGTATCCATGGAGAAACATTTCAATGAAGAATGTCTAAGAATGTATAGAAAAAAACTTTGCAAATCAATCCCTAAATAAAAGGACTCTAAATTTAAAATGTTTATCCATCTCAAAATGGTTCACATCACACTGCTATGAAACCTCTTATAAAAATATAACATAAATTCGGCTAATACCCTAATAAAAGACAAATTACAAGCTTTACTACATTCATATTCTAAATACCAAATGGGTGCACTACCAACTCTGGATTGCAATACCAAATGATTCCTCAAAGACAATTATTTTTTGGTCAAATGTTCTGACTGACCCAATTACAATTCTTTGTACCTACTTCCCTTTTATTTTCAAATAAACTGTCTGAAACATACTTCTCCCTTAAAAATCTAAGACAGTTTGTATTAGAACCAATAGGAATGAATAAATGACGAGGCTATAAACTTATAAATATTTATCTTTGTTTTAACTAAATGGTAAAAAAAAAAAAAAAAGAATGCACGAGATTTTCTATATTTAAATAATATATTAATTTTATTCAAATTAGTATAATCATCCCGGAAAAACTATTTTACTTTTTATAGAGAAAAAAAAAAGACATTTTGATATATATTTAAATAAACATGGATAATAATAAATAAATAAATTAGATGTGTCATAATAAAACTAAAGATATACCTCATTGTGGAGACTGATGGCTAACAAGATCTCTTGTGAGATTAACCTTGTCAATTTGTGAAGTGTTTCAAAATTTTAAAATCCTAAAATCTCTCACATATCTTTTTATTGTTAATAAATAAATAAATTAGATGTATCCCTTAAATAAACTAAAAATATAATGGCTAACAAGATCTCTTGTGAGATTGACCTTGTCAATTTGTGAAGTGTTTCAAAATTTTAAAATCCTAAAATCTCTCATGCTCTTTTATTGTTATCACAATAAACAAATTTAATTATATCCACTTAAATAAACTAAAGATATACCTCATTTGTGGGACAATGGCTAACAAGATCTCTAGTGGGATTGACCTTGTCAATTTGTGAAGTGTTTCAAAATTTTAAAATCCTAAAATCTCTTTTATTGTTAATAAATAAATAAATATTAGATGTATCCTTAAATAAACTAAAGATATACCTCATTGTGGACAATGGCTGCTCATCTTGTGAGATTGACCTTGTCAATTTGTGAGAAATATTTCAAAATTTTAAATCCTAAAATCACGACATATTTTATTGTTACAAATTTTCAATTCTCCTAATCTTTGCTGTCATTTTACGCACGTTATTGGTAGACGGTAACCTTCTTACAATTTTACATAAATGAGATTGGGTCTCGGGACCGGGGAGCATACTTTCTCAAGAAAATGAGGATTTTCTACTGAATTAGATGATTAAATTTCTCGTCTCTCTTTCCAAAATTACACAGTAACACAAGAGTTTCTCGGGGAAAATCCGCATTTTCTCGAGATAATCAAATAAAAAAATCCTATAATCATAGAAACACTAGATCGGGAAAGATTGAGCGCATTACAAAACAAAAGTGTAAAAAGTGAGGGGTTGGATGCCTTATGAGGAAAAACTGCCCAAAGCGTGATTCGGGAGGAAGCAGATCACGGAACTCGACCAAACCTCCTTCGCGAGATGATGAAGACAAATGAGGAGGCAAATGGATCATGGGTCTCAAGATAGGCTGAGGAGATTCGAGATGAATAAGAAGATCGGATCGACGGATGAGAAGTATAGAGACTTTTCTTCCTTTAGCTAGGAGCTTTTCTTCCTTTGTCTCGCGAGGAGAGAGGAAAACGAAGGAGTTAGGGCTTGAAATATTTCCTCCCTTTCATCGGCGGAGGTTAACAAGTGAGAATACCGATGCGAATAAATGAGGTTAATAGTTGGATTAGAGGGTAGTTTTGGTATTATTTGACAAACTTTGGTTCCTCAAAAATGATTATTTTTGGTCAAATGCTTGACTAACCCGATTACGATTCTTTGTACTACTTCACAGCACATTTTCAAATAAAACCACACGACATTTTTTTAGTGGTAGAAACTAAGATAGACGAATTTGTGATGAAAACAAATGTTGAAACTTAGATAGATTGTGTGTTATGTAATCAAAGCAGTCGAAGCGAGGTGAATGTTTGTTGGAAATTCAGGAGAACTATCATGCGGTTGGGGTGAAATTTATTCATGTGTAGAAACACATATGCATTGAATGCTAAATTTTGTGGTTGAGTGAGAGTGGAGGAATATGGGAGAAGTAGTGAGATTCTTGAATTTTCATGGATATATTGAAACTTGTATACATTATGTGAAAATTTCATGGAAATTTAATAGGAAAAAAAACATGACTAAGTATTCTTGAATTTCATGGAAAGTGGTCTTGTATGGAACAGTTCGACTAAGTTGCTGTTTTTTTTTAAAGTATAAGTTGCTTTTGGCTGGTTTTTAAGTAATTCAAATTAAAACATGATTGTAATTGTTATTTGAAACTTTACTCCCCATTTTTCGGGATCGAGAAAAAGCGAGCTTACATTATCTGCGGATACATATGTCTGACTCTCAGGTCTGCGCCCAATAAGTGATAAATTGAAGACACATGTAACTAACTATGATATTTATTCTCACCTCTTAAATGCGGTGAAATACTAGATGGTGACTAGAGGGATATGGCTTGGGAGATTGAAATATTAAATAGTATTCCATGACCACGTGAGGTAAGTGTGTATTTACTTTATAGGTTGACCACTTCAATGTATTTATATAACTATATTTATCTAACATTTACAAATTTGTTATTTATGCGGTAGTGATGATTGTCTTATGTTTTTATCAAATATGTGAAGTACCTTATGCCGCAAACCATCTATGGGCGCGTGCTCAATGACGAATGTAAGGATGGTTTAGAAAAATATTAGTTAAGTTTTACTTCCATCGAGATCTTCCAATATTGTCTCCCTTGTAATTGGATATTGATGAACATGGTTGTGTTGTTATAATATAATTTTTTGTAAATTGTTTATGTATGTAATGACTCATTTTATAAATTATTATCTAGTGATAAATGTGACTACTCTGTTTATCTTTTGTTTGTAGAGATCTTAAAAAATAGAATAGTTCAAATGAACTTAGCAATGACATTGACATGTACAAGAAACTTACCTTTAGTTACATTCAGTAAATCATTTGGTGAAGAACTTAACATTGTTAAGTTCAATATGAAAGTAACTAACGGTTAAGTTCGAATGAGATTATTTAACTAAAAACTTAACCACTATTAAGTTAAATGTGAAAGAAAGCAGTAACCTTAGTTAAGTTCGAGGTCTAATTTTTAACTAAAAAACTTAACCATTGTTAAGTTCAATTTAAAGAAGAAACTTAACAACAGTTAAGTTAGTAAAGTTATGAGAACTTAATAACTAAGCTGTGCAAATTTAATGTAAAAGAAACTTAACTGTAATTACGTTCAGGTCAAATCGTTTTATTGAAAACTTAACCACTGTTCTATTAAACGTAAACAAAATATAACTTCAGTTAAGTTCATGTGAAGTTGTTTAATTGGAAACTTAACCACCGTTAAGTTCAGTGTCAAAAATAACATAACTTCAATTAAGTTCAGGTAAAGCTATTTCACTAAAAATAAAATTCAAGTGCATACTTTCAAAAGACTAACAAGGATACTATCACATAGAAAAAAAATTACATTGTCGAAATGTTAATAAGTATCATCCCGACAACAACTTCTTATTACAAATGAGTCAATAGGGATGAACTTTGTTTCACCACCATAACCAAATAATGTTGGAATAACAAATCACCATTATCTTTTCCCCAAATATATTTACATACCTTCATTTGATCCTCATGCCATATGTAGAATGTCTCGAGTGTTATATTAGTTGTGGTGTTGAGCTTAATAATGATACCGATGTGGTTAATTGATGTTGTGTAGAATACACTATGAGATATGAGTGTTAAGCTACAGATCTATATTAGCATTTAAGCATGGATTTCCTAATTATCTTACGATCTTAATGCTAAATTCACACCATATTCATTCAATTATACACTAATACTACTCTTGTACGCTGTTTTGCGAGAAAGAACAAAAAGGCAAGCGAAAATAGCAAATTGAAAGTTTGGACAAGAATTGCTGATTTAAAAGGCCACATGTCGATATCAGGAACATCCGAGGTCATAGTAATGCGAGCATGAAGCACTACGCCGTATCGTGGCATCATGTGGTATGAGTAGTCTATGGCTGAAAGGACGAGTTTGGCATTTCACAACATAAGTAGCCTTGTGAGCCATTGAGTTTTACACGTTCAACCATTGTCGCGACATGGGAGCCCTATCGAAGACACTGTTAGACGAAGCTTCGGCCATGTTGCAACATGATGTCAGGACATGGTGAGGACGAGTTGCCTTGTTCCTTACCATTTTTTGCCCATTTCTACCCTATTTTCCAAGGACTATATATTCTACACTTGTAATAATAATTCTGACACGAACTTGGAGCAAAGAACATCATTCAGGGTTTCTCTCCTCTTAGTCTTAGAACAATTTAGGGTTTCGATTATGGTTACTTTTTCTTGGATTTGAAGACAATTTTGAAGGATCAACCAGCTAGAGGATCTCTTGTAGCTAGGATTGAAGTTTGGAGAGCTCTTCATCATATAGTTGGTTTGTATCTCTAATTTTGAAACTTCTTCTTATCTCTTCTTTGATTATTGTTGAAATACACATGATTTTGGTAGATTTGACTGCTATAAGGAGTAGCTAATCTATTCTCTAGGGTTGATTGTGAAGATTGATTGTTGGTTATATCATTTTTGGGTCGTTTGTGAATAGGCTATGTTGATGTTGGTTGGTGTAGAATACGGACTATTGTACCAATTAATTTGCATTGGAAAAATGTGCGAGACCGGGTTTATGAAGGACTCATTTATATGGATTCCATAGTGGCCAATGGAGATCATCGTTGGGCCTAGAGTTGTAACAAATCGGGCTACTAAATTTGGAGTCGAGCCCTGTCAGGGCTAATGGTAAAACTGAGGATGATCTGTGGGCGTAATGTTACATGTCGGGCTTCTATTTTGTTAGCCCAGCGAGCCACATGTCGGGCCCAGCCGAAATTTAGTGGGCCAACCCATCCACATGTCTGAAAAAGTTAAATTCTTTTATTCAATAAATCACTTCCTTTTTCGTGTTATTTTACATTTCTGCTGACTGCTAGGAAATTTTCATATCAACATCATTGTAGGTCCACATACTACACTAGCTATGCCCAAATTTGAATCTATCTGACAATGGGGCTTTTCGATACTATCATTAAACAATGCGAGTTACAAAAACTAACCTCAGAATAAAACCCATCTGTGCTTGAAGTGGTAGAAGAATATTTAATAAACGAGTGTAAGAGGGTGAGAATGATTTTATGTTTAAAACCCATTTGTTGATCTCTAGTTTCTTTCACTTTCCCCAAATTTATAGGCTTGGATGTTTGTGAGCTTAACTATGCGATCACAAATCATCGACAAGCATTTTAGACCTAAAGCTGATCACTCATTTAGTTTGACAAGTCACAAAAATTCCTCAGCCGAAGCATTTATACAAATAAGAGAAATCCAATCAAAACATATACTAAAAATGCAAATAAACAAGAAATTAACCAATTCAAATTCTAGCTCTCTCACCTTCTTAACCAAAGTCAACCACGACAAAGTAAGACCCAAAAAAACATTGAAGAAAAACGATCCCCCAATATATCAGGTCCCTCAAGCCTTTCTTGGGGTCTTCACCTTGATACCAGGACGACACCAACTTCAAATTACTCACTTTAATAGTGAAATCAGCAAAATTAAAGAAAAAGTAAATTGTCACAAATACTTGAGGTCTAGCGAGGCTATTAGAAACTTGATAGCGGATTACAAAATATGACCAGATCCACAAATGGGAGTGTTCAACTTATATAAAAACTTTACATTTGTTTACAAACAACAAAAAGAATATTACATATACAAAATAGACCAAGAAGTCTTCAGGTGGGCATCTAACTATGTGTTGACCTTGGGGGGCGTGAAATTTGTCGGCCTTCTACGCTTTCGTACCTACATGGATGAAAACCCACCTTTAGCTTTTATGCTTCTTGCTGAGATAAACTACGTGGGCGACCACTAACACGGATCATCACACTTATATACACATGCATACACATCTAACATATCATATCATTAAAACATGCTTATACATATCTCATATTTACTTATCATATCATAATATTTCATTTCTTATCAACGTTCATATAAATTTCATATGTCATATTGAGTCATTTGTTTAATGTTTCATATAAACCCAGAAGTGGATAAAGCTACCAAGGGCCCAGAAAGACATTGTATCATTATCACGAAAGCAGTGGTCCTATAAGGGCTGGCGAGTCTTTATTATCATTGTGCGGACAATGACCGGCATCTATAAATTAGAAGGCAGCATTATCATTGTAACGAGACAATGACCATCTATAAGGAGAATTGTTATGACCCCAATGACGGGAATGACTTATCCGGTATGTTGCAAACTTTTTTCCACCAATAGGCATGCCCGTCTATCCCTCTACGAGTTCTAAGCAACCAAATCCATGTGTATTTTATGTTCGAGTACATATATCATATTCCCAGAATAATTGTCATACGGTAATCATATACGATATTTACAATCATTATTCGTATCTTCATTTTCATATTTCATTATATGCATGAATAAGTTATGGTTACCATGTATATGAGCTATTTAATACTCGTTCCAATTTCATCAAGCTATATGTATGGACTCTAGACTCAAAGGGCTTTCCATGAGTCAAGAACATGCGAAACGGAGTTGGGATGAAGAAGTATGGCCGTCAGAAGTTGAAGACCTATGAGCCGATGACTACGAGCAGCAGAGAGCCCTCTTTGTTTTTCGTGATTTTGGACTGATAAGGTTCCAATTTCATCATTTATATATGTAGGGATGGACTCAAGATTTTCACGAGAGTCGAACATCTGAAAGCAGGAGTTTGCACGAAGAAATTATGGCCAGGTGCGAGAGTTGCCGAGCTTCTGTGAGCTGATAGGCTACGAGCATAACCCGAGGCGGGCCCTACTATTTTCGTCATTTATGGACTGATTTGAGTTCCAATTTCATCAAGCTATATATGGATGGATTCTAGATTCAAAGGGCTTTCCATTGAGTCGAGAACATCTAAAGCGGAGTTTACAGGCAGAAGAAATTATGACCATCCCAGTGAAGATCTAAGACAATGACTACGAGCATAAGCAACATGCTTGACGGTTTTTCGTGAGTTCGGACTAATATGAGTTCATATATGGATGGATTAGAGGATTTCCATGAGAGTGCAGAACACTTGGCTTGAGTTCGGACCCGAAGAATTGTTATGATAAAGAAAGCATGGGTTTGGAGAAATTTTGACATCATCTCCTCTAAAACCCCAATATTTCCTTAATACAAATATTCCTCGATTAAGGATTCTGATCAACTGACCCAAGTCAGAAAACCTGACGAAGCAGTTCCCAAGGAAGACTTATGGTTTGCTAACCCCGTCATACAATTAATGGGTTAGGAGAGTTTCTAATTCTCGAAAATTTTGGGAATTCCATACTTAGTTTCCATAACCCCCAGTCAACCACAAAACCAAACCAAAACAAATCCAAGTCTAGTCTTAAAAGCGCGAGCCTGATATACCAAGTAGGGTTCTTTTATCAAAAAATGGGTTTATGGTTTGATTTTTTCCATCTGGTTCCATACAATTCATAGCCTCCATACTATTGTACAAAAATCCATACCTTTCTTAACTTTCTTCTCTTGCTTCCTCGCCGTCTTCTCTTCTCCTCTTCTTCTCTACCCAGTATGAGCTCTCTTCCTTAGACCCAATGGGATATTTTGGTCTTATTCAATACTTAATTTTCCTTTTATTTACATAGATCCTCAAAGTCCCCTTTTAAAATCAAGTTATGCATATTTCACTTTAGCCTATAACCTTCTTATCTTATGACTTTTGTGTCCCATCAACAAATTACAAATTTACCTTATCTTGTACAAATTAGGGTTTAATTTTCTCACTTAGCAAAATAATATTTGCGAAAATTTAAATGCACTTATAATATAACCTAATAATGTTTTAAAATGACTAGGGTTTATTTAGGTGTTACACCATAAAGTGTTTGCACGAGAACTGAACCTGTTGCGTGATGATAGGGTGAGAAGAGCTTTAGGTCGAGGTGTTGGCAACGGCAGCCCGATTAAGATTTAGGCAGTGGGGGTTTAATGTAGTTGGGTGATGAAATATTGGATTGGATGAGTGGAAGAGACTGATGAGGCCCATGTTTGGTGATCTAGCAGTTGATGTTCTCGAACTCATGGAAGAGGAGAAGTAGTGGAGGAAAATGGAGATTAGGGTTTTAAAAGGAGAAATCATTGTTGAGGAGAGAGTTTAATTTTTTTTTTTCATTATGGTGATTGAGACCTAAAGCGACATTTGGAAATGAAATTTTTTTTTAATTTGGCAAGCTGGGCGGCCCGGCCGTGTTGATTGACTGGTAGCCCAATCAGGTCGAGACTGACACAACCACGATTTTCAAGCCCGATAAAATTAGGCTAGCCCGTGATACACAATTTCGGGTTGGTCGAATGGCGTAACCATTTCATGTCAATGTGTTTTAATTAAAGAAATCAACAACACAATTAAATCGAGGAAGTAGAAATGTCGAATACCAATGGATTTTATCGGGGGTAAGACACGATTCAATGTTGTGTGAAGTGGTAAGAGACTGGGGTGATCGGTTCGAGCATGGTTAGATAGTCTTATTGAAAAGGACCCTAGCGGAGTTGATAGGACGCAACCCATCTTTGTTAAAGTAACACAATTAAGGATTTCAGAGGACATATCGATTAATTAAGGCGGTGTGTGTGGAAATTGAGGGGTGACACGAGTGTAATACCTATTCATGAATCGACATAAGTGCATGTTCCTCGGCAGGTGCCTAATTTACATGTAAGTCGACCATCAATCATGACGACCCTGACCTAGTCTTTTCCACAGCGGGTTCATTTCTTCACATTTGTTTCATCTCTTGAAATTAGCCATGAATCTTTCCATGTTTTACTCTTATTTTTAGTTTTGTTTAAAATATTTCTTAACCACTCATTTGCTCGAATAGTGAAGTGATCAAGTAACCCAGGAGTACTCGGTTCCTTTCAAACACTTTCCCAGATGGGATCGATACTTGGTTTTTAATAAGAAAATCCCTTTGTTACTTGTGACCCATAAACTACGGTAAATTGGAAATTGCATTTGTTTTTATTATAAGAGCCTTGGCTTGAAAAACCAAAGGTCATAACAGTAAGGAAATTTGAACTTTTGAAAGAGATGATGATCGGTAAAGGTGATAAAGAGGTGAGAAAGGTGATGGGGCTGAGAGGATGAAGACTTGAACACAAAGCATATTTTGGAGGGATATTCTGAGAGAAAAGGAGGCAAAGTACAATCATATGTTTTTGGAGGGTAATAAATGCTTGATAAGAATTGTCTAAACAAGGTTATATCTCAAAAACTAGAGGAGTTGATGTTTGAATTTCCTTTTATTTTGTCCCCTTTTAACCAAATAGCTGTAAAACTTAAGGCTTTTTTAGACAAAACCATATTAGTTTACTATTAATTATGCTAAAAATCTAATCACTTTTTGGGCATGGAAGTGACTAATATTTGGCATATTAAAATTAAAGTTCATCTATTTAAAAATTAACTATTTTTGTCTAGGATTTAAATGCAAAATCATGAAAATTCATGGTTTTCTTTTTTACAAATTTTCTTATAAATTAATAATTCATAAATTAATCTTACTGGAAAATCAAATCCGACCTTACACTTTAAAATTTCGGCATTCGACTTTCACAATTCATAAAGAATTTTTTGAAGAACAACAATGTATTTAAAAACTACAATCTGAATAAAATAATAATTTTTAGGGTTCGCAACCCTTATCACGAGAAAAAAATTAAACCACTAGATTGTCGATGTAATGCCACAAAACCAGGGGGTTAGTTGACAACCGTCATTTTCTGAGTGGATGTCGGTAACGACACCACTGTGTCCCCCTTTTCCAAAACCCATGATTTAACGAAAATCGGACATAGTCTCCTTTATACGAAAAGCTTTACCAAAAATACAACATGTACAAAAAAACGGCAGCATTGCTTGATATAGTACAATGACTACAGGTCCAATTATGAGTGAAAGTGGCTTAATAGAGATTTCGCTCATCCCACCTCTGAGAATATACATGACTAATTACCATGTCCTCAAGAGTTTAATCACTTAACACTCTTACAAATATTACAAATTAGAACAAGGTTGTTCCAAAGTGTTTTTACAATTCTTTTACACAAAATACAAGCTAGAACTAGTTTTCTTCTAAACTATTTACAAAAAAAGTAATTACAAGCCACGATCCAGACTTTCTTTATAGTATTTTCCGAGGTGAGGCGTGCGTCCACACATACTCCTGTACACGAAAAGGGTCCCACAGCGGGGTGAGGCAATGTTCTCAGCGAGGGTAAGCTCTCACAGGAACTCTCCCCACCTAAGTGCACATGGCTCATGATCACACAATCAAACATTCAGTAAAGTAGTACACTGCGGAATGCCTACATCTTATGAATGAAGTGTCACTCACCATTCCTTTTACGGTCCTCAGACTCCCTCACACATGCTTATGCCAGAAAAAGAGTGTAAGAAAAAGCCTGTGTGTTCACTTGATGACCCTTTATCAAATACTGTTTTTAAAACTCAACTAGTTTCCTCTAGATAAACTGCTTTATTCAAAAAATTAGGCCGATCTCCGATAAGCGCTTTATTGAATGCATTCAGATGTGACATTAGCATTGGACGGAGTCTGATGATAAAACATCAAAAGCGCATTGGACAGTCTCGATCAACCACTTTGTTCAAGCATTGGAAAGTCTATGATATAGCAGCTTTTCAAAGCTATGAAATGCGCTCATGAGACTTCTATGGGCAATCGAAATCTGAAATCACCACCCACTCACTAGAATGATGAATGATTATCACCATGTACACGCACCCATTTAATGCGATGTCCTCGTGCATATGAAATGCAGTTATGCTATTCCATGCCTATACCATGCCAAATATATGATGAGTGCTATATGGACATTTTAAACCAGGAATAATACCCATGCATCATTTGAACAATCATATCAATTAACATACAATTTCCAAATAAACCACACAATACATGTCAACATATTAGACACACATATATTGACGTCTACAAGTCATCTGATCAAGCAATGACTTACGTATACTTTGGGCTTGAGTGTGACCATGTCCCTGAGCCAGCCTACGACGAGCCATCGTGGCCTTGTTCATGACACATCCGCAAAGACAAACCATTAGAACACCAATTTGACTGCCACACAATTTCAACCAAGTAGATCTCAATTCAAGCAATGATATACTCTGATCCTTATTATTAATCTAGACACAAATCATTAAACAGCCTAAGTTGTAGCAGTCTCGGAAAACGGACCATAACTTGAGTTATAAGAGTCCTGAATTGGGTGACCAACCCTAACATCAATTTCTCATATAGAGCGCTGAAATTTCATTGAAGGCTACTAGCCCAGGGTGAACCGAAAATCAGACCCAAAAATACGGGCCGGTAGGTTCGACGAAATCGGCTTGTGGTAGTCACAAGCGGACCATAACTTGAGTTATAGATGTCCAATTTGGGTGATTCAAAATCCTAAAATCAAGTTCTCAGATACGGATACAATTTCCTTGAAGGATACTAGCCCAAATTCTCACTTTTTCCCAACCGAAAATCAGTCCCAAAATCTAAAAGTAGGTTTGCCAAAGCAGGCGACCTAGCGATCTGGAAACGGACCATAATGTGAGTTATAGATGTCAGATTTGATTCAAAAGCCTAACATCAAGTTCTCAAATAGGGATACAATTTCCTTGAAGGATATTAGTCCAAATTCTTCATTTTTCTAACATAAAATCAGCCCCCAAAACTGGACATCATTTAGAGAAAAAACAGGTCACTATTCCCATAACCCATTAATTTTCCAAATAGCCCCTTAGAGAAAAAATGGCCAAACAGCCCCTTAGGGCATTAAAAGCAGCCACAGAATGGAAAATAAGCAGTAGAAGGATCCTACCTCTTTAAGATAGAAACTCTGAAATCCGTGGACACTTCTAAGCAAAACAACTGATTTCAGGAACTCCTCGCTTGAATCGTGAAATCTCGGGTTTTCGGTACCACGAATAGCCCTCGTCCCGGTAGATGAACTTCTCTTGGTCGATGGCTTAGAAGTAGGAGCTCATTAGATCGTAAATCTCTCTACTCTCTCTCTCTTCTCTCTACGTTTGTTTTTTTTTTTTCCACCAGAAATCTCCTTTCCCTCAAATCTGATTTTAACCTTTTGTCTAACTTAATTCTTAAGTTTAGAGACATGGGCCACATCGTGCCATGTCCATTACTCGGTCGGGCCGTTTACGCCCAGAAGCGATTTATTCGTCAGGTTCAAATCTAATTTATTTTAAATGAACTTTACTTAATTTATTTTCCATTTCAAGATTTTTCTCAAAATGTCTTGAGGTCCACTAGACACCTAATACCCTAAATCGTGAAAATCAGACTATATCGAATTCACTTCGTGCGGGTGATTAGATTTCGTAGAGACGAATCCAACGGTGCGTTTCATCATCCAAGATCTTGAAAAAATTTCAGGCTTCCCTAAACCATTTTGACAATTTTACTCTTTTTGCCGTTCTTGAGAAAAATTAAATTTTTCCCGCGTTTTACATTCTTCCCCCCTTAATAGAATTTGCGTCCCGAGGAAATTCACACATACCAGCACACCTGATCGAATGCATATCTTTATGGGAATCGAGATACTCGCCGCCGACGCGAGAGTTGAAACATACCTTGAATAATCGACTGATCTGCTGGCTCAGTCTGAGGTGTAATGGCATAGACACGCCTCTGGGTCCTAGTCCGTTTGGAAGCCACGTACCCGACCTCGACCCATGCCCTGGCCTCTCTAGCCTATCGCCAAATAGCTGGTGCTTGTGCACACCATGGGGCCCGTCTTGGTTCCACGGCCGGGTTGGAGTAAAAGCGTGCATGTCCCATGATGATTGGAATTTGAGGTGTCCGTAACGCGGGATCCACACTCTGTTGGAAATCCGTCTCATGTGTCAGTGGTGGTAGTGACGGCGCGTTGTGATGCCGAGCAGCGCCCGGCCTTGATAACCTGACCACATCAGAAAATCCTCGTGAAGCATAAGTTCTGCGCTTCTTCACAGAGCTAGAAGGCCGATTCTCCCTCTTCTTCTCGCTGCTTGCAGGTATCCGCGGATGCTCGTGTGTCATCGATCTACTCTCATGGCCATGTTATCTTGACCATAGAGTCCATATCCTGTAAGAGGAATCCCACAATCTTACCCCGGATGGACAACTTCAGACCATCCTTGAACTTTCTCACCTTGGCCATATCCGTGGCCACATAATCATCAGCAAAGCGAGCTAAATCTATGAACTTAGCCACGTATTCCATCAACAGGTGTCTTAACTACAAACTCCGACCTTGGCATGCTGCGGATGCGAAGAACACTCGTCAAGAGCTGTGAAAATTTTCCCGTGTCATTTGCCTCCGAGTTCCTTAAGGCTTTGACCCACCATTACTTGGGATTAAGCCTCTGTTGGAATGCGGCTAGCCTTATCTAGTGGCATCGGAGGTGATCTCCGTAAACTTTTAGATCCCTGCTCCTTATTAACTAGTAGTGCATGTGCGGCTAATAGACCTCGCATCTGAACCTTCATCCCAGTTCATTCATTTTTCCAAACCCTTAAGGTTATGTTCTCTAACCCTAGTGGTCGTCTTTCCCTATATGCATTTTACCATGCATATAATTCTACCAGTTGTAACACACGAGCAGTGAGGATGTTAAGAACCTGAAAACATATAATGCCGCCCGTACGTCCCAACCCATGCACTGGCACAATCTGGTGACCGATGTACCTAGACTCTTGATATCTACTTGACGGGCAAGTATCCAGACCATACTTCTTAGATACCCACCCAGCTCCTTAGTGTCGTTTACTGGCTGCGATACCAAGCTATGACGCCCCGAGCAGGGTCAGTTGACAACTGTCGACTACGAGAAGACTCATGGATGTCGAATTAGCTTGGAGATACCACCACTTGGGTGTCCCTTTTAGAGACCCGGCGGTTTGTAATCGGACGAGTCTGCTTTGAACGAGGAGCTCTGCAATACAACATGTCTGGTAACATGGCTGATATGTCCTGATGACCTCCACTTTGGGTCGATTATGAATTAGTAGCAGCAGGACGCTCGTCACACTCTGGAATATGCATGACTAATTACCATAGTCTCGAGTTTAATTACAACACTCTTACCAAATATTACAAATTAGAACAAGGTTGTTCCAAAGTATTTTTACAATTCTTTTTACCACAAAATACAAGCTAGAACTAGTTTCTTCGAAGCTTCTTCTGATTATAGCATGGCCTTGATTAAGCGTCGATCCACTGCCAGTCCACGTACTGAAAGGGGTCCCGCGACGGGGTGAGCAACGATAGGGTAAAATCCTACGGGGGCTCTTTCCCCACCTAAGTGCGCATGCGTGTCATGTTAGCATAATCAGGAAACATTCAGAGTAAATCGGTTTCTACTGCAGAATGCCTACGTGCCATGAATAAAGTGTCACTCACCATGCCTTTAACACAAGTTCTCCCATAGAGCTCATACACATGCTTATGCCAAAGTGTAAACTTGTCATTAGTGTTTCGCACACTAATGACCATTTTTCCAAACAAAAGCCTTTTGTTTTAAAACTCACTTGGACATCCTTAGATAAAGCTGCTTTATTCAAAGTCATTAAACAAATCTTTGATCGCAAACTTTATTAGCATTGGGCCAGTCTTGATCGCTTTATTAGCATTGGGCAGTCTCCGATAGATAAGCTTTAATCAAGCATTGGGCGGTCTCGATAAACCGCTTTAATCAAAAGCATTGGACAATCTCCCCGATAAAGCGTTATTGAAAGCATTGGGCGATCTCAGGTAAACAACTTTACTGAAAGCTATGAAATGCACGTGAGACTCTAGTTATATGTAGTCAATCTGAGCTCCTCACCAGAATGACGAATGATTATGACCAGCCTGCACCCACATTTAATGTGTGATTGTTCGGGTGCATATGAAATGAAATTATGCCATTCCATGCTTATACCATGCCATATATATGATGAGTGATATATGGACATTTTAAACCATGCATAATACACATGCATCATTTGGACAGTATATCTTAATTAACATACAATTTCCGATAAACCACACAACCATGTCAACATATTAGACACACATATATTGACATCACCAATCAAGCAATGACTTATATTATACTTTAGGCTTAATTGTGACACCATGTCCCTGGCCTGACGAAGCCATACGTGGCCTTGTTCATACACAACACATCACAAGCCAAACCATTAGAACACACAATTTGACTTCCACACAATTTCAACCAGGTATATCACTCAATTCAAGCAATGATATACTACGATCATATACAAATTGTGGCGAAATCTGGACCGCAAATCATTAAACAACCTAAGTTATAGCGGTCCACGAAAAGCGGACCATAACTTGAGTTATAAGGAGTCCAATTTGGGTGATTCAAAAGTCTAACATTAGGGTTCTCATATAGAGTGAAATTTCCTTGATGGATATAGCCCAAATTCTCAGCCGAAAATCAGTCCCAAAAATGGATAGTAGGTTCGTAGCTTGGGCGACTACATGGCGATCTAGAAAAAGGAACCATAACGTGGTATAGATGTTCAATTTGGGTGATTCAAAAACCTAACATTAAGTTCTCATATAGGGATAATTTCCATTGAAAGATACTAGCCCAATTCTCACTCCCAACCGAAAATCAGCCCCAAAGAAATCTAGACAGTAGGATTCGGCCAAAAGCAGGCAGTATGATCGAAAAACGGGCCGTAGCGGAGTTATAGATGCCAATTTGGGTGATTCAAAAACTACATCAAGTTCTCATATAGGTCTACAATTTCTTTGGATACTAGTCCAAATTCTCCCTTTTTATAGAATCGGCCCCAAAAGCTGGACGTCATATATAGAGTCGAAATAGAGCAACATTCCATGCTTATTAATTTGCGAGAACAGTCCATAGGGCAAAAAACGTAAAACAAACCTTACATTAAAACTCAAACAGCTAGAATGAAGAAATAAACCAAAGTAGGAAAGATCTCTACTTCTTGGAGCGTAGAAGAAACTCTAGGAAGTTCCCGTGGACACTTCCTAAACCCGAAACCTTTTATTTCCTAAACTCCTCACTTGAATCCCCGGCGAAATCTCATTTTTCGGTACCCACGCATAGTCCTCGTCGAGTAGATGAACTTTTGTTCTTGGCTTGACGAAAACCGAGCAACCGAGCTCCGTAGATCGTAGAGAGAAGTTGGAGCTTCTCTCTCTACTCTCTACGTTTTTTAGAGCTTTTTCCCCCTACTCGAATACGATTTTAACCTTTTGTCTAACTTAATTCTTATGTTTTGGAACTTTTTGTGTCGCGCCATGTGTCCATTAGGGCCTTTTTGCCGGTAATTTATTTCGTTCAGTTCAAGTTCAATTTATTTTAAATGAACTTTACTAAATTATTTTCCATTTTCAATATTTTTGTTTTCTCAAAATCCGTTTTTAAGGTCTGAGCACCGATACCCAAAATCATGAAAATTTGGTATATCGAATTATTGAAATTCGTCACAGGTGACTAGATTCTGCGAGCCAGATCAACGGTGAAGTCTTTCATCATCGAGATCTAGAAAAAAATTCCATGTTTCCCTAAACCATTTTTACAATTTTACTGTTTTTACCATTTTTCAGAAAAATTAAATTTTTTCCAGGTTTTACACTCAACATTCAGTCTTATGTTCTCTCTAGCTTTGCGAAAAGGAAGGTTATTTATTGAAGAAGAACAAGAAAATTTTCTAATTCATACCTAGGGTGTTTAACCTCGAATCTATATAGGACAAATACTGTAATGAATTACATGTTTGAAACCAAATTTATATAATTCTATAAACAAAGAATGAATAATTTTACAAGCTCCATATAATTTTCTCTTCAAGCAAAGTTTCTACTAAAGGTTAGTTTAGCTCTCGTTCCGTTACTATACATTGCTTCCTCAATCGAAAAGAGTCGTTTCAAATCTTCACGGAGATAAATAATGGGAGAATTTTAAATGGCGAGGGTATTAGAAAAGTCATCAAAAGTCTAATGCGTAAAAGTTAATGACATTTTCAATATTGATGTATTTTTATAGAGTCCATAAATATTGTAATTAGCAGGATCGTCATGTTTTTATAGACATTTTTAAAATCTTAAAACATCATTATTAGATATACCATGACTTTTAATTTCTAGAGTCTTTAAGCGGTAATTCTTGGAGCTTTGCTTGATTTCCTAATCAAATACCCCTAAATTCTAAATTTGTCAACATTATGGTTGATGCGAGATAGGTACCTTGAAAACCACTTATTGTCACCCTAATGCAGTTTGAATATTATATAGGGAATTTATGTCTTTACTTGATTTGCAATCATCTTTCTACTAATACCCTTTTCTGTTATAAATATTAGAAAAGTATCAAAATCAAATAACATATGATCAATGAGTGAAAAAG
This sequence comes from Tetrastigma voinierianum, assembly GCA_016808115.1. NCBI lineage: Eukaryota > Viridiplantae > Streptophyta > Magnoliopsida > Vitales > Vitaceae > Tetrastigma > Tetrastigma voinierianum. The sequence continues at coordinate 66,462 of JAEQBH010006144.1, forward strand.
CATTTTTATTAAGCAGTTGACCCATCACCATGTTGACTAGACCCTACTACGTAGAGGCATACTGGGGTCCAATATCCATGCAGATTCATGAATCTGCTCTTTCATATTCTATTCCAGTCAGTACATTGGATCAAGGGAAATAAAGACATCCGTTACACTTGTCTGAACCAGAAACTACCGCTGTCCTTCTCATTTTCTCTCGCTCACTCTTCCCCTAATTCCTCCGTCACCACTCATAGCTTTCAGGTTAAAGCAACAACAAGAAATTAAATGTATTTCACTCTTTCTTTCTCCCCTATCATCTCTTCTTTCTCATCTTGCACTTTCATCAAGGATGAAACCCCATATTCTGTAAATCTCTCATTTCATGGTTTGTAGTTTAGAATTGTACCACTACAACATCTTATTTTCCTGTTGGTTCTGAGGAAGAAAATGAAAATATTCATAATGTTAGGGTTTTATCTTGTCGCACTTAATTGCAATTTTTGGTCCAAAGCTTGTGTTAAATTAAATTGATTGCAATCATTAATGGGGTGGTAAAATTAAAGAATATTAGACTGAATTGAATTCTTTTAATCAGCATATTCCTATTAACTAGTATTCTGAACCTGATTAACTATCAATCTCAATTTTCCCAATTCCATTTTTGCTCTCAGATGTCTCAAATGGTGGTCTCCCAGAAGCGAAGATTTTTACTATTCTGCTTCCTTACCTGCAACAGATATGGGGAGTGTGATTATAACCACTGACTATAAGGAGGAGTGTGAATTAAAGTACTCATATTTAATTTAATTTAATTTCCAGTAGGATATGCTTCTACTGATGCAAATCATAATTCTTGTTTTTGTTCAAATTTTTAAAATCTAGTAACGATTAATGTGTAGAGACTTGCTGGACAGATGGCGATTAATGCAACCAGGATTGCGGGGATCAAAAAGTTTGCCAGGTTTGTTGCTCCATCATATATACATGCTATCTTTCAGTTGTAGCATGCAGCGACTTCAGATCTAGATTGCTCTTATTTACTCTATTTGTGTATTTAGGCTCAATGCAGGTCTGATGGTGAGGCATTACCTAGAGGCTGTCTCCAGGACTTCGGACTTGGAATGCAGTCCGTTCAGGGTCACTTAATTAGAGAGGTATGTGAATTTATAAGTGAAAGTTATTGATTTTTCGGGTTGCAGGTGTTCCCATACCTGAACTGATGTTCGCCTTTCCCAGTAGAACATCTGATGTTCATATTTGTGAAGAGTATAGTGTAGTTTATGCGGCATTATCCCACTTTCCCTTTTGAGTAATTGATATTAGGTCAGAAATTCGTGAGGAGAATGACTTCGGAGTCATTTGTTTGACTTATTTATCAGTTAATCCAGAGTCTTGTGTTCAAATATTCAGTTTTAACAATTATTCTTGATATGCTGGTTAGTTGATTTGGATAGTAACATGTCTCCAAGACTTGTTTAAAGTGAGGGGACATCAACCAATCTCTTGGCCGTGCAGCTGGGATAAGCAAAAGAAAGTATAAATGGGGTAAAAAGGTGATAATAATCCACGGTTACACTTTTCACGATGTTCGATAATAACTTTATATTCTAAATTTTATTTTGATTTTAATTCCTTTTCACCCCATCAGTTCTATCAGGAATTTTGTCATAATTGTACAAGTTAAAACCAGCTTTTACCATTCACCGAGGGCCCCGAACACCTTTACCCCTGGTGAGCTAAATATCACCTTCAGTGAATTAGGTAAGGAATGCAACGCATTATCCTCTCAGCGAGGAGCCATCTATAAGAAGATGGCCCGACTGTATTTCGGTGATCTCGCAGTTCAAAGACGCCCCCATACACATAACCGTTTTGGAATGTGTACTTCTTAAGTTGCAGCGACTTGGCCATCAAGGAAAAACGGTCATGTACGCAAAGAGCGCCCTCTTTCCCTTACATTTTGGAAGGAAATCACCCACTTTCCATGAAAATCATATCATCCTCCTGTAAAGAAGGAAGAAACGACGATAAGCAAGTGAGCATTCTTTGTTGAAAAGACTAACTCTTTCACTCTCAGTTCCACGATCGATAGCCATCGGAGCGTGATGCACCACCAGTTTTCTTGCTTTGTAGGTACATGCGGTAGGTTAATGCTCATTGATCGGTGGCTTGAAAATTCGGGGGCAGGCGTCGTAGGAGCGACGAAAAAAAACTCATCGGCGTTTGTGAGAGCAGTATCATTTCAAGTGATCTCCCATCCTCGAGAAGCTTTGGTAGTTCGATCACTCCATCGGGCCATTTGTCATGACCGCGGCAACCCGGTGAGTCAATCCACGGAAGACTAATTCCCTTGGCGGCATCGAGTTATGGGGCGCGGAGGAGCAGGCTAGACCGGATGCGTAGGTGCGGGGTTGTGTGACCATCTGCGAGTAAGAAAACAATGCTACGAGGGCTCGTTCGGAAGCGACGGATGAATGCACAAGGGAAGCCACCACACCCCAGGTTAAACAAAATAAAAGCGAGAACTGTATCGGCCGAGATAACAGCGCTCTTCATGCGAGATGATGAGTTAGCATCTTCGTGACTCCTGCTTGCTTGGGATCTCACCTTGAAAAACGATGTGGAGGCGAATCGGAAGAGCCTCGCCCCGTTCCAGTGAAATTCAGGTCGACGGCATGCCTCGTCGGGTGCGAAGAGTGTGAGAGAAAAGCGATGGTTGAACCACTCCTAAAACATACCGCGTGGCAGGGGTCACGACACCATCACTTCGATTCGAGGAAGGCGCACCGGTAGCCAGCCATAGCCGCCTGCTGACACCAGGCTGGGGACCTCTTGTAAATCCAGTAGTCGTACGTCTTGAGGTTATGGGCCTCTACTGACTGTCGCTATCATAGTTCTTGGGTGTATGATGGCTCCTCCCAGCTTATCTACGACAACATCTTGCATGACCAGCGATGATTCTAAGCGCGAGGGAAATGGCCGGAGTCTTAATGCAGAGCTGAGAAGGAGTTGCGCTAGCTGGTTCTGCCGAGCTCCCGAGGGGATCTCGACTCATTCAGCGAGTTGTGGGTTGGATCTTCGGTACTTATGTTTGGTCGATAAAGGAAACGCTCGGTTCCTTCTACCCAGGCCATCTTCGGGAGGATGAATCTGTCGAGGTTTCACGAGACGATTTGGATAAAGCGTCGACAAATCGATCTCATCTGGCAATGGATCTTGTTTCATAACTTTCAAAGAAGCTTTAGTAGACTACCCCTTTCTTTGATCTCTTATCTCTAGATCAGCCTACGATGATGGAAGGCGTAAGTGGCGAGACCAAATACTCTACACTAGAAGACAATATCAGGGCGGCCTGCAGGCGGTAATGATTACGTGAGTGCGCGAGGCGCCCATGAAAGTGGCGACCACAACAGGGAGCTAGAGTAAGAAGCGCTCCCGGGAGCGGTCGGAGAGAAGAGACACCCGGTTTACCCCTACGAACATCTCTACGAAGACTCCTCCCTCTTATCAGGATCAGTGACTTTAAATGGCCTACACCCATTTGAGTGATCCCAACCAATCGTCAATCTCTAAGGTGCGATTACCACAGGGACCACGGGCATGAAACTAACCGATGTCGAACCCTGAAGTTCCTAGTGGAGAAATTAATCCAAGTTGGTCACCTCGGAAGATACATTCGGGAGTCGACCCGGGTAAGTAATGGCGGTTGAAAGAATAGCGGCGACTCGAGCTCCGTCGAACCCGGCCCACCATCGATTACATATTGGGCGGCGGTCGATATTGATATCAGTCAAAGCGTCAAAGGAGAAAACACTCTGAGTATCCGCGATTCGAACGGGTGAACACCATCGGTACCTACGAAGCGATAAAGCGATTGATGGCCTTATCCTTTCCTCCCGTTAACGATCCGAGGGTCATCACTCCATGATGCGCGGCAACTTACGCACTTTATGCATTAACAATTTTGATGTACACGAGTGCTTGACCACAGCGGCGCGGTGGCTATTCTGACTTCGGCCTTGAAGGCAATGAAAGTTCCGCCCAGCCAAGCCGATTCGGTTCCGGATTTAATGAAATGACCATGCTGCCCATGGGTGATATTACTCGGCGCGTAGTTATTGGCGATCTTATTTCGATTATCGAAGACTTGGGGCCACTCTGATACGCTGATCAATGTTGTATTATAAGCGTACCTCGACTTACCATCAAACAATCGGTTATTTGTAGTCTTGGACAGTTAATTGACCTCTGGTAGCGATTAAGCGGCTCGCTAGTCATCAACTATTGGTAAGGCGTGAGAAAAGTGAAAGCTCAACAATGCGGGCCTTGAGACCCGGCTCGGAATAAGCGATCACGGCTCACTTAGCCCGGCGGGGTTGGGGAGGACAGAACGGTGGCTATTGATCCCTTGGAATCCCGATACTCGGTAGGAAAAACACACTTATGTTAGCTCCTCTGTCGGAGAGGGAGAAGGAACAATTGCGGCGAGGTTTCTTCGTAACGCCCGATGTATTCGCTGGGCCACTCGGATGTGGCGCATGCTTCTCATAAGTTGAGATATTTGTTCGGTGTGTTAGGATGATCGAATAGGTAGGCGTTTCCACCGGATAGCCATCGGGTTGTCGAGTAGATAACCTTTTGAAAGCGGGGGTTCATCGAAGAAGTGTGCCCGGAATGGTACAGCGATGTAGTGGTGGTACGAAGAAGGTGTAATAGAGTATCGCGTGAACTATCTTAGATCTGCTTGACAGCGTGCCACACAGGAACTGACTTCCTGCATGGGCCGGCCCGTCAGCGGTGTATGGGATGACTATCGTTCGATGACTTCTTGGGATACCATCCGAATCCCGTATACACAACCGGATGCGGGGAAAACAAGCGTTTATCACTCCACGGGCTCTTCTGGCATGGTGTAATGTCGTTTGGATTAAGGAAATGTAAAGGCGACTTATGATTGGTGACGAATGTTTTAGGCCATTCTTGGAGTAAAACCATGGAGGTACACATTGACGATATGTTAGTAAGTCGAAGGCGCGGACCGCGCTACGCTCTGCGAAAAGCTTTGAACCTCGAGGCATACGGCATGAAACTCAATCCCTCAAAATGCGCTTTCGAGGTAAGTACATCGTTCCCAGGAGTTTTCATGGTGACGGAGGGGATGAAGCTAACTGCTCGGCAGGCTATCTGGGAATCCCCGGCTCCCGATTCTAGAAAAGTCTGACGGTGGCCAGGCCGGTTGGCAGCCCTTGGGCGGGTTCATCTCTTGGTTCCGCGTCGCCCCATTCGCCACCTCGAGGGACGGCCCAGGGCGTGGATGAAATGAGTGTGTCGGGCTATGGCGATGGTGATATCCAGTGAACCTCCCCAGTCCTCATTAATACGAGTCGATGAGACACTCTTCGTATGTCTAGAAGTCTCAGATGTCGCAGTGAGTGCCGCCCTATTCAAAGAAAATGCGGATGGAAGGTAAAGACCAGTGTTCTTAAGTTGTGAGTCTTAGCAGGCGCGTAAACCGGATATAGCCACCTTGAGACGGGGAATTTATTTAGCTCTCGGGTAGTAACGAGAAACTTTTTATACTTCCAAGCACACCCCATTTGTGGTGCTAACTAACCTTCCTTCAGTACTATTCACAAGCTTAACTTATTTGGAGTGCTCCCAGCTGGCGAATCGACCCAGCCCAGTATTCTTTAGTATAAACTGAGGTTAGAAGGAATGATTCTAGTCGACTTCGGCGTAAATCCTGACACGAAACATGCAGGCCGGTTTTAGATTGGTGGACTCTCGGTGTAAACCCCGGGGGCATCTTGACAAGCGGGGGTTTGGCAGTGACTTCTGACTAAGTAGGAATGAGATCGAAGCGAAGTTATCATTGGGCTTTAGCTCCTCGAGCGATGAATCGAGAATATGAAGCCATCTAGTTATCGGTGACAAGCTTATAATTGAAGTGATTCAATTGGTGGTAGAGACGGAGTAAACCACGAATATGAGTCCGGGATCACTGAATGGCGAAGTATGGCTTACTGGTTAAACAAGCGCTTGGGTATTTTCGACTTGGAAACTAGAACACATTTAGGGATTCGGTAAGCCGGAGACTCCTTATGCATTAAGTCGCCTACATAACAGTAATATTTCTACCTATCTATTACCAGCAGTTCCTCGATAGCGCGTAGGGTAGCGGGTAGGCCGAAACCTCCACTTCTGGATGGACCCGTAGCACGGTGATGCACGGAGAACTCCACAATGAGAAGGGCGAGGCTCACAGTGAGATCCGGTCGGCGATTACCTTGATCGATGGTATTCAAGCGATCAAGGCGGCCGTATCTAAAATGCTTAATTAGGCCGGGGCGATATGTGTTGGCGAGCTCCAGCGAGAAGGGATGTGGCAATTATCGAGGCGGTAGAACTACGGCACCTGAGCTACTTTCGGGGGTATTATTAGGTAACCATGAAGTGCGGCATTCAGCGATTACGTGCGAAAATGTGGCCGGTGCCAATAAAGCGGGCTCCGTCTTAGATGACCGAGACTAATTTCCATCTTAAGCTCATGGCCCTTATTTCGATGAAACGCCGTACCAGAAAGAAGTTATTGCTAGTGGCCATAAATGAATGAGGTCGAGGCTTTTGCATCCCGATCAAAGACAAGGGCGTCCTTTCGAGTTTATCACGGGAAGAAAATCGTTCTTAGATTCGGTATTCCTCGATCGATTGTATCGAACTGATGAGCCCGATTTGATAGTGTCTATAAACTTACGCGAGAGTTGAAATAAATACTCCCACCCCGGTATTCAGCGGCGACTTAGCGAGAGGCTTCTAACAAAACCTTGTTGGCGCCTTAAAGAAAGCGGTTGAATTATCTTAAAGGCAAATGGTGAAACCGAACTTCACAGTGCCTCTAACACAGAATGGCGCGAACCAGACGCCCGCGCCTGTAGGATGGAAGCTATAATCCTACGAGTGGTATGCCCTATGCCGATGATGTACGGCGGTTAGTACGAATCAGTTAAGGACCTAGACACGATAGATGAACTATGCGAGACAACAGTTGTACAAATAGCATCTTACGACCAACAGATTGCAAACTGTAGCGGAGACACGGTCTGAGTCTTCGAACACGGCTAATCCAGATTAGTAGAAAGTTTCAGCCCAGACCCAGGAAGGACCATATATTGTAACACGGCGACCAGTCAGGTTCATATGCCTGAGATAAACTACTAAGAATGTGGAATCTTATGCACCTCAATCTTATTAATAAAAGAAAGGTCGGAGTCTCAGTGTTTCCATCTCAAATTTTAATCAAAGTCTGGGAACATTGATGTCTTATCAGACGGTATGGTTGATGCTTTCATTTATGCATTGCGAGTCGGGGAAGGTTGATATCATGCAGGCCTAGTATAGTTGATGCTTGATGCATGGTTGTTACCCAGGTTCATTACGAAATCGGGAAGGTTGATGTCCTACGGCCCCGGCTTATGGTTGATGCCGGCAGTTCATTCTGAAAGTCAGGGAAGGTTGATGTCTTATCATTTAGTATGGTTGATGCGGTAGTTCATTACAGAGTTGATGTATATCCATTTCCGGTATGGTTGATGCCCGGTGGTTTTATTACAAAGTTCGAGGACGGTTGATGTCTATCCAGGCCCGATATGGACATTGGTGGTTCATTACTAGTCCGGGGAAGGTTGATGTCTATCAGAGCTAGTGGTTGATGCCCGGCTAGGTCATCCATATATGCCTAGCCAGAGCTAAACAAAGTATTAAATTACTTGACTCGTGAAAGAAAGTAGCGACAAGCAATTTTCAAGGCAAACACATGCTTTATTAAAGAGCTTACTTGCACTCGCAATGGGGATATCACAGTAAGGCCTGAGGGCTACCTTGATGGAAATACGACCCTAGTTCCCCCGAGGCATCAAGTTCATTCTCCCGAGTTACTCGGCGGAGAATTAGGCAGATCTTAGCCAACCTCGTTTGGAACACTCTTGCCTTACTCTTTAACATGCGCATCATGATGGGTGTTAGGAAACAGGCGACACCGAGTTGAGTGAAGAACTTGGGAGGTAAGCGGCTTTTGGCGTGTCACGGCATCGTCTGAGATCACGGGCTCAGCACCACAAATGTTGTGAAATGCGAAGGCACGAAGCAAGCTATAGCTGTCATTGCCAGAGAATCACATCAAAGCTTGCTAAAAGCCCCTGCTTAGCCTTTCTCTTTAGAAGCCTCGCCAGAAAGCGGACCTTCGTCTTTGCTAACCCAGAACTCACAGTAGTAAAAATTTGTGCATCACGCGGACGATTTATCCTGCGTCCTCTGCCTTTTCCCTCAGGCCTCTTCGGCGATATTCAGGTGTGACCCCAGGTCCCTTTTACAACTCCCAGCAGTGAGGCATGGACTTGGCTAACTCATCATTGACTGTGCCGGATACATGGCGTGGCATCCGATACCAGACATCGGCTTCATGACTGACGGAAATCTCTCTCTGCCTCGGCCAGACTACCCTTTCGCGGTTCCTTGGCCTCCAGGCTCTGGTAGTGAACTCCATCTCCATCATGGAAGCACTCGGGGCCTTGGTCGAGAAAAGTTTGGCGGGAGTAAGTCGTGGCCTCTCTGCGCATCCCCCGATGTTAGGGTTCCGTGTTGGTGAGCCGTGTGGAAATGAGTAATGCGCTCTGAATGGATGTAATAAGGATACGACGTGGCCCAGGAAACAATGCTAGAACATTCATAGCGGAGTTGGTGAAAGCGTGTGTGTCGCATGCGATGCAGCCATTATGATAATAAGTGTAGTGCGGATATCGATCTCTACAGGATAAGGTGGCTGGTGACTACGAGAATTTTCTTTTCAAGTATTATCTGGATATACGTCTTGTGTGAAAGGGTACTAGTGTCCGAATATAAACTAAGCAAACTAATCGAATGAATTCTCTTATGTAATGAAGGCTTGCAAGGCTTTGTGGCTTACGCCACTTTCGATGGATTATTTCTTAAGGATATGTAATGATTTATTTATGATTTATTAATGGCAAGGTGATCTTGCTTCTGAGATACCTCTCAGTGTATTAAGCTATCTCGCTAGTATTACTGTTTTGATATCTGACTCGGTGAAATGCCTTAATGTTAACCTTGAAAATTGCGCCGGGTTCGGAATATCTCTATCTACGAATCGTGAAGAAAACAACTCTACTGCCTCTACTACATTCTGTCTCTGGAATCTGGATCTCTAGTATGATCACACTAATGTTGGCCCAATCCTGTAGAGTGATTCACGGATGTAGAGCGAGACGATAATGAATCATAAATCAATGAATAATATAAATTAATAAACTTTAATCATTGAATGTGATAGGTTTAACAATACCCTAGTATAGATATAGAACATAATGAATAAGAAAATACCACTATGTGATATATAAACATCAGTTCCTATTATCCAAAAGCGAAGAAACGTACAAATCATGGGCTCTTCTTGAGGATCGATGTCACTACGTTACGTTCCATACTGGTTAGATACGATTCCGGAGTACCCGAATTTTTAACCCCACTTTTTACTTTTAATGATGAGAGAATAGCTTCATGTCCCTTGGCGTTTAGCGTCGCAACGTTGGGGCCTTCGCTGACGTTGGCGTCGCGGCGTTACCTACTGGTTGACCCGGCGTCGTGACGTTGGGGCGTCACGACGTGGGGACGTCGCGACGTTGCAGCCATCTTTATGCACTTTGATCCTCTGCTCTCTGAACGCCACTTGCTCTTTTTCGCTGTTTCACATGCATTCACCTAAATTACTAATCGGGTGTGAGGCATAAAAATCAGTATTTAAATGTAAATGCTTATTTAAGCGTAAGGCGAATAACGCGCACGCACACGCACGCACGCCGCACAGAGTGTTTTAGGCACTCATCCACCTGGCTTAGCTTCTTGCTTGTCCCAAGCAGAGCTGGATTGTTTTACACTCACACACTATAGTCCCAACACGAGAAGGTATGTGATGCCCATGTGAATGAAGGATCAAATTGGACCGACTCACACTGCTGGCGTTTTGTTTGAAGTTCACAGGATTTGCAATTGCTGACTTACGAAGAACTAGAGTTTAACTCGGTGAAGTTGACTAGTGCACAAACCTCGAGAAGTATTCAATAACTCCCAGACCTATGTGCATTAAATAAATGACTCAGTGTACACTCGGTTAGAAGCCCCGAGCTTGAGTTGACTCACTGGTGCAGGAGAATCCCCAACTGGGGATCTGGAGCGCTTGTTTGCAATTTCTAATATACTGCCAACATAGAACAAACTAGTGCGAAATGGTTTTGTCCAAGTGTTCATGTAGCGGAGATCAGTTGGTGACTCCCCGCGGACGAGGGGCAGGGCATTCGGTTCCCCTCGAGCGTCACCTCGGAGCCTCAGCTAAACTAAAGGCCCTAAGGCTGCAGAAGCTGTCTTGCTCACAGCAACAGGCGGTGAAGTGCGATGACTCCGACCCCGAGTTGGCTCGGAGACATTGGGCTTTGAAGGCCCCTCGGATGTGTGCAGATTAGATTGGAGAAGATCACTTATTATCTCATATCTTCTATGCTATATATATATATATAACTATATATACTACTCTCTCTCTATATATATATATATATATATTTTCTTTGTTTTCTTTTCCACTTTTTATTTTATTTTTTTATTTATTTTATTTTATTTTATTTTTTATTTTGGGGCTCGAAGAGGCAATCCTCTTTTATTCACGGTGTCCCATCTCTTTGGTGTTTAACCCGGGGTTGTTGAACTAGTAGTCGGGCTCGTACCCCAGGCATACCCTAGAGATCATTTGTAGTGAGTGTGATAGGCACCTTGAAATGGTTTCTTGAATAACCCGGAGATTGTTCACTATGCCTCCCCACCTATCTGGCTTAATTCCTGAGCATTGATCCAGTGAAACCTTTCTTCTATAATGAAGTGGATTCGGCTCATAAGTAATCCCTGCTCTCAAGCATGGCATCACACACCCCTGACTACCTAAACACGACACCTACACATGCTTATAAGATTTGCCAAAACACAAACATGACTAAACACAAAAAACTTAACATCCTAAGATAAGCGAGCGTAAATAAAAACTAAACGAGAAGTAAACTAACATGCATAAATGAAAATAAAAACTGCAACCTGAAAACAATCGAACAAAACAATACTAATCTAAACAAACACTTGATAACTCGATCACCCACACCCCCCCAAACAAAATATCAGGTGTCCCATTTGAAAATGCTGAGGAGAGGGTGAAGGGGAACTCCCACAGTGATCGAGGCGAATTACATTGCGGTGGTGGGTAGTGGATAATTTAGAAATTTAGACTAATTGGGCTGGAGCGGCTATTTGAAGAATAGCGGCTGTATATACGCCGCGTCATTGCTGAAGACCTCCGTATCACGTGTGATGAGGACTCGATGCTCTGGGTCATCAGTCAGCCTTTCGATGGGGAGAGCGCCGGGGTCCTCGAGGTCGGGCGTGGGGCCCCAGGGGAGGCGCCTCAGGTGGTGCGGCGGGAGGTGGTGGTGGTGGTGGGTGGGACGAGGACGCGATGTCCCCGGGATCGCCTAGGAGTCTGACGAGCGTGTCGATGGAGCTCGTCCTCGTCAGGGAGCTCATGGCCTCGAGGTCGTGGGACCGGTTTGTCCCGCGTCAAGCATGATGGGGTGCCTCATTGTCTAGAGGCACCGGCTCGTTTGCATAAGCCATAAATGAGGAAAGGGTGCTGAATTCATCTTGCATCCGGTTATGGAGGATGGCTCCTCTAACACCTTAGCATCAAAGGGAATATCCTGAGATTATGGCACGAGCGGGGTTGCGCTTGGCGATCACTGCAGTTCGTCGTGGAATGAGACCTTGACGTGATGAGACCTTGGATATAAGGCCATGAAGTGGTGGCGTGGCCCTCATTTATTGAGGAGTTTCCACTCACCGATCCATTAGTCAAGACCGAGATGACCTCGGGGTAGTAGGGCGCTCGTAAAAGTGACGCTCAGGGGACATGATCAAGATTATAATAGTGATTGATCGACTCTGCACTGAAGTCGACCAACACACCCCTCACCCGAACCTTCTTGACGACGTGGGAGGCGAGATTGGCGTAGAATTCTCGCACCACATGTCGCGGTGGATGAGGTGGTTGTGAGTGCTCGCTATCCCTTGGCCGCAATAGTTTTACGGAAGAAGTCGTCGGGGTGATGAAAACCCTTTTCCTTAATAAATGGCTTGGTTCTTGCGGATGGTCGCGAGCCGTGGCGGCACCCTCATTGTGACCAGTGAGACATCATAATTGGGGGTGAATCACTTGGGTGGCCGACCGGAATTTTGTAGGCAACACGCCTCTTTCGAACATTGGAGGAAAGGACTATGCTCCTAGGAGGGAATGCGGTGAAGTGGCACGAGTGACACCCTCGACTAGGCTAGACAATATGCGAACACCTAGAGGTGCACTAGGAAAAGCGAAGACCTTCATAGTGCACAGTGACCACAAATGTGACTGACCTAAAATAAACCTAAATGTGACCTTTAAATGTGAACCTAAATGGGGATCCACACAGACTGGGTGGATGACTAGACCCTAGTGCGAGGTAGGAGTGGAGTGTGAATGGCGCCCGGGGATGTGCCCGATGGTTGTTGATGGTGTTGTTGTTGCGGTGTTGTTGTTGTTGTTGTGGTGGTGTGCGAGAGAGGGTGTGGAGGGCAAATGCGGCCTCCGTGGGGTGTGGTGAGGAACTCACGGCAGCGGTCGGTGTGGAAGGGTGTGCGGGGAGGCTGGGGTTCGAGAGGATGATACGGGGTGAAGGCGGGATGTGTGGCCTTAAACGAGAAAGCGTCGCGGCGTTCGAGGTGCTTGTCGGCGTTCAGGAGGCAATAAACAAGCGTCGCGGCGTTGGGTATGCGTCGCGGGTTCGAGCGCCCCAAAAATCGCGTCGCGGCGTTGAATATCAACGTCGCGACGTTGGGGTTCAAATCGTGTGCGGCGGCGTTAGGATCTCACGTTGCGGCGTTCGAGGAAGGATCAAAATCAGCGTGCGGCACGTTGGGATCTCTCAGCGGCGTTGGGATCTCGCATTATAGCGTTCGAGAGAGAAGTCAAGCCCGACGCTCGCGGCGTTGAGGCGTCGCTGACGTTGAACGGCGTCGCTGACGTTCTGAGAGAAGGCCTCTGATGTTCATTATGCAACCATGGTGTAAGATAAGAAAACTCCCTCGTGTGGGGACTCTACGGACTTTTCTTAGTGCTTCGACGCGGTGGATCTCGTTGCAAATCGATCGCGTGTCTGAGAAGTACTCGACCCATCTCAAAATGAGTTGATTACGAATGGCCTGTGAAACCATCATAGCAAAGTAGATAATAAATTAAAATTAGCATAAAAGGAAAATTGCATGAAAAGAAACTTAGTCAGCTATGTTTAATGTGGGTGCTTCGGCTGACTACGAATCTCGTGTGCTCAAGGAGCTTGCAGCTCGGCAGAAACTTATTGAACTTGCAGTGCGGTCGAAGGAATGATCTACTTATGCAGAACTCGCCCCTAAAATACGGCTTCCAATGGGTGGCAGCATGAATGTTCCTTTCTCGGGATGTGTAATCTACTTCCCACCATGTGAAAAGACCTTGATCAGGGCCAGACCATCCCCAGACATCAATTTTCGGAAAGAGTTTTAGACGGGAATTAAACAAGAGAACTTGTTGTCCCGCCTCGAATTCCTTCCTGGTAATGTGTTTATCGTGCCAGGCTTTTGACTTTTATTTGTAAATACGGGCATTTTTAAGCTTCGTTCCTGGTCGTCTAGTTCAAATTTGTAGCGGTCGCTTCTCAGAGCTGGTGTCTTTGTCCATGTTCAGCTAGGAGTTGCCCGATGTCGCTTCGATGCTCTAATTCTCTTAGAAGATGGCATGCTTTGCCATAAACAATTCTAAAGAGCATACTGGCTAAAAATTTATTGATGCGTAATCTTTTAGACCAATCCTTT
>JAEQBH010006145.1:0-108633 GCA_016808115.1 Tetrastigma voinierianum
AACTGTCGCCACTGCTCCTATTAGTGGAACCCTTCATCAACTTTATCAGCCTCTAATGAAAACACAACATAAAAAAAAATCAAAGCAATATAACATTTATGAATCCACAGCTTCAAAGACAAAATCATACCATTTTGAGCTTCTTGGTAGTTCTTGTGAAGTCGCTTTCTTGCTGAAGCGAATTTGTCTGGATCAATTATAGTGTCCCTCTGTTTCTGCACAATATCCCCAATTGAATGACTTTAAACCATGAGTCAAAATTCTTTCTACTGTGTTTAGTCACTGAGAAAATCTAAGCAGAGAAGAATGAAAACCTTTCCCACCAACCCAAAAATGTGTTATAAGCTTTCAATTGAGTAAAGGTTTTTGTTTTCTTCTCTTTTACCTAAATTTTCTCAACATCAAACAATGTAATTGACTTTAATTTAAAGGTATGATATGTGTAAGTTTGGAGGAGCAGTGGATGTTTGAACTAAGCCTAGTTAGAGCATCTCTCCGAGGAATTGCCTTCATCTTTGGTACTTAAAATCCGGTACCTGGAAAGAACAAAAATTTAAGGATAAAAAGGGTACTTTCAATGTCTTTATAGGAAAAAATACAATTCCTTAGAAAAGTTTCTTTCACCTGATGATGATCAGTTCGGGGGATTTTCTGAGGAGGAGAGTCTCCTGCTGTTGCCACCATTATTAGTTCAGTTCAATTTCACGAAAAATTTGTATTTAGAGAAATTGAATTTTAAAGGAAGACGATATTATACCCATTGGGGCAGGGATGTGTGCTCTCGAGTCGGATTCAACTTCACCCATTCAGTTTGTAACAAATCCACAAAATTGATGGATAATTTAAATGTGCAGATCTAGCAAAGATTGCCAAGGTGATATCAATGCGTAACACTAGCACATTCCTGCAAGCAGAGCAAACACAACAAAATCAATAGTTATACAAACTCTCAGAACTAATAGAACTTGTATCGAGTCTGATTACCTAAATGAAAGGCATATTTTCCATTGATTTTTATTTACTTGCAGAAGATCGTTACTCCAAATTTTTCTCCTGTAAGACAAGCACCACACAAGACAAAAAAGAAGAAAAAGTTTTTTTTGGTTCAATTTTCCTGCAAGCCAAAACACCTGCAGGAAAATAGCTTAATTTGCTCACAATTAAGACAATAAATAATTAATTCTGAATTTCGATCAAAATATTAGTTCAGTGCCGTATGGACAACCATTCAACAACGATAAAATCAGTCATCCACTTCCATCCAACTCAATGCCCGAAAATGTCAAAAATTAATATTTCCTTTTGATTTCCATAAATCTCTCATCAATCAAACATATCAAAGCTAAAAATTTCAGATAAGCCCAATCAAGTCAACAGGTGAAGGCTGGGTTAACGGAAAGAAAAAAGAAAAGCAATAATCAATAAGAAAACCCTAATAGTGATCTAGGAAAATTTATTTTTTGAATTACAGAATCCTACCCAAAAATAAAACTAAGAAAAAATTGTCAATGTGAAGCCCTAGATCACTATCATTCAGATTATATATGTACAGAAAGACAGAAATGGAAGGGATAGAGAAAAATTTCCTGGGCATGACACCAACCTTGACTTCCTTTCCTTAGTGTTGATGTTGTAGAGTACGCCCCTCTATCATCTTGCTCTTGGACGTCGGCGAGAGCGAGAGCAGAAATCACGAGGAGAGGAAGCTACATGATTTTTGGAAAAAATATATCAGGGAGAAAAGTTAAGCTGATGTTGTCACACCCCGAATTCCACTGGTGTGATTTATGTTACTATTTTACCACCTGATTTTTTTTTTCACAACTTGAGTCTAAACTCTACTTGGAGTAATCACTTGGAAAAGTAAATAAAACACTACTCCAGGTCTCCAAACATACACACATATCAGTACAGAATTAATTCCTCAATGTACCCAAAACTATATGCTTACACTTGATCAAAATAACATTTACACAAAGTTCCAAAAACTAGCTGGCCATAATGTGTCAACATACAATGATCCAAAAGATACCAACTCGGTCCAAATATATAGTGTGAATATCCACATAACACTAAATATTCATCAAAAACGTACGTCAACCACCAACAAAGCCTGGGTGTCACATACAAACTTCCGATCCTCAAAACCCTACAGTCCAACTTCCATGTCACGTGCACCGGTCTCGTACCTACATCTAAGGTGGAGGGAAAATAATTTGTGGTGAGTTCACAACTCGCAGTGAATCCTATAACAAGCCATGCTCATAAAACATTTCCCCAATTTATACATAATTCAAGATATCTCAAAACACGCTGATTTTACAAATAATAGGTCGATAAATTCAACACACGAATCGCAATACTACCACCATTTCAACCCTCATCGGTGACTCCCTTTTGCTCTCACCCAGGATTGTAAATTGATCATCCCGCAACGACAAATTGGTTTGACTTTACCACCAGCATATGCCCACATCCCGTATAATCCATTAAATCGCTTCTGACTTACCACCAGTGGATATGCCCACATCCCAGATATTTGTGACCTTTCTTGACTACAAACCTGTGACTAGTCATCGGTCCCGTGTCCACTACATCAATCCTGACTCTCACACACCTCAACCCATGTCATGTTTTAAACAATTTCACAAAGCATTCAACCACATGGATATTTAAAAACATCAATGCACTGCTTAATTCAAAGATTTGGCATATATAAAAATATACATTTATATATCACTTAAAATCACACACCAAAGCACTAATGGTACATAATCTCTAATAAATATCAAACTACAAGACAAGCAGAGAAGGTTATAAGATCCCCTACCTTCCTCGATTCAAAACTAGCAAGTCTTCCAAAGAAGTCAAAACCGAGGCTACTTCCAAAGATCTGCAACAACAAGTCATAAGATTCCTCTTAGGCCCCTTTTAGTTCACTAAAATTTTCTAACTCTATCCAAAATTCGTAATACGGTAATTTTCAATGTGATTCTAATCTTGCTTTTATTTTCGTAAATAATGCCAGATTCACTCGGCCAAAATACTTTCATTTTCATCCATTATTGAATTTGATTATTTAATTAAACAAGGAAAACAACTTTTACCTGTTTTCTGATTCATATATACAAAATGTTGAAATAGTGAATTCATTTTCGGTTTTCAAAATTTGTTTTCGCTCTTATTCTCGTAACTAAACGCCGCTTTTCCTTTGTTTTCGGTGCTCAATGTGAGAAAATGTAAAATTTTCTAACTACTAAACAGTGGCCTTAGCCTCTCAATCCGTGTCACATAAATTACTCAAGTGCCCATTACTTTATCACCACTGAATTCACATATTCTATATCTTTGCTGGGTCATAAACCTTGATCCCCCAAGTGCACCCTCTTACACTTACTAGATCAACATTTAACATCCCCTCATTGTGGTTACACAAACAACACACTCAACACAAAACACCTTCTCAGATTCCTATCTCCATTACCTAATTAAGATAAGGTGCTAAAGGTTCTCCTCCAACCTGAATCACCCAAATCGGAGCAATCAAACTCGAGTTATGTCCTAAACAACCCTGATATTCTATGATCAAACTCAGCAATTTTTGCCAACATACTCTCTTTGAGTGAATTAGCCACATGTAGTCGACTCGCGGTATCATATTTCGGGATGTTTGGTGCTCCTTGAAGTCTACTAAACAAGAATCAATCACTAAATCTGATAAGAAATGAGTGTTATGACCAAAATATTAATGACCGGTCAAAACAAACTCCAGCCAAATGCTCTGGGATTTATGATTTTCCCCACTTTTCCATGTTTCCAACCCAATCAACCCCAACACTCAAACACACATCAAAAACCACACTTATTCAACCCAAAACATCTTCCAAAACACATCTTAAACAAGAATCTGTGGTTTCGCCAACCCATCACTCAACCACCCAGCAATAAAACCCTGGGCCTTTCAAAAAGAGAGAAATTCATGAATCATACCCTCTATACAAAATCCCCTCAAACTTACACAAATAACTAAGGATTAGGGTTTTACCACCCCATATTCTTCAAATCCTGGTTGGGAGAAGTTCCCCCAACCAAAACCTCCTAGAAAAAGAACCATTTACAAGAATCAAACCAAAACCCTTACCTTTTCGCTCAATCTCCTTTTCCTTCTCTTCCTCTTTCTCCTTCTTCTCTTCTTCTTCTTCTTCTTCCTTTCCTCTCTTTCTTCACATTTTACTTAACTCATTTGGAGCAAAAAATGAGAACTATCCCTTTTCTAGACTATTAGTTTTAGTTTTATACCCATTTTTACTCTTAAAGTTTCACACAGCAATTCTAAGCCATTAACTCTTTCTATTTGCATATCACATTCCCAATCTTATACATCGACCTCACTGTGACTTTCATTAATGATCCAAGGGTCCTCGGTTGCAATTTACTAATTTACCCCTCGCTCTAGTATTAAACCCGGTCTATCGCTTTATTTTCGAAAATAATATTCGCTATTGTAATAATTCCTGGTGTTACATTCCTCCCTTTAAAGGAATTTCTCGTCCCCGAAATTAAACTGCACGACCCGTGAAGAGTTCCTGCACCTCTTCTTCACATCCTTCAAGTTCCCATGTAGCTTCTTCCACTCCATGTATGCTCCCATAACACCTTTATTAGAGGGAATAACTTTGTTCCAACACGCGTCTTGCATATCTAATCTCCTCGTCGCTTCTCTTCATATTTCATATTCTCTGTACTTCGGGCTTCGCCAATCTAAGATGTGCAAACATCTAAATTTCATACTTCCGTAACAAGGAGACGTGGAATACGTCGTGTATACCAAGCAACTGCGGTGGAAGTGCTAACTGGTAAGCTACCTCTCCAACTCTTTGGAGAATCTCAAATGGACCAATGTACCTAGGGGCCAGTTTCCCCTTTTTACCAAAACGAAACACTCTCAGAGCGATTAATTTGCAAAACACATGGTCCCCAACCCGAAACTCTAAGGGTCTCCGTGGTCGCGATAACTTTTCTTCGTCTCGTCAGGCCGCCAATGTTCGTCACGAATCACCCTTTATCTTCTCTCCGGCTTCTTGCTTTCCTCGTACTCAACTCCTCGGACTCAATCAAAGTAGCCTCTCCCGATTCAAATTCCAAAGACATAAAGGACCATAATGGCCTTCCATAAAAGAGCTTCATATGGAGCCATCCCCAATACCAAGTATGGAAACTCGTTATTATACGAGAAACTCCAATCAGAGGCAAGTGTTCCATCCAATTCCCCTCGGAAGTCTAACACATGCTCTAAGCATATCTTCCGTAATTTGAATCACTCTCGGGACACCGTCGCTCCGAGGGTGAAATGTCAGGACCCCAACCTCAACTCTGTTCCCAAAGCTTTCTGCAAAGACTTCCAGAACCGGGACGTAAACCTCGCGTCCCTATCTGAAACAATGGAGAGAGGTACACCATGCAACCTCACAATCTCCTTCACATATAACTTCGGGCTTCAAAGTAAGAAACCGAGCCGGTTCTTATTGCCAAGAAATGTGTGCCGATTAGCCGCCTCCTGTCAACTACCACCCACACACCATCTTTACCCTGGTGAGTCTTGGGAAAACCAATCACGAAGTCCATCGTCACATGATCCCATTTCCATTCTGCGACTGGTAACGGCCGCAATGTTCGCCGGTCTCTCCGGGTGCTCAACTTTCACTGGCTGGCATCATTAAACACTGAGACGAAACTCGCTACGCCTCTCTTTCATCCCATGCCACCAAAATCGGGCGCTTCAAGTCATGACACTGCCTCCCGAGGATTTATCAGAACCGAGTGATGAGCTCCTCATCACCTCCTCTCTCAACCGCATCATCCTGGCACAAACAATCCGCTGAGGAAATAGATTCCTCCATTTGCATGAATGGTCCACCCGTGTGCATCACTGGGGCCTACCACTTGTGAGCCGTGTGCCCTCAAGCTTCTTATCACCCTTCCGAGCCTCGATGACTCTAGTAAACCGTCATCGAAGTACCAATGTATAAAACATGCCTTAGCTCACTCTATCAAAGCACGGGTGGAACTTCACTCCGATGTAACATACATCTTCCACTCATAAGCCATCAAACCCGAAGGATGCTCCCTTGATTTTCTACTCAAGGCATCGCAACCACATTTGCTTTTACTCCGGATGGTATTGCAAAAGAAAAGTCAAAGTCCTCAAGTTTCTCCATCCATCTTCTCTCGCTTAACATTCAAATCTCTTCGAGTAAAGATATTTCAAACTCAGGGCCTGAGAACACTTCCAAACTTCACCATACGTAGTGCTCCATAACTTTGTGGCAAACACCACTCCGCAAAGAAGCCTCTTAAATCATGTAAAATTCTCTTCATGTTTCTTCAATCGCTTGTAGAGGCACAAAGTAAACCACCGACCTTTTGCATAAGTACACCCTGCCAACTCTCGAGGCATCACAAAACCGTGTACTTTTTCCCACACACCGAGCAATCAACACCGGCGCTTGTAGTCAATCTCTTCAAATCCTAGAAAGACCCCTCACACTCACATTCCGGGCCAAGCTCACTTCAAGGTGTCGGCCTACCCGGGACATGCAATCCCGGGAGAAGTTCTCACAAACCGCGGTAATAACCACCAACCCGAGAAAGCCACGTATCTCAAAGACACTCGGTCGCTCCCACCGCATCACGACCTCAACTTTGCCTGATCCACCTGGAATACCTTCCCAGACACCACGCGTCTCTAAGAACCCGGACTTGTAACCAGAATCACACTTTTCCAGCCTAGCATACAATCGACTTCTCGCACTGTGAGCGCCAACCTGTGAATGTTGCTCATGCTCCTGCCGACCTCGGGAATATATCGTGATGTCGCCCACAAACACTACCACAAACTGATCCAAATACGGACGATATATCCTATTCATCGATCCATACTGGAGCATTAGTCAATCCAAAAGGCATGACAACAAACTCGAAGTGTCCATACCTCATGCGAAAAGCAGTCTTAGGGATGTCTGAGTCCCGTACTCTCAACTGATGATACCCAGATCTTAAATCAATTTTCGAGAAGTAACAAGCCCCGTTCAACTGATCAAACAAATCCTCAATGCGCGGAAGCTGGTAATTTGCTCTTCACCGTTACCCCATTCAACTTCCTGCATCCACACACAACCGTAGCGTTCGCTTTCTTTCACGAACAATACCGAGCACCCTGCGAGGTATTTCTACGATGAACCCTTTACCCCTCGCACCCCGCACAGAAGGTTCAACTCCTTAAGCTCAACTGGTTTCATCCCACGGAGCTACCTAGTCAGATCTGCAGATTGATACAAATCGATGGGAGAAATCCATTCTACTGTGGAGGTAATCCCGCAACTCATCAGAAATACGTCAAGAAATCACACACTTCGTGGAATACAATCCATCGCCACCTTCCTTTAATCTCTCATAGTGCGGTGCTGGGTCGACCCCATTCTTCCCCAACCACTCGTTCTCCATCTCTATCAACTGGCCGAAATGGACCACCCCCGATCCGCGATAGAAGCCGACACGTGACCCACAACCAATCGAAGGTCACCTTCGAAAAACATTTAAGACCGCGTGATGGGGCTAACCAATCCATTCCCACAATCATGTCAAACACTCGTTATATGTGGGAGTACTAAGTCAATCACGACTCAGATCCCCCAACATTCAACACACAACCACCCATCCCCACTTAGCTTCCATCATGCCCACCCATGTGTCTCAACAAACAAAGGACAAGAGAGTGGTGCACCCTAAATCCAAAATGTATAAAAAGAAGTGTATTATAAATGAACTGATGCACCGAATCAAACAACACATGTGCCCAAGTGCTATAACATAAAACCATACCTTCCACTAGCACACCAGCTCCTGATCTCATCGCCATAGCGAAACTCGCTCCGAGACCCTCGTCCGAAGTAGATGTAGTCTTCCCTTTCGGGATCTCTCCCCTCGAGGCCTCGTCTCCTCCTCGAACACGAATGGTTTACTACCGAAACCGGCTCTCAGGAGGCCGGGTGTTTTGCTACCGTAACTTGTGGCACCACCTCTCAAGTGTCCCCGTCGCACCACACTCATAACACGCTCCGGGCCCCATGTCCCCAACTCAGACCCCACCGGCTTGCCCCGCTGCATGGGCAACCGCCGTGGATTGTTCATCCTTCGCGCCACCTCATCCTCGACCAAGCCCTAAACCTAGAATTCTCGCTTTTCCCCTCAGACTCCGCCGCCTCCCTCTCACACCGTGGCCTCGTGGCCACCCACCACCGCAGGTGCGACATAAAAGGAGCCACCCGAGCCCGAATGTTCAGCCCTGCACCCTCTTGAAACTGCTCGGCCTCATCCGCTCGTCACCATAAGGTCAGGCATACCCCGAGATAACAAAGTAAATCGGGAGGCATACTCTACATGGGCCATACCCCTCGCAAACACAAACTCCGATATCTTCCGGCCTCCTCATGGCCCTGAAAATACTCGCCGTGAGTAACTCCTCAATCGAGTCCACCCCATGTGTGGCATCGCCACAGGTTTTAACCATATCCCACCAACTGTCAGCCTCGTCCCTCAACATAAAGGAGGCTATAGATACTCATCCTCGCACTTCCAAGACATCCGTAATCTCTTCACTTCCCTTTAGCCAATGCTCACCTCAAGGAAGTTGATACCACCCCAAACACTCGGGGAACAAGTGCCTTGAAATCCTTGATCAACCGCACGTCCATCTCTTCTAATGACCCTAGAGGTAACGCCACCCTCTTCCAAATTCGCCCTTCAGACTGGGTAGGAAGAGGATCTCACAGGTTGTCTAACCCTTGGTCGTCCACTCCTTCTTCCTCTAATCATTGTCTATAAATATGGAAAAAGACAATTAGTTATCAATGTCATGGTACAAGAACCACACAACTCAAGGGTTCTCAACATCAAATTTCCATAGATATGCAATCTTTACCACTATTGACGTATCTTACCCGATTCAGGACGGTTGCACATGGTATAAGAATCATTACACACTAACCAACACCATGGAAAAAATCCATACAAGCATTATAATATCTAAACTCGTTATATCATGCTTACAATCACACCAACATGTTATCACATAGTCTCATGTAACATGTTATCTTTAAATACCCTTTAATAGCTGTCACTGTTAGGAAGCCTTATACCATATGAAAATCATATCATCCCTAATAGCACACAAACCTAGCACTAAACCCAAGCTCCCATGATCATAGCTTAAAGTGTGCCTAGAATCCTCAGGTATCTACGAATTTTCCTTTAATTCCCAAGGATTTATCCCTTAGCTCGATAATAACTTGTCACACCCCGAATTCATTTCCAGGTGATTTATGTTACTATTTTACCACTGATTTTTTTTTTCACAACTCAGTTTCAAACTCTACTGAGTAATCACTGGAAACGCAATAAAACACTACTCCAGTCCCAAACATACACACATACCTCCATGCAGTTAATTCCTCAATGTACCCAAAACTATACGCTTACACTCGATCAAAATAACATTTACACAAAGTTCCAAAAACTAAATACTAATGTGCCCAACATACAACGATCCACAAAAGATACCAACTGTCCAAATATACAGTGTGAATATCCACATAACACTTTAAATATTCATCAAAATGTGGACGCCAACCACCAATGCCTAAGGTTGACATACAAACTTCATCCTCAAACCCTACGTCCAACTTCCATGTCACGCAAATTCTATTCTCGCACTAAGATCTACGCTGGTGGAAATAAATGGGGTGGAGTTCGACAACTCGCAGTGAATCCCATAACAAAGCCTACGCCATAAAAACATTTCCAATTTATACATAATCCAAGATATCTCCCCAAACACGAAGCATTTTACAAATAATAAAGTTGATAATGGAAACACATGAACGCAATACTACCACCATCCAACCCTCATCTGACTCTTTCAGCTTTCACCAAGGATCACGATCATCCCAACGATAAATTGGCCGGGACTTACCATCCGTGACACGCCCACATCCCCGTATATCTCGCGACCTTCCACTACAACCTGACTAGTCATCGGGCCCCGTGTCCACTACATCAATCCCGACTCTCACACAACTCTCAAACCCATGTCATGCTTTAAAACAATTTCACAAAAAGATTCAACCACATGGATATTTAAAAACATCATGTATCAAGCATTCAAAGATTTCCATATATATAAAAATATACATTTATATATCACTAGAAAATCACACGCCAAAGACGTAACTGCATAATTCCCACAACATCAAACCACGCATGCTGTGAGAAGGTTATAAGATCCCCTACACTCTGATTCAAAATCCGCAAAGCCTTCCAGCAAGCCAAACCCGAGGCTACTCCAAAGGATCTGCAGTCAACAAGTCAAGATTCCTAGCCTCTCACAACTGCGGTCACATAAAATTATCATGGTCTATTACTTTATCACCACTGACCACATATATTCTTATACCTTCCAACATAAACCTTGATCCCCCAAGTGCACTCTCTTACACTTACTAGAATCAACATTTACCATCCCTCATTGCGTGCTACACAAACAACACACTCAACACAAAACACCTTCAGATTCATCTCCATATTACTCATTCAAGATAGTGCGCTAAAGGTTCTCCTCTAACCTGAATCACCCCAACGGGAAAGCACCAAAACTCGGAAGTTAAGGCCCTAAACAACCCTGAAGACTATTCTACGATCTAAACTAAGATAAATTTGGCTGAACATACTCTCTTTGGAGTGAATTTTTCACACATAGAGTCGACTCGAGTAAGACTATTTCAGGATGTTTGTGCCTTAGTCTAGTTTAAAATGTAACTCAATCACTCAAATCTGATAAGAAATGAGCAAGTTGATAGCTAAAATATTAACACTGTCAAAATAGAAAATCCAGCCCGAAAAATGCCTAGAATTTATGATTTTCCCACTTTTCCATAAGTTTCCAACCCAATCAACCCTAACACTCAAACACACATCAAAGCTAATTTCATTCAACCCAAAACATCTTCCCAAAAACACATCTTTAAACAAGAATCTGTGGTTTTCACAACCCATCACTCAACCAATCTTGTTAAGTCAGATGAACCCTAGCTTTCAAAAAGAGAGAATTCATTTAATCATACCCCTCTATACAAAAATCCCTCAAATCTCTACAAATAACCAAGGATTAGGTTTACCACCCCATACTCTTCAAATCTAGGTTGGGAGAAGCTCCCCCAACCAAACCTGTAAAAGAACCATTTTACAAGAATCAAACCAAAACCCTTTACCTTTTTTGCCAATCTCCTCCTTCTCTTCCTCCTTTCTCCTTCTTCTTCTTCTTTCTTCTTCTTCTTCCTTCCTTTCTCCTCTCTTCTTCATTTTCGCCTCTAACTCTATTTTGAGCAAAATGAGAACTATCCCTTTTCTAGGACTAGTTTTAGTTTTATACCCATTTTTTGACTTTAAAGTTTCCACAGTACTTAAGCCATTAACTCTTTCCTATTTGCATATCACATTCCCAATCTTATACATCGAATTCACTAGACTTTCATTACTGACCCAGGTCCTCATGGTAATTTACCAATTTACCCTTGGCTCTAGTATTAAACCCGGGTCTATCGTTTTATTTTCGGAAAAATAATATTCAGGTTATTGTAATAATTCCGGGTGTTACAGATGTGAACCAGAAAGCGTAAAATGAAGGAACGGGAAAAAGAAGAATCAATTCATAGAAGGTTGATTTCATTCACAAAGACCACATAAGAATGAAATGACAATGGATAAAACTTAAAATTTTAAGAAGGCATATAGGAAAAGGATAAGGAAATTCTTGACTTACTTTGAGAAGGACATATAGAGAAAGGACAAGGAAATCCTTTTTTTTTTTTTTTTTTTTGGCAGAATGAATGATATAATGAAGTGGTTTAATAGAACTCCAAGAAGAATGGCAGCTCCTGATTCAATGCTATAAAGATCTGGTTGCTGACAATACATAAATGCTCTCCATTAAAGTGGCAAGGCTGGAGTGTCTTTGGAGAAATTATATTAATATTTAGTTAATTAAGCTAAATGGCTTGTCTCCATGAAACATGACACTGAAATAGCTAGGCAGTATTCTCAAGGCATAACAAATTCATCACTGTATGATACCAACTGATGTTGAAAGAGTTAGAAAACCCCATTTTGATTTTCTCCTTCCTTCAGGTTCCCTTTCTTGGGTGTTTCATTATCTCTCTGCAATCAGTTAGGTGGAACCCTGTAATTAATTAATGTAAAAAGTTAGGGCTGTACAGGTTTCTTCAGAGGTGGAAACAGACTTTTAGGTTCTTACATGCCTATTAAATTTGGAAAGGGGGTGAAGCCTAGAATTGATAAACTGTTAAGCAGATTGGACAAAAGACCACCCAGGAGTAAAGTCACTCTCCAAGTTTTTAAAGAATTTAAAAGTCATGATACTGGTATGAATATAACCACTGATTCAGAAAAGTCAAGCCAAATTCGATCATAAATTTGACCAGTCAGGGATTTTAATATTTTTGGGTTAACTAAACTAAAGAAAGTCATAGAAACAAAAGTAAAAAATAACATAAAAATCACCCAAATCGACTTCAACAATTGCATACCTCATTTTACCACATGTATTTTAGGACTGCACACTTGGAAAGTGAATGGAATCTGTTATCCACAGGGACAATTTAATTCTATCTTAAATAGAGTGGTTATAGCTGTCAATCTGATTTAACTCAGGAAGGATTGATACATGAAAAAAAAAACACTTTTCAGTATAACGGATGGCTAGGGTGTTTGTATGTAGAAGCAACTTGCAGAGAAGATATAGTATGGAGGTTCACTTACACTTGTGAGTAACCTAGCTTTTTTCTTCTCACAACAAAGTCCCAAAAATCACCATACAAAATAAAGATTAAAATGAAACAAAGAAGATAAAATATTCATGTTGTTCAGTATAATCACTTATATATACAGGAAAAAGATCGAATTTATTATTAACTTTTAAGAACACATCCTTTAAACTCTAACAAACTTTCTCTTCCCAAAATTCAGAACATTTCTTATCATTTCCAAAGCGCACAGCTTTCTTATCACCTTTCTGATGTTTCACAGTAACATACTATGCATTAATCCTTGCAAATTCTATAGCAAACCACACCTAAAATCACCATAACCATTAATTAAGAAAGCTCCGATTAATTTAAAAAAAAATCATAAAAATATCAGAAGGGCTTGGTTTCTTAAATCACTACCAGACCCCATTTTCACTCAAGATACTTACAAATTCAACTAATCAACAACTGCAAACTAGATTTACATATCAACCCATCTTCCTTCTAAAATTTGGCTCACATATTAGCAAATTTTCCCATTTTTTCATTAAATAAAGCAACAAAATTTGATAATATTATTTTGACGACAAATTGATCTCCCTTATTCCCCATCTGGTATTTGAGAAAACCAACAGTGAGAAAAACAAAGGAAAATCCCAAACTAAAATAAAAAATTTTCAAAAAATCAAACATTTGTTCTATTCCATTTTCTCACATTTTTTCACCGATGAAATGAATCCAAATAAAAACCGATGATCGCTTTATAAACCCTAGTCGAACAATATGGAAAAAAAGTTAGCACAAAAAACCCTAGCTTGAGAGAACACAAAGATCCCACCCAGTTGGTTAGAAAGAGAAAATGAGAGAAGATACCTGGCTGAACTTGTCTGAAGAGTTGAATTAACCTCATCGAAGGCACGACGAAGAGATGTGAACTCTTGCGAACCTCTTTCTGGAGACCAGAAGCTTAGCATGCCATCCCAATCTATCATTCTCAATGCTTAGCTCATTATCTGTAATAGGTGGAGCCAGTCTGGCACCACCCTAATCCTCATCCACGGCAATCCTAAGGCACTAAACTCGCCATATCTGCTCTAGTATGAAGCTTAAGCAGATAATGAGTCTTTAGTTATATATACTTGACTTCAAAGAAAGATTAGGCTTTTCCCTCTGACCCGAATGAGTTGCCCAACTAGTCGAGTAATAGCAAAGACAGGGTTCACTCGCCATGGCAACTCAGCAAAAATGACTCATTATACGTTCTGGAGTCCCTAGTCAAAGTCAGAACCCTAGAACTGAAGAAATATGGAGGATTAAGGACTGTGGAGAGGGTGAACATAGCGATTTTTAAAGTATGAGAGATAGAAGCCAAAATTGGAAGCCATTGCAGAGAGGGAGGACTTTGAGCATCAAGCCATTCAGGCAGTTCATGGATTGAAGCGAGCCAAGAGAGACGAGTCCCTGCTGGAGAAAGCATTTCAAACGAAGATCTGTGTTCATTGAGGAGAAATCGTGAGCGGGTTAGGAGGCTAAAGATGATTTAGGCACAATATCATGGCAACAAATCAAAGTGTACATATTGGTTAATCTATGGTAGTGGACCTAAGATTGCCGCGTCTACTGGGCCAGTATATTGTAGCGGAATTATTTTTTCTCTAATATTAGGAACTTATATAGTCATGTGCACTTATTTTCCCTGGCTAAAAGGTTGATCAAAACTTCCTTCCACATGTAATATGTGACCCTGGTTAAAACCATGTCACTATAGCTCATATATCCTGTAGTGCGTCCTGAATAAGGAACTCCTTTTAGTATTAATTTCTTTATTCCTGGGTTGTACTTCCTTTAGGTTCCTGTCACATATTTATCCATTAAAAAGACGAAGAACGGATCTCTGAATCCGTGTCCAGGAATGATTATGAAAGGCTATTAGCCCTTGATGAGAACAATCACAATGTTGGTATATCAGTCAATCAGATGAATAACTTGCCACAATCTACAGTACTGATTATATATGTAACTGAGATTTGCATCTATATATGCTGTTAAATTGTCATCTTTACTTGCTGTTAAATTGTGTTGTATTTCCATTGTGTCATGCAGACTGATAATTTTGAAGTACCTTGTGCAATTTGTCTCGAGACCCCAACTATTGGAGACGATACCCTCCTTTGCTTGCACAAATTCATAAAGATGTAAGAACTCTGTCCTTGCAACTCAAGAAACATTTGTTTCTAGAATAACAAACCAGTTAACAGCTTTGTCCTTCTTTTCATTGTCTTGGTAGTGTATTGATTCATGGCTCTCCAGTGCAAGTCATCCATCACTTGATTGCACTAGCAACTTCGATGATCAAAGTCTTTGCTCGCAGTTGGTTAAATCAAATCTACAGATTTGATTGTGTGCTGAAGGTAATCACAAATTCGTTTTGGTTTCCCGCTTACAACTTTCAAAATCGAGGGGGGCTGTCCTCTTTTAATTTTCACTACAAGAAAAATAGGTTATAGCAGCCATTTTTCTTAGGAAATCTTAAGAGGATCATTGCCCTCAAGTTTCCTTCCATAAATCTTCCTTCATGGTTTAATTATATCCATCTAGTTGACCAGTTTACATTTTTCTTATTTATCTAGTATAGATTGCCTATGGTCGATTCAATCCAAGCGTGAAAGGCCACCGCAATTTGGATCCATTAATCATCCACAAAACAGACGGGAAAAAGATAATAGATCCAAAGAATCAAGCTGCTTTGTGTTCCCGTCTCAAGGAGGAGATGCTTCACCCATTGCGAGTTACTATTACCAATAGGGGACCAGATGCTTCACCCATTTCTTTTACATAAGGTCTTTAAATTATTATCCTTCCACAAACTCCAGAGTATGTCTACATACAAATGCCAGATGAAAATTGGAGTTTGGCATGGGATTTTACTCTTGTTGAAAATTTGGGCCATTCTTTGTATCTTTTGAGTAACCTATCTCTATGGTAAAACCTCAAAGTCACATGAGAAAGAGCTTTTCCTAGCATGAAAAGATCTTATACTCTGTTTCCCTTTTCCATTCCTTGTATAAATTCTATAATTTATTTACTTTGCTAAGTATAGGTATTTCTAAATTGTTTCCCTTTTTTGAATTGGTTACTTAGAAAAATAATGAACCTTCATAATAGTTTTGTCCAAAATCAGCGGAGACTCACGAAGAGAATATATTTTATGTAGTTCTAATTAAATTGGTTACTTGAAAAAAATGAATCTTTATAGCAGTTTTGTCCAAAACCTGGAGAGGACTCACTAAGAGAAGATATTTTGAAATTGTTTAGTTGTGTTTCTACTGGTAGCAATACCAATGAAAAAGACAATTTACCTTTAAGAAAGTTGTTTGGTGACTATTGACCTGTACTAAAGTGTTCTTTATGCCTTCTTTTTGAGAGATTAAGTACCTTATAGCTATGGTCAGCACATGATTGTGACTATAAAATACCCTTATAACCAAGGTCAGTACATGTTCATGGTCATAGAGTATCCTATAGCCAAGGTCAACATCTGATAGCATCTATAGAGCATCCTATAACAAGGGTCGCATTTGACTGCGACTATAAAGTACCTTATAGCTGCTCTTGAAAAATGGCCGCCATATAGATTTTGAATTATAGCCATGCATTTAAACTTAGCCGCGTCTATACCATTTATCCACACCACCCATAGTCACACTACGTCGATTTATTTATTCTCGCAACTATATTCTACGATCACATTATATGCTACTTTAGCCAAGGTTAGTGGCCAGCAGATTTATGTTTTCTTTCTGTAGTGTGATGTTTTGCAATATACTAATTAATATCAGGATCCAAAATATTGCTATTATAATAACTCTCGTCTCATCATTGCTCGCCCAAATTACACAACGTTTAAAATCTGATTGTATATCAAATCAAGTATCGATTCACTCATGAATTGGCCAAACCTACGACAATCGCGGTCGAACTAGTGATAAGATCATAAATATAATTTATATTTTAAAAAAATTAAAAATTAATTATATTTACTATCATTCATGTAAATATATTAATTTCTTAAATTTTATTAAATAAAATAGGAATGATACTTAAATTTTAAATATATTAAAGATGGGAGAAAGAAATAGTTTATGTCATATGAAATAATATATATATATATTCAATGGGTGTTGCTATATGACACCATTGGTATAAAAAAAAAGTTACCATAATTTTATAAGGGTAATAATTTTTGGGCGGGTTACAAAAGAGGGAAGAAAGTGGGTAATGCGTTTAACTTTTACACTTTCTAAGTTTACCCTTAAAAACCTTTTATTTTTAAAAATGATGTCCAATTGTCACCAAACATTTTCCTTATTCAATCAATAAAGATGTAGTAGGCTAGTGGTGCTGCTGAGTTTCCTTATATGCTGGACCTTTGGATAGCACTTTTGGTTCTAAAATGGTTGTGGAGCGTTAGCCATTAATAGACAAATGGGCTTTGAAGTATAGACCGCCAAAAAACTGTTCGATTTGCTAAGTTTGACGGTTGAACCGACGGGGAGGATAGTTATTGGCAGTTTAAATGGGCTTTGAGGTTTAGACCATAAAAAAACTAATGTTTTAAAATCAATGTGACGACAACGTGAAGCTTTACTTCCGCTCACTGACTATTAATTCATTTATCAATCGACGACGCCATAAATATATAATTTATACTTTAAAATTTTGAAATTAATTTGAAAATATATAATTTAATATTTATAATGTTATTTTACTCATTTTATATTTGTATTAATATTTTAACTTTATTAAAATATAAGATTTATAATATTTAAATATAAAATTTATTGAAAATGAAAATAAAATTATAATATATATATATATATATATATATATATATATATATATATATATATATATATATATATATATATATATATATATTTATATTTAGTTATTACATTGAAAATGGATATTATATTTTTGTTTGCAAAATATTAAACAATCCTGTTCATGGCTCAATGGTTAATTCTCTTACATGAGAACCCTGAGGTCTCAGGTTAAATTCCTAGAGATGGTGGCTTTTTTAGCTTTAATACTTCCATCCATTTTCTCCCTCCCATCCCTTGTCCCACATAGGAAAGGGAGGGAGTTAAAAGAGCATTTATAAGCTCTTTGTGGACCTTAAGAACTTAAAGAAGTTGAAGTGGGCTTGGACCATGGTTGACCCAAAATTCATTATTTTGTAAAGAAAGTAAATGAGCCCATTAGGCCACCCGGTTCCCAAGAACCATTCTAGCTTAAAGGCTCACTGAATTGTCGATTTAAAGCCGATTTTTTTGATTGTCCGACAGTCCGGCCCAAGAGCAAATCTGACCAGAAAAACCCATCGGCCAATGGTCGAACCCGCTTAGCTTCCGATCCGATTTTTAAAATATCGCAAAAACCATCCTGGGCCAAGTAAATCAATGTACCTGGACGTTTTGCCGGGATGGTTTAATGGGCATTCACTGAGAGGGAGTACCGGATTGGAAAAGTTGTTTGATTGACAGAAAATACTAATATAATAGAAAAGAACTGTCTTTTCTGTATACTTTCCCCGTTTCCATTACTATCGCAGGCTTTACGCAATTGATCGGATCAAATGGAGGTGGCTAAGTTTTAGCTACAAAGGTTCGATCAAGCCTTGATCTCGTAGATCGGACTCTATCCTAAATATCTTATAGCATAGTGTTCATCAAGGTCGCACTCACAATTAGTCACTGGCCGGACTAATCCACCATTTTTTGTACATCTATTCACTTGGAATTACAACGTTGTAGTATTTTGTTCTCAATGAGACTCAAACGTTGTCCTTCGTCCCTTGTCAATATTTTCTAAAGTAATATCTAAGTAAACTATTGTCAATATTGACATTTGTGCCGAAACTTCCCGACAACGACACCAAAAACTTGACAAGCCTCTGAACTACTATATAAATCTACCCGTTAGCGCAAGTGCACACATCGAGTTTAAGCAGTCTAGTGATAAGTCAAGGTCGTCCCATAAGGAGTTTGGGTGTCAACTACCAAACCAATTTACCCTAATATTATTTAGATCCATAAACTTTAGGCTATAGATTCTCTAAGTAATTTACTTAAGAATAATCAAGGTGTATTTCGACCAATTAATTAAATATCTAGTATTTTTAATTTCACCCAATCACGATTTATGGATATTTAGAAAACTCCGTAACTCGCTTATATCACTTCGCATTTATCAGATGGTGAGTTGATATTTCATGCATCAATCTTTCTCAAGCATTGAGCACCTATCCTAATAGCGGGTTGTATTGCATCTCTGTCTCAAACCCTAAGACTATCGAATGCATTATGGGCAAATCCTTGTGACCACATATAAAACCATGGTATCTCTACTCTATGATTGATTATGCAATATCTTATTCATGTCCCTAGGGTTTATCATCTCTCGATCTCAAAACCCTACCTCGAGCATACCTACGTTGATAAGTTACAAGTATGAATTTCTTATAGATAAGACATTCAATAATTCTGAAAATAAAAGCTTGAATATATAAACTAATGCCAATCCATTAATCCGATATTAGAGTTACATCAAAACCCTAGACCTAATGCGTTAGTTCATAATCGATAAATAATACATCATGTTTTGAGGATCCATATATATTACAATAAGAAAGACAGGAAAAGAGTAAATCAAACAAAGGAATTATGTTCTGATCCGGATCTTCGCCTTCTCTCCTTTTCGCGTCCTTGCGTCGTCCCACCTCTATCTCGTCTATGATTTTTGCTTTTATTCTAAAAGTTTTGGCAAATAGCTCTAGGTTCAATGTCGCGACATTGGATGGTGAAAATTGGTCAAACATCGTTGGACCTTAACGTCGGGATATTGGAACGTCACTGGACCTCAACATCAGGACGTTGGAACGTTGCAACGTTGGAGTCAGATTTTGCATTCCTCCATCTTCCACTTTTCTCTCCAACTACACCATTTTACCTGAAAGACTAAAGATAAAACCAAATATTAGATATGAAGCAAAAACACCACCTATTTAGGTGCAAACTAGATCTAAAACACAGAGATATAATGAGTGTTTTGGACACTCATCAAACCCAAATGTGGTCCTTCGTCCCTTTGCCTTACTTAACCATTTAACCATTGAGTGAGATCTCATTATGTGACGCCCCAAATCCTGGCGGTCCCGTTGACAACCCGTCAACCAGTGGAAACTTGTGGATATCGGGTGTGTCGATATCCTCACCCCGTCTCATCTCCGAGACCCATGCACGCATATTTAATTCCGCAGTATCTGAAATATATGATGAAGTATAATCCACGGTCTTTACGAGTCCCTTTGATACCAAAAAGGTGTACATGTTTTGGTTCTACTCGAATATAATACAAGACAAAAACAAAACAAAAAAAAAACAAAGCCGTGTCCGACTCTCATCCCATATGTTGGTCAGCCGCCTGCACTGGACCTGTAGTGATAATCTCCTATAAGGGTTACTCCCCACCTAAGCGCACATGTAGTGATCAAACCAACCCATAAACATCCAAGTGAAAATGTCTACATGAATGTCGTATGTCATGCATGGAATGTCTTCATGCTCATATCCCGAGTCACTCACCGACTCCTTCACACATGCCTATGCCAAGTGTGACAAACCAGTCATTGGTGTCTCACCCAAAGACTTGACTCATTGGACCCACCTCCAATACTCATTTGAATTTCATCAAATCCTGTGTTTATTTACTTGAGCTACATTTTTATGAACTTTCACCGTCGGTGATCATGACTAACCGCATGTAAATTTGGGTCTTTCACCCTAGGGGGGGATCTATCCCATCTTGCTACGCCCAACACACGTGTGTGTGTATATATATATATATATATTCATTTTCATTTTTATACTACCCGTGGGAGTCTCGATTGGTGGTATCCGTTTTGAGCTCACCACACATTCACCAAGAATGGTGAATTAACTGTTTCTATGCACCCACACCTGACTCGACGCGATGTTACCGTGCATATGGAATGCAAGAATGCCACTGCAATTTCTCATGTTACATGTATGATGCACCTTTACATAGCCATTCATCCGGTTGTATTTCATGTCAATTACCATGCAAACATATATCGCAAACATATAAGTTCCATAAATCCATGACTAAACAATTAATGTCATACAACCTTCCTTAAGATAACTCATGGAAATTACTACCCAATACAATAGCCTACAACATGCCATGCAATGGTCATGTCAAAACCCGGCTATTCACATTGACACAACCAAACAACTTGCACACTTGGTGAAAAACATAGATTTCAGAAAATTTATGATCACCCAATGTCCTCCAAAGGAATATGACTGGAATCTTGACTCAATGGGTTTTCCATATAGTCCAAGAACACCCAAAACGGAGTTCGGACGAAGAAGTTATGGCTGTTCGAAGTTGGAGGCCTCACATGAATAGTTAGACCCAGCCGGACAGACTTTCACCTGGCCGGATGGACCCAACCGGATTGACCTAGCCATACTTACCCAATCGGACAGACCTAGCTGGACAAACTTGGCTGGACAAACCTAGTTGGTCCAACCTAACAAAATAAACCTGGCCGAACAAACCTAGCCGGATAGACTTTGCACTTAGATCGTTCCGGGTAAACGGACCATAACTTGGGCTATAGAGGTCCGATTTGGGTAATTCAAAAGCCTAACATCAATTTCACTGATGTGGATACAATTTACATGAAGGACACACGGCCAAATTCCCTTTATTTACTACCTAAAAACTAGTCCTAAAGTCGGTATCGTAGGATCAAATAGGGCAGCTT
This sequence comes from Tetrastigma voinierianum, assembly GCA_016808115.1. NCBI lineage: Eukaryota > Viridiplantae > Streptophyta > Magnoliopsida > Vitales > Vitaceae > Tetrastigma > Tetrastigma voinierianum. The sequence goes on from JAEQBH010006145.1 coordinate 21,733, forward strand.
CCTTAGTTGAAATGCAGCGAGCATCCCCTTGGGGCGAGACACAACCACCGCAGCTCGTAGAAAATAGCAGAAGTAGGAGAAGACTGCTTCTTGAGTTCATTAGGCTCCCTTTTCTGGTCTCTGCTTGCGGCTCTTGTGCGGAAGGACTCCTCTTCACTTGTAGGCGCCAGACGGTCAGTCGTCGAGAAAATCTAGAGAGAAGGTAGAGCCTGTCTCTCTACTGTCTTCTTCTCTCCCTTCTCCCTTTCTTTTTCCCTCCCCACCGAATTTGTTTGGTCCAAGTCAAGTGGGAGACCTCATCTGGCCACATGTCACTCTCCTATTAGCTCCCTTGGATTTCCTTATCCTCTTATCCATAACTTTGGATTTCCTTTCTATCAAGTGGTGACACATGTCCACTACTTGGACATTGGTTTGACTAGTTCTCTACTTGACACATGGCTCAATATGAGCCACTCAACACGTGCTAAGTATCCCGTACTACCCTCGGTGCCTCGAAAAATGTGAAATTCCGATCGTCTTGAAATTGTGAGAATTCGGCGGGGTTCTTGGAATTACTGCGAGACGAGTCGATGGTGAAGTCCGTTTCATCATCCAGGGGCAGTCGATTAGTGAAGTTTGTTCATCATCGAGATCTAAGTAAAATTTCAGATTTTCAGAAGCTGATTACCGTTCCGTTTTGCAGTTCTTAGAAAATTGAATTTTCTGAGTTTACATTCTTCCCCCTTAAAAGAATTTTGTCCCGGGAAATTTCACACACATCCACATCACTCGCATGCATATGCAATGTGCACTATCTCATGCATGTAAACTAGCCATTTAATTACTAAAAGACTGAACCGCGTACCTTCATCCTAAAACAAAAAGGGATAGGTTGTAACACTCCAAAATACACCCTAGTCGTTTTCAGTATGTTTAGGGTATTTTGTAGATATAAATTGAATTTTTCGTAATTTAAATTCAAACAAAAATTTTGAGAAATCCAGAATTTGTACAAGATAAGCAAGGGTAAGTTTGTTGTCAATGGGACATAAAAGTCATAAAACAAGAAGAGGAGAAATTTATTGTAGAAATAGCATAAGATGTAAAGCAAATATAAAGGGATGGGGATTAACGATGCAAATAAAGAAGAATTAAATATAAAAGAGTTTGAGACCAAATTGGTCTCTCATTATTGAGAAGAATGAAACGTGGAGTGAAGAAGAGAGGAGAAGAGAAGAAGAAGAGAAGAAGAAGAGGAAGAAGAGAAGAAAGGTATGGAACTTGTATGGAAACTTGGATTTTGTATGGTTTGTATGGAATTTTGGGACCTTTGTATGGGTATTGGTTTGTTCCCTTTCTAGGGTTTAGTGAGAAATTCATCCCAACCCTAGATTTGTTGAAAGTTGGGTTGGAAAAACCCTAGTTTGTATAAGTTGACTATGGAATCCTTCCTATTTCTATGGTTTTGTATAGATTTGTAACCCTTTGTATGGATTTTTGGGATTTTTTTTTCTAGGGTTTGGTGGTGAGAAGTTCTAAGCCACTATTACAAGTGTTATTGGAGTGGTTAAGGTAGGATTCCATTGTGAATTATGGGATATATGAGGTTAGAGGAAGTTATTTGAGTTTTGAGCTTGAGAAATGGCAAATCTCTTGCCATTTTGAGTAAATCGTGTGTTGTTACTAGTACCAAAGTGGAGTGCAGTGCCGCGTCTGAGGACAGTGGTATCGGTACCAAACAGGGGTGGTACCAGTACCGATGATACAGGAGCAAAATGGTACCGGTACCAACCAAAATGGTATCGGTACCACTCACTAGAAAGGGGTTGGTACCGGTACCGAACTAAGTGGTACCGGTACCAATGCTTCCAGCAGCCTCGATATTTGTGTTCTTACATTGTTAAGCCTAAATTCATACCCCGATGGTATATGAACCCTAATAAATGACTAGTGGGGGTTCAAATAAGAATGAAACTAAGTGAAAAACGCAGCGTACCTCGCCTCCTCGACGAGTTTGTTGTGGGCAAACTTAATGCCCCTATGATAAGATAGTAAGTTCTTGAACACATATAATTATAGGAATGCCTAAGACCGGATATTAAATGATACGACATACACATTCTACGTGGCGGGCATGTGCGATAGTGGCAGGCCTCACCTTAGTACAGCGACATACATTCCGTGGCACGTCTACGGCGGTGCCGACACTCTGTTAGTGCTCGACATACATTACATGGGTAGGCACGTCTCGACCGGTCTTCGGCACTCTGCTTTGTGCTCACGACACCTTAGTCTTTATCTTGTACGCTGAATACTTATTAATGCGGTGTTACTCATTTCTTATTACTGGTTTAAGTAGTCCAACAGTTATATGATAAGAGTCTGAATGACGAATAAGAGTAAAGTAATGTACATCGTTTTGCTCTGAATACACCTATGGGTACTTCTGTATAAGTATAAGTTTTGTAGTACCTACGGGTACCTTCGTATAAGTGTAAGCTTTGTAACCCCTACGAGAGATCTAGACAAGTATAAGTCTGTTATAAGTATAAGTAGGTGTAGAAGTTTATTATATGAATTCATGATAAATTCTGATATCTGCTACTGTATATCTGTTACTGTTATATGTTTACTATAAATGAGTAATAATGCATGTGTATCTATATAAGTCATATGTTTCCCACTAAAGGGGGTAGAGCTTAGCCGCAGGGTTTTAAATGTGTAGGTACGAGGGGAGGGCGATCCATGATCTTCCGCTATCTTGTTGGGCGACCTGCTTAGTAGGGTTAAATCACTGTAGGTTTTTGCGTTCTGATATTGTAAATGTAAATGTACAGTTTTTGTATATGTATATGTAAATGGGACTCGGGACTGTATGTATGAACATTGTAAACACCACTACGGTAGTAGTTTTATTTTTATCTTGTATATGATTTTTTGATTTAGTTATAAGACTTGGTACCGCAATGCAAATTCAGTAAAGTCCTGATCTGGAGTCTCGCACCCCTTCGTTTGCCAGGCGGATGCAGGAGCATGACATAGGTGGCTCGCATCGTGTCCTCTCGCTCCCATGTTGCCTCCTCCACTCTACGGTGTTGCCATAACACTTTCACTAACCTCACGTTCTTGCTTTGCAAACCCTGATACATGCTGTTCATGATACGCATTGGTCCCTCCTCGAGTCCCATCTGTCGACATCGATCTCCCCGATCCAGCACATGTTTAGTTCCCGGGTATCACTTCAAAGCATGGGCGTGGAGACACATCATGAACACCGAACAAGCAGCGGTGGGAGCCAAGCCCGATGCGCCACTATGCCCACCCTCTCGAGTATCTCGAAGGGTCCAATATACCTAGGTGACAACTTTCCTTTTTTCCCAAACCTGACGACTCCTCTCTTAGGCATCACCTTCAAGAAGATGTGATCCCCCACCTCAAACTCTAGAGGTCGATGCCGTCGGTCGGAGTAGCTCTTTTGTCGGCTCTAAGCTGTGAGAAGACGTTGTTGTATCATACTCACCTTCTCCAAGGTGTCTCTAATCAAATCCGGACTAGTGATGGAGCTCTCCCCCACCTCTGACCAGCAAATCAGTGATTGGCATGGCCTCCCGTACAAAGCCTCGTAGGGTGCCATTTGTATACTCGCCTGATAACTGTTGTTGTATGCGAATTCCATTAAGGGTAAGTGCTCCTCCTAGCTACCCTTATGATCCAGGACTCATACTTGCAGCATGTCCTCTAAAATATGTATGGTCCTCTCCCATTGACCATCTGTTTAAGGATGAAATGTAGTGCTCATAGTCAACTGTGTCCCCATGGCCTTCTGGAAACTCTTCCAAAGATGCCGCATATATGGGATCTCTGCTCCGAGCACTATGGATTTAGCACTCCATGTAAGCAGACAATCTCTCAGGCAAACAACCCGCGAGAATTCCTTGATTGTGAAGGTCATCCGCCGCAGTTAAAAAATGTCAGACTTAGTGGCTAGGTCTACTATCACCATCTTGCGTCAGTATGTACCGTGGTGTTGGTGGCAAGTGGGTCTAAATCCATCGTGACCGCCTCCCACTTCCAATCCAGCCACCTCGATGGCTGGAAGTAGCCCATACGGCTTACGGTGCTCAGCCTTAACCTGCTGACACGTGTGACATCGTCGAACAAAGTCCTCGCGTGTCCTGCGCATCCCTCTCGGTAATCTTGGAAACCAGACCAATAATCTGTCTGTACTTACGGATCTGCAATAGTCGAAGCGTGAAACTCCACAGGATCTCCTCTCTCTCAGTCCTCCAGCTAGAATGCTACTAGTCCTCTACTGCCAAATACCATCTGTGTGGATGGTCTAACCTTTGTCACTTGTACCTGATTATACCCGGTCCCTGATGGACACTATCTCTACGTCCTGCCCTTGGAACTCAATTGCTCTGCCCAATGGGCTGTAGCTGCCAGACTCCCAAAGTACGGCGCATGGCTATGCGTCGTCGGGCCTCCACCGATCTTGAGCATCTGCCACTCCTGAGTTATACTAGCCAATGCTCCTTTGACTTTCAGTAGGTGCATCGGCCACCATTTGCCTTACGGGGTGGTAATGCAAAGTGAAATTAAATGTCCTCTGCTCCATCCACTTGTGTTGCCTCATATTGAGGTCCCACTGTGTGAAGATGTACCTCAGACTTTTGTGGTTTGAATACACCTCAAACCGTTCGCCGTATAGGTAGTGGCACTAAATATTCAAGGCAAAGACTATGGCCGTCAACTCCATGTCGTGTGTGGGGTAGTTACGCATATGATTCTTCAGCGACGGGAACCTGGCTACTCACCTCGGTTTGCATCGAAGCAGCGTCGGCCAGGCCTTCGAGGCATCACAATACATTGTGTACCTCTGCCCCTTCTTTGGGACTATCAGAATAGGAGCTGTAGTAAACCTTATCTTCAATTCCTGGAATGCCTTCTTGCATTGGTCATTCCACTCGAACTTGACCTCCTTTTGGGTCAGTCTCGTCATAGGTGTTGCTAGTCGAGAGAAATCCTCGATGAACCTCCTATAGTACCCTGCCAATCCCAAGAAATTGCATATCTTGAAGATTAACTTTGGCCTTTCCCAACTCATCACAGCCTCGACCTTCTCGGGGTCCATTGACACACCTAAAGCTAACACTACGTGTCCCAAGAATCTCACCTCAATAAGCTAAAACTCGCACTTACAAACTTGGCGTCTGGCGGTGGTCTCTCGAGCGTATACTTTGACCCTCAAATGATCCTCATGCTCCTCCTCAGATGGGGAGTAAATCAAAATGCTGTTCACAAAGACTACGACAAACTGATCCATATAGGGTTGGAATACCCTATGCATGAGATCCATGAAGGTCGTTGGCGCATTTGTCAATCCAAAGGGGCATCACATATGACCAAGTACCGCACAGCGTTATCTTAAGGGATATTTTCCTCACCCCAACCCTGGTTGATGGTAGCCCTTCGTCACGAAAGTCTATCTTGGAGTAATTCGCCTTTCACTCTCAGTGATCAAACAAGTCATCAATCCTTGATAATGGATATCGATTCTTGATCGTAACCCTGTTCAACTATCGGTAGTTAATGCACAGTCGAAGGGTCTTGTCTTTATTCTTTGCAAAAAAAATCGGAGCACCCCATGGTGAAATGCTCGGTCTAATGAATCCCTTGTCTAGAAACTCCTGTATCTGGACCTTGAGTTCCTGCAACTTAACTGGTGCCATCCTATGCGGGGTCATAGAGATGGGCGGCGTCTGAGAGTGTAACTCAATATGGAGTCTAAATCTCATGGAGGTAATCCCGGTGCTTCATCCAGGAAAGACATCCAGTACTCGCGGACTACACGAGGAGATCTAAGTCTGTCTCGCCTCGTTCTCGAGTAATGCTTGCTAGCCAACCCATCAGCCGTCGTGCCATCTAGAATCGTGGTCACAGGCGAGGCATAACTGTCCCCACACGAAGCGTAACCACAGTCATAATCTTATGTGTGAGTGGTAACCCTCTATGCTCCGCGATTAATAACTGACTTGGTATCTGATCGACTAGTCCATTCCAAGGATGACATAGGAGAGAAAATAGAAACATACCCTGTATAGCTTATTGATCTGCTGGCTTAGTCAGTGGCGTGATGGTGGTACGCCCACACGAATCCACGACGATCCGACTGTGAGCCACAATCTCGACCTCGACCCACACTATGGCCTCTTTGGCCTGTTAGCGTAGTAGAAGGCGCCTGTACAACACCTTGGGGCGTCTTGGTTCCTTTATTATCTTGGGGGTGGAGAAGTAAGCGTGTCCACGCCTCTCCCTCTTGATGTTGGGGCTACCTTTGTCACGAGAAACCTGGGGATCCACGCCTCTAAAGGCAATCAGCTTCATATGTCTAGGGCGATGGAAAAAATAGCAGTCACTAGTCGGTGACTAGAAGCCGAGTGCGACCTTGGCCTTAATGGTCGTGGCTTTGAAACCCTCACAAATTAGAAGCCTTTGGATTTTTTCCCAAACTAGAAGAAGACCAACTCTCCTTCCTCTTGCCACCGACACCTGCATCTCAGATGCTCCATGCATCCTCTATCTCCCTCTCTATGGCCATAGCTGTCCTGACCATAGAGTCCATATCCTGTAGGAGGAGTCCTACGATTTTTCCCCGAATGGACAACTTTAGCCCATTCTCAAACTTCCTCACCTTGGCCATATCTGTGGTCACGTAGTCATCAGAAAAACGGGCTAACTCTATGAACTTAGCCACGTACTCCATCAATGACATCGTTCCCTGCTTCAACTCTAGGAACTCCTGGGCCTTTGCAAGTCTAGCAGTGGCCGAAAGATACTTGCCCATGAAGAGTTCATGGAACTCTGCCTAAGTCATTGCCTCTAAGTCCCTAGAGGTCTTAACCTAGTCCCACCACACTTGGGACTCACCCTCTAGCTGGAATGCAGTTAGTCTGATCTTGGTCGCACCGGAGGTGATCTCCGTGGTCTCCAATATCTTCTCAATATCCCGGAACCAATGGTCTGCCACTATCGGATCCCCTCCCCCTATGAATGTCGGAGGATGATGTGTCTTAAACCTCTAGAGGCTACTCTGACCTCCCTGATCTCCAGCTGCACTAGTCTGTGCAAAATTGGCAAATGCAGCGCTCATGGCCTTTGTAAAGGCCTGTTGATCAAAGACAGGTGGTGCTTGACTAGCACCTTGTGAATGACCTGCGTTCCACGCCCCCTTGACTTGCCATCAACACATGTCAAACGACAACGGAGTTATTAAATTTCTATCTCAGTTTAACTAGTAGTGCACACGCCAGCCACTAATAGACTTAACCATCATGAACTAATCCGTTCATCATCCTTTTCATAGTGGTCTTCAATTGCTAACCCTTATCTGATTCAATTGATTTCCAAAATTTTCATGTTCATTATTGTTTTCCAAACCCCTAAGGTTATGTTTTCTAACCCTAGTGTTCCATATACCATTTCTCATGTATATATTTCATACAATTCAAGCACACATCACACATATCAATTCATCAAAGTGCACAATGAATGCATGATCTAAACCCGTGCCCCATCGAGTACTAGGTATTCGTGTGTAGCTACGTGCGAGATGTAGCGCCCCCAATCTCAGAGTCCCTTTGACAACTGTCGATAGCCCACAGCTTTGTGGATATCGGGTGCCCCGATATCACACTCGTATGTCTCATATATCGAGACCCATTCCTTCATATTTAATTCACAATATACAAAAATATATGATAGACTATAATCCACCGGTCTCTTTACGACCCATTTGATACCCGAAAAAATTTGCAATGTTTTGGATTACGCTTTCCGAATATAATACAAGACAAAAACAAAACAAACAAACCCGTATCCGGCTCTCATCCCATATGCATTCCCATATGCGGGTCAGCCGCCTGCATTGGACTTGTATCTGAAGGGGGGATCCCACGACGGGGTGAAGCGAAGTCGATATTGATAATCTCCCTCTGAGGTTACTCCTTTTTAGTGCTCATGTAGTGATCAAACCAGCATACACATCAGTGAAAATGTCTACATGAATGTCGTATGTTATGCATAGAATGTCTTCATGCCCATATCGAGTCCTCAGATTCCTAACACATGCCTATGCGAGTGTGACAAACCCGATCATTGAAGATTGTAAGACTCGAAAGATTCAATTTTAAAGAAAAAGAGAGACAAAATCGTAATTTCGGTAAAAATAAAATTTTTTTTCTAGATCTCGGATGACGGAACGGACTTCACCGTTGGAATCATCTCACAAAATCTAGCTACCAGGTCGATTTTCGTCGAATTCCGAGATAGTCGGAATTTGCACGTTTTTCAAGGCACTGGGTATCAGGTGCCATAAAACGGGTTTGAGAGACATGTGATATGACAAAAGTCATCTATTACATGTACTCATGTGACACATGTTGCGCTGGTAGAGATGATGGAAATTGATGGTCGAGATAGTCTTAAAGAATGTTAAAATCGAATTTAAGGATAACTGGATGACATTATTTGAAAGTTAAATGATAATAAGGACAAAGATGAGCAATGTTTCATCTTCTTGAAGCAACGTGAAGGAGAGGAAAAAGAATTACAATGGCTAGGTTTTTGATATTTTTAGAGAGAGAGGGAGTGACTTCTCTCTAGGATTTCGGCTGATTGGACCGTCGGATTTCTTCGGGCCAAGAAGAAAAGTTGCTCTACGTGGCGAGGACTACGCATGGGCACCGGTTTGGGGAAGTTTCAACAAACTCCATGAGGTAGGGGTTTTATCCTACTTGATTTACCCCTTGTTTAAGTGTTTTGTAAATGCTTGAGTTGATTTGAGGTCGTGAGTGGCCGTTTGATCAATCCCAAAACTTGGAACCGAAATGTGAAAATTTTTAGGGCCCGTTTGGACAGTCCACGGACTGTTTGGGCGCCTTGTTTGATAAATTACACAATAAATTGTGTTTTGGTGTATATGAGGCCGGGAATGGCCATGGAATTCGGTTCCACAGTGGAACCGATGTGTGTTGAGTGGGTTTGCCCACCGGATAGCCTTGTTTTGTTTAGGAATTGTTAAAAAACGATCCGGGTTAGCTGAATGGACCAAAACGTCCATGTGTGGTCTGTATGAAATTGTTTGAAATGAATGGCTTGAGTTGTGTGAAAATTAATAGGTTAATGCATGAACTTAATGTGTTAACATGATGCCCACCAGATACATAAATATAGTGTGTGTTTAGGCCGTGGAAATGGAATTGTGATTGCTTCCGAGTAAGCGAATTTAGGTGTTAGTTGATCAAAATTGAATAACATGTGGTATGATTGCAAATTTGTGAATATATGCATAATTGATATATTGGTATAAATTATTGTGTTGAAATGGAATAATGCATTTCATATGCACGAGGATGCTTGCAGAAATTAGGTGTGTGAGTCACGTGACATGAAAGAAAGAAAACGAACATGGTTGCGAAAGGAATTTGATGGATGAGTTTTCCGGAGAATTGTGTTGGGAGATGGTCCAACAATTACACGTCGGAGGAGCCATGAATTTAGGAAGGTTCTCAGAAACATTAAGCCTCAGTTGAGTCGATACTTTATCGAGAAATTTGGTAGTGTGTTTTTGAGAACAACAAGTTTTGTTTGAAAGCGGTGTTCTCTCATACCATGACAGGTAAGTGTGAGGAGTCGGTGAGGACTTCGAGACATGGGATTAGGCATGTAAACATTCAGAAATAGGATCCTTATTTACTTGAGTGTGTGTTTGATGAATCGTGTATATGCACTTAGGTGGGGAGTAACCCGTTTAGGGTAATTCATTTCTTGGGCATTCTGCCACAATAGAGAATATTATTTTGGTCTGAGGTGTTGAAGGCGGCTCATTTTAGTAGATTTTGAAGAAAGCTGGTTTGTGGCTTTGAGGTTTTTGGTAAAACATGTATTAAAGCTGTAAATTTTAATATGTGTTTGTATTTAGAGTAATGTAATAACTCTTGAACTATTGGAATATAGTTGGGTGTATTTTGATGATTATTGGTGTATAAGGCCCCAGTGACAATTTTTTACTCGAGGTATGGAGTCTCGCGATACAAAGGCGTGTAGATTTTCCGGCGGGTTGGCGGGTTAATCAAGCGGACCCGGAGGTTTTGGGCGTCTGGTGGTGTCTCATCAAAGATGACTCCGTGTACCCACCTCCAGTACTCATTTAATTTCATCAAATACCATGTGTTTGTTTACTTAGGCTCGTCGTTTCTTCAGTGTCTCACGCGGGATCATCATACGCCTTCCGACATTTTTACAAACTTCCACCACCGATGATTTTGTCTAACCGCATGTAAATTTGTGTCTTTCACCCTAAGGAGGGATCTACCCCATCTTGCTACGCCCAACACACGTATATATATATTCATTTTCATTTTCATTTTTTTATACCACCGTGAGTCTCAATTGGACGCTGTCCGTTTTGAGCTCACCACACATTCACCAAGAATGGTGAATTAACCGTTTCTATGTACCCACACCCAACTCGACGCTATGTTACCGTGCATATGGAATGCAAGAATGCCACTGCAATTTCTCTTGTACATGTATGATGCACACTACAGGAACCATTCTCATCAGTTGTATTTCATGTCAATTACCATGCAAACATATATCGTAAGCATATAAGTTCCATCAATCTGTGACTAAAAAATTAATGTCATACAACCTTCCTTAGAATAACTCATGGAAATTCCTCTGTCTGATAACTCTGACGTACCGTAACGTGATCATGTCAGCTCCAGGCTATTCACATCGACCTGACAGTAACACACGCACACTGGTGAAAAACATAGATTCATAAAGTTATGATCACCCACTGTCCTCCACAGGCATATGGCTGGAATATTGATTCAATGGAGCTCCGCCAGGTCAGAACACCAAAGCGAGGTTAGGACCGAAGAAGTTATGTGTGTTCGGAGCCTCATGGAAATATCGTCGGGCCCGAAGCCCGGACGGAGGGCCTGCGAGCGGACCCGGACGAAGACCTGGCGGACTGACCCAGCGAAACGAGACCTGGCGAACAAACCTGGAAGGGCGAGCCTAGCGAACCAGCCTGGCACGACCTTTTTGGCCAGGAAACAAACCTAGTCGAACAGACTTTGCACTTAAACCGTTCCGGGTAAACAAGCCATAACTTGAGCTATAGAGGTCCGATTTACGTAATTCAAAATCCGAACATCAAGTTCACTGATGTGGCTACAATTTACATGAAGGATACACAACCAAATTCCCTTTATTTTCCCCGCGAAAACCCGAGTCACCAAGTCCGGATAATGCGTGGATCGAGCTAAAGCGACTTCCCTTAGTTCAAAATGCAACCCGAACATCCTTAGAGCGAGGAACCTTTACCACCTGACCTTTAAGGTATAAAACCTTGAAGTAGGAGAATACGACATCTTGAAGTTCGTCGAAACTCCCCGTTTCAGTCTACATTGCGACTCTTTTCGCGAGAAGAACTCCCACTCTTCAACTTCGCCGAAAATCGGCCAGTCGATTCGAAAGGAGAAAATCTAGAGAAGTTAGGCGTTTATCTCTGCTTCTTCTTCTCTCACTTCTCCTTTCTTTTCCCTGCGCTTGAATTTTTTGAGTGCAGAAGTCAAGTGGGAGGCCTCATCTTGCCACATGTCCCCTTCTCTGATGGCTCATGGATTCCTTATCACTCTTGCTCCGTAAGCTTTTGGATTTCATGCACTATCAGTGGTGACACATGTCGCCCTTGGGCTGATCAATTTGACTAGTTCTTTACTTGGCCGTGGCTGATATGAATGCTTCGACACAATACCCAGTATCGTGTGCAGCGGTGCGCCGAAGCGTGAAGTATGGTAGTACCGAATTTACTTGAAATTGAGGATAGCTAGGCCTACCGAGGCGATTCCAAAGGTGAAGTCCGTTTTTTCATCCGAGATCTAGAAAAATTTCAGATTTTCGACTGAAATTACCGTTTTACCCTTTCTCAGAAAAATTAAATTTTCTCTGGTTTTACACATTAACGATCAATTTTGATTTTTAAAACATTGATTCTTAGTTATTTGGGAAAAGTAGGTTTCCCTACATCCATACAAAAATATTTGTTCATTAGTGATAAAACAAGAAAAATATATAGTCGATCGTGTTATCCCAAAAATAATTATGGTTTGGTTTAAAAAGTAAAATATCTCAAAAAATATTATGGTAGTAGATGCAGTTTATGTACTACCATAATATACTGTAATTATTATTATTTCTTTTCCATCTACTGTCATAAGACAGTTTGGAGATTTTCTTAAAAATATTTTGGACTTTTAAATGCAGTACAATTATTTTTGAAGAGTAATCAGCCGTATTTTCTTTCTTGACTATTTATGTACGTATATTTTATATGGATATAGGAAAACCTACTTTTCCCTAGTAATTTTCACAAATTTAGGAAGTTTTATTAATTTCCCGATCTTACAGGGAAACTATAAGTTGTTTTTTAATTGCAAATCACTATTTAAAGTGTTGGGTTTAAATGATAAGTGAAGAGTGAACGTTATCTCTCTCTCGTCTACCTCTAGGTTTTCGCATTTTGTTTCGTCTTTTCTTGGCCAGGGCATTCGTCGCCGGCCTTTGCCCTAGCCGAGTGGGGTTGTGTCGTTGGCGGACCCGTCTAGGGCGGGTGCTGGAGGTGGTGTCTGATGCACATATCGGCTCTGGTGCTTCTAGGATCAGTCTCTCCAGTTGGAGGTGTCGGGTGGTAGGGCTTCGCTTCCGTCGACGTTGAGGGGGTGTCTCGCTATTGGCTCCGGTGTTCGCTATGGGGCTCTGTTTCTTCAGATTTGGGGTTAGGTTGGCTCTGCGACTGGTGTCTCTTGGTCCGATAATGGTTGGGGTTTGGGGTGATCTGTCTCTTTCGGCTGATGAGATTGGCGTTGAGCAGTGGAGGGTTGGGTCATGGTGCTTTGGGGTGTTTCATAGTCTGTTCGTTTTTCTTTTTGTTTTTTTTTTGTTAACTGGTTTTAATTTTGATGGTGCTTTTCCTGTTTGGTATTGAATTTGGAGGCGGGTTGAGTCAGGTCGATCCTGTGGCGATCTTTATCTGAAAAAGCGATAGAGGCAAGGTGACTGGTGGGGGAAGTCTTTCTTTGCTCCGTCTGAAAGTCGGTTTATGTTCAAGGAAGAAAATGATCAAGCGCTTTTGGCCTTAGTTCACGCTATCTTATTTTGTGGTAGAATGGATCGTTATTTATAAGAAATAGTGGTTTAAGCTGTTGGTTGGTGATACGATTATCTCGTTAGGTGAGGAGTTTATTTTTTCTTATCGTGGATGGTAGTGGGGATAATGGAAGAGTCGTGATCGTGTAAGATCGCTTTCTGTCAGGTGGGGCGTGGATCATGGAAGCGGGCCTTTTCGCTTTCCCTTGCTGAGTTTTGAGCGCTATATCATGATTACCTAGCATGGTGGTTTTCGATTACGGCGCAGGCCGGGTGTCTTTTACAGCGTAGGTAGGATCTCGTGGTAGAGCTTAACATTGGGTTTTGCTCGACTCATTCAAAGGCGGATGTTTGGGCTTACGCCCTGGTCCCGTGCACATATTGTTTTCTACCCCATCAAATTTTGTTTTTCAATTTGTCCTTTGAGGACCTCAGCTTCTTTCCTTTTTGTATGGTCTTTCGCCTAGCCAGTTCACACATAGGTGGTGTAGTCGATTCAGTTTGAGCATCGTTACCTGATTGCAAGATCTTTAAAAGGCGAACCTCTATTCTATGTGTCTGGTTGGGGGTTTCGATCGATGCTTTCTATCTCCGTCTGTCTATCCTTGTTGAGAATTTTGCTTTGTTCTTGGGGTATTTACTCCTCTATTGTATTCGGCTTGGTTTGTCGTTGTTGGGTCATCTCCTTTATGAGATATGTGCATCTCTTTGAGCTTTGCCTGACCTGTGGGACTATGGCCTTTGAACAATTGAATGATAGTTCTTCCCCATGTAAAAAAAAAATGCAAATCACTTAATTAATTATATATTTATTGTTTATTATGTATGAGGAAAATTATTTACTAAGTTCTGTTTCATTTGTTTGATGCTTGAAAGTCTGTGTCATTGTTATATGATAATTTCACCTGTCCTTAGCCCATGGATGTCTCCTGAATTGAGACTTTGTTCGCTCGTTGTCTGCTTGTGTTTCCTTTTGCTATTTCTTAACCATTGCTATGCTCCTATGTGTGCTTACCTTTCCTATTCCCTGTTTCTGTTGATTGCTTATGTAGATATGGGCACTGCAATATATAGCAACGGAGGTTGTGGGTGATGGAATGTGGGTTTGGGAAGCATTTTGTCGATGTCTAAAGCTTAGAAATCTCCATCTGATCATTTTGTTTGATCATTCCAGTAACGACTCGATCCAAATGAGGGGGCAGGTCCACAAGATTCCCCATACATGTCCACCTTCACAGGCCTTGACCCAACAAACTGCGTTCTGCGAAGCCTTTTGCTTATTTCCTCCATTCTGATCAGTCCCGGAATCCAAATTCAGAAAAATTAGGTCCAGGATCAGAAATCCAAGATCCTAAAAACAATCACACATTATGATGTAAAATTAACATGAGGGAGAAAGTACTTACCCTTCCCATTTTGTAGCAGGAGAGCACCGCAGCTCAGATTTAGGGAAGTGGGAATGACTCTTTTTGTTTCTGCGTTGGGTTCCACTGGCTTGTCCTTCGACCTAGATCCTAAAAATAATCAAAGTTAATAACCATTAAGATGAAAACACGAAAGTTGGAGGCAACAACAGAGGAGGCCATGAAAGAGAAGAGTGCCACTAAATTCCGGTGACGTCGGGGTTTGAGCAATGTTATCACCGTGGAAAGATGGAGATATAGGTTTCTATGCCCTTTACTTTAATATAATTAGTCAAGAGTGCCTCAAATTTGGACTGTATGAAAAATACCAAAAGCCCTAAACTATATGAATCACAGAACAGAGGCCTAAGCATAATTATATCAATAGAAAATTCCTGATACAAAGCCTTAAAACAAACATAAAAAAAAGGACAGATGCAAATATGAAAATCAGTATAAATCAAGCACCGAGAAGATGACATTGTCGGCGTCTTTGACCAGCTCCACCGTCCATCAGTCGCTCCAATCTTGAATGACGGACTCTTCGTCGTCGTTAGCCCTTAAGTATTTCTCGTGATGGCTGTGAAGGCGAAAAGCCTTGGCGTTGTGAAACAACTCCATTGTGATCTGAAGAAAAAAAATCACCGCAGTAACAGAAGAAGGTAGAAGAAGACCAGATTGAATATTTTTCTACCTCAAGAGTATAAATTTATAATATTAACCCTAATGATGTTGAAAAAATTCCATGTTCTTCAAACAGTGGCCAACATATATCCAAACAAGATTAGGATTTCTCCTCCTTAACCCTAATGATGTTGAATTGGTCTGCCAAACAAATGAATTAATAGCGGAGAGAGCGGACTCGCCATGGTAAATCAGCATAAATGAGTAATTTTAGGTTTTGGAGCTCTGTAATCAAGGCCAGACCCTAGAATTGAAGAGAGTGTGGGATTAAGGACTATGGATAGGGTGAACAAAGTGATTTTCAAAATAAGTAAGAGAGACAGAACCAGAATTGAAAGCCATTGCATAAATGGAGGACTCCGAGCATCGAAGGGAAGTGCAGGAACAGAAGCGAGACAGGAGAAATGAATCGTTGCTGGAGAGAGAGTGTTTTGAAGCGAAGGTCTACTTATTTAAATTTCAGGAGAGAGATCCATAGAGCATCAGGAGAGAGGGAGTAAAGTTGTATGGCAGTATGTCAACGATCAAACATGTGGCATGTCCATTGGTCTCTCTATGGTAGCGGCTTGACATTGACTTGTCTATTGTCCCATTATATAGCAACGATTCCATTAATTCCTTGGCTAAAATGTTGATGAAAGCTTCATTATATCGCGTAAATTCAATAAACGCGACCATATGTATATTATATTTAGTCATGATTTTTCTTGTAGACACCATCATCAAATGATATACCCAAACAGAATAAATAAAGAAAAATATTCGATCAATTAGATCTCATAGTAAATTTAAACTTGGTTAAATTCCAACCATTGTTTGTAACTAATTAGTTACTGATTAGTTAAAATCTGGGTTAATTAGCTTACATGGAAGATGACGTTTTGCATGCATAAAAGGGAAGTCATCCTTTTGGAATAAAATAACAGAAAAGATTCTTCTCTCTTCCAATCCTCCCATGGCTAACTTTTTCTCCAAGCCACATCCATACCTTCAGACCACACTGCAACTGTGGTCGACGCACTTGTGGTGGTGTTAGAGACCTCAGTGCTTATGACGTAGCTCGTAGCGCGTGAAGATTGTCAAACGATAAATCTCAAGGCAAAGTCTCAATTAAAAATCCATAAACACAATTTGAAAGAGATTTAACAAAATTTGCTATGTTTGTTGATTATTGAATAAAAATAATAATTTCTTACAAAGATTGAATGACTAAGTATTTATAAAGGCTCAAAGAATTCTTGCTAAACAAAAATCCTACCTAAACAAGAAAACTAAAATACTTGATAGACAAGAAAAAGTAATTAATCATAATTAATCAAATAAAACAATTAAAGATAAAAGATTACTTAATTAAAATAATTAATAGAATTAAGCTCATTAAAGACTTTAATTAATTAAAATATTAATATGAGTCTCTTATAAATTAACGACAATTAATTAAAATAATTAATGAGTGTATAATTATTATACTCCCTTACAGAAGAGCTTCGTCATCTAGTTATTTTTAGATATCTAAAACTCTGAAGGTCTTTGAAATCAAATTTCCATCCAAATTGTCAAGTCAACCATATAAACATTGTTGTTCATCTTCTTAATAATCTGGTACGATTCATACTTTCTTTGTTGAAGCTTGCTATAGTCATCCCTTGTCTTGAATGTTGTCTTCCACTCATCACTTAGACGAATTTTGATTTGATGATAGTCACCCATCAAGTCAATCTTGCTGAACATAACTGCCCCACTCAATTGATTAAGCATATCATCCAACATTGGAATAAGAAATCTATATCTAATGGTAATTTTGTTGATCGCTCTACTTTCAACACACACCCGCCAACTCCCATATTTCTTAGGCATTAACAAACTTTGAATTGCACATATGCTCATGTTAACCTGAATATGCACCTTGCTTAGCAACTCTTCTACTATCTCATTCTCTTTAGGACTCATCCTGTAGTGGGGAAGATTAGGAAGGCTAGCACCAGGACTTAAATCAATGTGATGTTGAATTTCACGCAGGCAATTCATTTTGGTGTATCATCGGCGAAACATCATGAAATTTGGTCAACAGTTCTGGCACCTCCATGTAAATTTTATTCACTTGGACTGACTCACTCATAGTTTCCCCTTTTACAATCATTACATGAATATCTTGGGTATCTTTACATTCTTTGACAAAATGATTGAATCTATGTGTTATATTAAGAAAGTTCCACCCCTCCACTTTAGCAGCTTTGGTTTGGTTCGTTTTCATTGGCAATAAAGTATAACACACACCCTCTTTCACAAGTTGATATGAATTTTTCCTACCCGAATGTGTACCATCAACATCAAATTGCCAAGGTCTTCTAAACAAAAGATTACATGCATCCATATCAACAATATCACAATAAACCTCATCAGAACATTTGCTAATAGAGAAAGGTACCTTACAACATTCTTTCACTTGAATGTCATCTACTTCTTTTATCCAACCAATTGTATAAGGATGCAGGTGCTTTTCTATGGTCAACTGCAATTTCAGAACTACATTACTTCCAGTAATGTTCTCTTGGCTACCACTATTAGTGATCAATTCAAGTTTCATTCCCTTCATAGTACATTTGGTGTGAAAAAGCTTGTGGCATTGTGTATAATCTCCATGCTTTTGTGACAACATAAGTTTCCTTACCACACATGCGTACACCTCATGTTCAAAATCATTCTCATCGTCCTCCTAGTCAAGTCCACAAAGCACCTCATTATCACATGTTTCTTTCTCATCCTTTCTACAAAGTGGCTGACTTTCTCTTGGGACACTCATTAGATTGATGCCCAGGTTTTTTACACCGAAAACACGTGGAAGGACCAGGCTTTGCATTAAGATTATTATTATTATTATTATTATTATTTTTAGGAGGATGTGTATTGTTACCTCGATTGTTGTCTCCATCTAGAGCTTTAATCAATCCATTGTTGTTTATGGACGTGTGACGCCCCATTTCCCGAAGTGGGTTATTCTTCGTCAACCGAAACACACTAAGTAAATGTCGGGTGACCCGAGCATTCTCCTGCAATCGGGGCGAGTCTCCTTGCACAATGCGGGAGCTCTACCGGGATACATATTTTCTGTAATATAACATGTCCCGACAATCCAATATATAACAATCCATGGTAAAAGCGACCACTTGAGCCCACCAGACCAATACTCATCCTAATAATTCCCAACTATATACAATAGTTTCAAGAGTTAAGAAATTACTCTTATACAAACATATATTAAAATGAAAAACATTCTAATACATGTATACATAATAAAACCAAAGCCACAATCAGGCTTTCTTCTCAAGCTCGGCCTCTAGAACGAGCCGTCTCCTCGTACGCTCCCTGCACCTGAAAATTATATCCCTCGACAGGGTGAGCTAATGCTCAGTAGTGGAATCACCCTAAATGGGCTACTCTCCACCTAAGTGTATATGCAATGCTCCAAAGAAAACACATATTCAAGTAAATGCATGATCCTACTTGAATGTCTATCTGAACAACTCATACCCCGAGTCCTCATCGACTCCCTCACACTTGCCTAAGCCACGTATGAAAACATTATTTTCAACAAAGATATTTGTTTTTATTTGTGGACTACCCTCCGATATATGTAGTGGACCGACTCCGATGTTATATTTAGTGGACTACCCTCCGAGATATATCAATTGGGTCGACTTCGATGATTGATATTTTATATGGACTACCCTCCGATAATTATTATTATTTTTAGTCAACCCTCCGAAACCATTATCTCAAGAATCACCTCATGCACTCACTCCTATTGTTCTAGGAGTGCCCCCCGGTGCATATGGAATGCAGCAAATGCCAATTCAATTCAATTACATAACACATGTAAATATATAATCATGCATATATTCACATAATTAAATCCACCTGAAACATGTTATGTAATTTCACAATCCATTACATAAAAATTAAGCTCACTTGGGTTAATTATCCAACCTGAGCAATTCGATTTGAATTACTCGACCAAACACATTATTTCCGCAAAAATTATTTTGTGAACAACATTCTCGAGAACGGTGAAACCCTTGAGTTCTTATCCATGATTCACGACCATTACATTTCCACAATTCCAAGCCATTTCCAGCCTCATACCATCAACCTGAGATTTATTTCATAAATTTACAAATAAACACTCAACAGCCCACTACCGCAGTCACGGACTATGTATTTGGGCTCCATAAATTTCACAAATCATCGGTTCACTTTGTGAACCCGAATTTCACGGCCATTTCCGGCCTCATACAAACCAACACATGATTTATTTGACAAAGCACAATCCAACAGCCCAAACCAGCCGTGCTCAGTCACGGACTGCACAATTTGGGCTTCAAAAATTACAACAATTCGGTCCCAAGTTTTGGGACCGATCAAACGGCCGTTCAAGGCCTCAATCCAACCGAAACATTATAAAACACTTAAATAAAGTGTAAAACCCAAGTAGGATAAATCCCCTACCTCACGGAGTTTGTCAAAACTCCCTAAAACCGGAGCCCACGCGTAGGCCTCTCCGCGTAGAACAACTTTCCTTCTTGTCCTGAAGAATTATGACGGTCGGATTTACCGGAAATTTAGAGAGAAGCTACATTTTCTCTCACTAAAAACGAATTCTCTAAGCTTCTGTAAATTTTCTTCCCTCTTTCCCATTTTTCTCTCCTTTTACAAAAGGTAGGAGACGGCACTATACATTTTTGTCTTTTAGTGTCATTTAAAATTTAAATAATGACCATTATGTCCCTTCTTTTCCCAGTTTTGACACTTGGCACTATCTCGGCCGTCCATTTCCATCATTTCTCTACTCATGTAACTTGTATAACATGCGTACATGTTATATGTGACTTTTTTCAAATCTCAAGTTGTTTTGCTAAAGCCGATGCAGCGTGTAAATTCAGTATGTTTGAATTTGTGGTCGACGTGCTAATAGATTTCCTTGAGGCGATTCGATGGTGAAATCCGTTTCGCCATCCGAGATCTAGAGAATAAATTTCGGAATTTTTACCAAAATTACGATTTTACCCTTTTTCCAGAAATTAAAATTTCTCGGGTCTTATATTCTCCCCTCCTTAAAAGAAATTTCGTCGAAGTACGGACAATCAGTACTCATGCATATGCAACATGCACTATACCATGCATGTAAATTCGACTAAACCACATACCTTCATCCCTAAACAAGAAGGGATAGGTGGCCCGCATCGTGTTCTCGCCCTCCCACGTTGACTCCTCCACTCCATAGTGCGCGATACTTCCCTCATTTAACCTCACACGGTCTTGCGTATCAAGAACGATCACGGTATCCAAAATGCATCTTGGTCCCTCCTCAAAGTCCGTCGATGTCGGCCTATTAATCCCGATCGTACATGAAATTTGGGGTCTGGAGTATATAGACATGGAGCGTGAAATGCCTCGTGGACTCGACATCTTTATGAGGTACATCAAAGCCAGCCGTCTGTAATGATGCCACCCTCTCGAGTATTTCGAAGGGCCTGATAAACCTCGGCGTGCTTCCCGCGCTTGCAGACGACCAAACTCCTCTGCTTAGGCATCACCTTGAAGGCGTGATCCCTGACCTTGGAACTCGAGGTCGGCGTCGTGCGTGCGCGCGAAGCTCTCTGGTCCCGAAGCGAACGAAAGGCGTTGTCGTATCAAAGCTCACCTTCTCGGAGGTGTCTCTCGTAGATCGAGGACCCGGTGATGGGCTCTCTCCCACCTCGGTCGACCTCTTGATGACTGCGTGGCCTCGCATACAATGCCTCATATGGTGCCATCTGTATACTCGCTTGATAACTGTTGTTGCAAGCGAATTCCACTAAGGGTAAGTGCTCCTCCCAGCTACCCTTATGATCCAGGACGCATGCTCTCAGCATGTCCTTTAACACCTGTATAGTCCTCTCAGACTGACCATCTGTCTGAGGGTGGAAAAATTGTACTCATCGTCGTGTGCCCACGTAGCCTTTGGAAACTCTTCCAAAAGAGTGTCTTTATGAACCTCGGGTCCTATCCAGATATTATGGATGCAAGGTGCTCATGTAACCCGGGACTACCTCTCGAATATACAACCAATGATCTCTCAGTGAAGGTCATGCACAGTTAGAAAATATTGCCGACCCAGTGGTGATCCACTATCACTATCTCTGGCGTCAATGCCTCTTGCTGCTTCATGTGATGTGATTCTCTCTGAGATCATGGCGATATACACTTCCTCAGACTATCATTGTTTGATAGCCACTCTTAATACCCAGTGTAACATAACCTGTTTGGCCGTGAGATTATGTGTTTAAAGTTCCTCCATATCTCTTAGACCTGTTGTAGCTGTGAGGAGGAGGGAGATCCTGGTATCTTGTTTTGCTTTGGATCATAACCAATCAAAGCGGTGATGAAACTCGCAGTCTGATGATTGGTGAGGAGACCTACCGTCCTCTGCGAACTACCGCTAAGTGTTGGATATTAAACCTCGTCTTTTCTTTGTTTTTTGATTAGTGGCCTCAGACATTTCTCAGTCTCCTGCTGGACTCAATCACTCTGCTCATGAGGCGGTGTAGCCACTAAACTCCCCAACATGCCACGATGCGCTCACTATCATGTGGCCCATCCCCTGATCTCGAGCATTTCCACTCTCGAGAAGCTATACTAGCTAACGCTCCTCGTGACTTAGGTAGCCACCACATTTGCCTTACCAGGATGGTAATGCAAAGGCAATCATAATCCTCTAGGAACTCCATCCATTTGTTACTGCATAGTGAGGTCCTAGCTGCGTGAAAATATACTTAAGACTTTTATGGTTTGAGTACACTTCGAACTCTTTGCCATATAAGTAGTGGCGCGAATCTTGAGCGAGACTCGACCGCCAACTCCATGTCGTGTGTGGGGTAATTCTGCTCATGATTCTTCAACTGACGGGAACCATAAGCTACTACCCTCCCGGACTGCATCAAAACACATCTCAGTCCGGCCCTCGAGGCATCACAATACATTGTGTACCGCTGTCCCCTATCCGAAACTATCAAGATAGGAGCTGAAGTAAGTCTCCTCTTCAACTCCTGGAATGCTTCCTCGCATCGGTCATCCCAATCAAACTTGACCTCCTTACGGGTCAACCTCGTCATAGGTGATGCTATACGAGAGAAATCCTCAATGAATCTCCTGTAGTACCCAGCCAATCCCAGCTGCGTATCTCGGCGACTTGACTCTCGGCTAAATCACGGCCTCAGCCTTCTCTGGGTCCAGCGTACGCGATGTCGACACCACGTGTCCCCACTCTCACCTTAATAGCCAAACCTTGCCATTGAACTTGCCTCCCATTGATGAGTCTCTCAACAAGCGTAATAATCCTTAGATGATATATGCTCCCACTATAATTTAGGTATATCAAAAAATGTCATCCACGAGGCTATGACAAAGCGTTAATGGAATACCCTATGCATGAGATCCATGAATCTTGCTGGCGCATTACGTCAATCAAAGGGCATCACCGTAAGCTCAGTGCCCATAAGCAGCGTCATATTTGTCTTGAGATATCATCTCCCAACCCTCGTGATGGTAACCGGTCACGAAGGCCACATCTTGGAGTAGACTCGCGCTCCTCTCAACTGATCAAACAAATCGTCAATCCTCGGTAATGAGTAGATTCTTGTCGTAACCTTGTTCAAGCTATGCGCCAGTCAATGCAGTTGAAGGTCTTCATCCTTCTTCTTCACAAAATAGAGCCAGGACGCCATGGTGAAGTGCTCAGTCCCAATAGACCCTTGTCCGGTAGCTCTATGGGTTTGGACTGCGAGTTCTGCAACTCAATTGGTGCCATTCTATGCGGAGTCATAGAGATGGGTGAAATACTAGGGTGTAACTCGATGCAGGGGAGTCTACAGCCCTGCGTGGAGGTAATCCGGGTGGCTCATGCGAAACATCCACATATTGCACACTACGAGATAGCTCTAAGTCTGGTCCCTCCGTCCTCTAGGTAAGGCTCTAGCCAACCCAATTAACCGTCCCCGACACTGACTCAGAAACTTTCAGGCAAAACGTCATGCTTCGTCCCCCGAAATACCACACGAGTCCCGCTCAAGGTAGCTGTGAACCCTTCTACGCTCACAATCGATAATGACCCCAGTCGCTAAATTGAATCCATCCCTGTGGATGATATCGAACTCTGACATGTCCATGATCCTCAGGTCCACTGTGAGTAGAGTCCCCGAGATCTCCAACTCGCAACCACGACAAATCATCCCTATTCTCGCCCTAATCCCTAGGGGAGAACTCACATACAAAGGCTCCTCTAAGGTCTCAACCTCTAAGCCCAACTCTATCACAACTGATGCAGCAATGAATGAATGTGACTCACTAGGATCAAATAACACTCTTACCCATATACGAGATAGTAAACGCACTGTATAACCTGGCCGATCCCGTCGACTCACCGGGCGGTGTGATGGCGTGTGACACGCCCAACCCCCGATGTCCTCGCTCGTGGTCTCGCCCCCACCTCGGCCCCTAACTGCCCCCTGCCTGCCCGTGAACGGAGCCCGTAGCCCCCCCGAAACCGAAACTGCCTTCCGCTTGTACCGTGTCGGGAGGAATATATCAGATCTTCCGTCCTAGCTTCACCGACCGGGACCGCGCGTCCCGAAACCCGATCCCCGTCTCGGGGGCAATCCTCCTCATGTGCTCCAGCCGCCGACAATGGTAAAGACACCTCCATGAGCTTAAAAGTCATCTATTTTTAGTCCATTTTTCTCGCTTGATTTTCATTTAAAAAGGACAATTAATTTGCGTAAAATGAAAAAACTCACCAATTGTTAATAGCGGGAATTCAAGAAAAAGAAGAATTTTAGCGAGAAAAGAATGGAAGGTGGATGAGCGTTAATGAAATAACAAGTTTGAAGCAAGTTGCGGCGGGAAGGCGCGCAGATGAAGGAACTTGATGTTATTAAAGTCAGCGGCAATGAAAATGCATATCGGGTTGCGCGGTTAAACTCGGTCGAAGCGAAGCTGCCGAAGAACAAGTGGTGAGGGTTAAAGAAATTCCAAGTGAAAGCGACGGGGAAATGAAGAAAAGAAGACTTCATGTGACCATGGATGTTGTCGTGACATCGACACTATCTGAAGCGATCGCGACAATGAGTGAAGAGAAGAGGTCGCGGCGTCGACGCCTAGATCATTTGTTGCGACATGGGGAAACACGGAAGAAATTTGATGGGGTCCCGGCGACCGAGGCGACTTGAAGCTATGAAGCGGGCTTGGTGAGGTGGGCGGATGTCAGCGACCGAAGTTGATGTCGCGACGACGCCTGGCGACCGGTTGAAAGTTGCCGACCGCGACGGGGATGTTGCTCCATTTGTGAAGGGCGTCATCGCGACATCGGGAAATACCAATTGAAGGCTGATTATGCAAAATGGCGTCGACAAAGAGATTGATGTCGCGACATGAAAACATTCATACAACCTGCCGAGTATAATACGATGTGTTGGCGAGACTGATGTCGCGACATCGCAGGCGTAGTAGTTGAACCTGCCGGCATATTTGTCATTGGCATCTCAGAGGACATCAGTTAGCTTCCAATCCGCTGGCGATGCCGCGATAAAAGTGATTGTGACATCGAGAACACCGTCAAGGTTGCGGTACCGCGCGGTGATGTCGCGTGAGTTGATGTCGCGCGACATCAGTACGAATGAAAACTCGCGAGGCTTAAGTAGGCGTCGCGACGTGGTCGAATCGCGACATGGATGATGTCACGACAAGAAATTTGAAATCGCGACCTGAGCAGTGATAACCCAGGCGATCCGCGGAAATCCACAAAGACTACCTTGGGATTAAATTGGCGAAACTCTATAAATACTAGCGAGTTACCAGGATGAAAAGTTAGCTTGGCGACGCGGACCCGAGAGGTGCGGATAGTGAAGGCTCATTTTCTTTATTTTTAGTTTTCTTTTTCTTTTCTTTTCTTTTATTTTTCTTCCAATATGGATGAATTAGATTAGATTTATCGTTCTAGATTTCACGTTCTAGATTTCTTTTATTTTATGAGACTAGGTTGTTATCGTTTAGAGTTAAGGCGAATGCGGAATTCGATTCTTTTCAAGTACCACGGAATGTTGATTGGACAAATTTCTGGAATTCGGCTTATCGGTTTAACCTTGATTATTCTTATGATGAGAATCTTTGTAGTGTGTAATTCAATTGAAGACAGAAGCTTTCGTGAAAATGCTATTTATCGGTATCTTTCTGTAGTCGTTTCAATCACTCTTGAATTTCAGTTTATGAATTTACTTCTGGTGTTGGGTTTACTGTTTCGATCTGAATATCAGTTTCTTATACCGTTATAAGATTTGTCTCAGTACTCTGATTTCAAGGAGGCCCTGCAGTGACACCGAGAGCGGGTCTAAGGTTATGAACAATTGCTTGAAGGTATATTAACTGCTATTTGAGATCTAATGAGCTTGCAAGTTTACTTGGGTAAATCTCCTTCTCACTTGAAATCAAGCAAGTTGAATGAGTTATCGATTTCATAGCGAAGAATTTCCACCTCGATTCGATGGTAGGCGATCGTTGGCGAGTTCTAATCCAAGGAGAGGGATGATCATTCTAATTTTGAGGAAGAGCATCTGGAAGTTGTATATCCTTGCTTGACCCGATGGCAGGAGCTGAGTTTGATCCGTAAAATGGGTATGAAGTATTGCGAAGAAAAATACCCAGTTAAGAGAATGCTGGCCAAAAAGTAGTTATCTGTTCAGTATTCGAGGAATCGGGTCAATTAGATAATGAAATGTGAAGTATGGAGAGATCCGGCTGAACTATTAACGTGTGGATAGATTTTTGAAATCTGAAGTTCACAGCAAATTTCTGAGTTAATGACGAGGTGATACTTCCGCGATAGCATTGATCTTAATCGTTCTCTAAGCGATAATTATTCAATTTCTATTCGTTTTCCTTATTGATAATTATTCTTTATTCTTTATATTGAAGCATTGTTCATTAGAGTTATTTCCATTGTTGGACAATCTCTTAGTTCTTACTATCGTTTAATTAGTCGAGAATATTATGGAAATTGAGTAGTCGAGGGTAGTTGATTTAAAATTCTTGAGATCTACATGGGATAGATATGCGGACTTAAATCATTTTATTACTTGTCGACTGTGCACTTGCAGAATATGGGACCAGACCAAACTTTGAAAAGGATTTACTTTAGGAGATTTTGGTTTATATAGTATAGTAATGATGAAGTTTATGGCGAGGTGCGGGGAGCTGGTGTAGTCATGGTGACCAAATCGTGAATTTGTATGTGTTCTTTGGTCATCAGTAGTTTATGGCGCCGTTGCGGGGGTTAGATAGTAGTCCTTGTTGATAACGTCTCAATCTTTATGCATAACTAGCTTGTAAATGTGCAAACATGTTTTGGTCTCAAACAAGTTTTATGGCGCCGTTCTTGCAGGATCGAGAAAAGAATTTAATAAATCAATGACCGGATGAAAGAAGGAAATACTAATTTGGACATTTAAAAAGAAAAAGAACAAAAATAGATTTCAAGCGATGGTTCATTTGGCCACTAACCTTTGCGAAACACATTGAATATATTTGATGATTTTACTAATCCAGTATTAATGGGGTGTGTTTTGCTTTGGAAAACTTTGATGCATAGGAAACGAGTGCGAGCGATTCCGGTGACACGGAAATAGAAAGGGCGCTTCGGAAGCTTGAGAAAGACCAAGAGGCGAGAAAACTCAACAATGGCGGATGAAAAACGGGATCGGGTTGAAATACATATAGAAAGAAGCTAGAAGGCCACCGATCAACGTACAATGGAGGATTTACGGAGACCAATTATACGGGGAAGAATACTCGGCAATCAAGCGACTGGGTTGGTGCTGCGTAATTTTGAGCGAAACCCGGCCGCGTTACAATGGTCGGCGACATGGTTTCTGGTCATCCCATGAAGATCAAGCGAGCACACAGGAAGATTCGCCAGGGATGGGTAATACCGTTAAGCTGAATTGGGTGAGACAGAGAGATCACCATGCGCTCCCTATTCCCATTCTCTCTAGAATCTGGCGGCTACATGGTATGAATCTTTACCATATGGTTACATTGATACTTGGGAGGAATTAGTAGAGCCTACTTAGGTAGATTCTTTCCCTGACCCTCACCACGAGAAAGAAGGAGGGAAATCATTGTGTTCCGAGGAAGATGAAAGCTGTATGTAGCAGGAAAGATTCAAACGTTCTTGAAGATGTCGTGCATGGGATGAATCTGAAAACTCAGATGGACATTGTATATCATGCTTTGAATGATATATCAAAAGGGATCATTGATGCTTCATCTTGTGGAGCATTCAAGCGAAAAAGTCTTGAAGAAGCGGGGCGATTGAAGACACGGCTAAATGTAACATGTGAAAACTCCTTGAGCTTTCAAGAGGAAACAACAAAGGAAAGGGGATCATGGAGGCGGCTTGAATGACGACCATGGAAGCCAAGTTGGATGCCATTATGCACAAGGTTGGACAAGCGAAAAGAAAAGACACACCTTGCTCATGAAATGGGGTAATTGAAGGGAGTTATTGAAGGAAGTCTTGAGAGGAATGCTTGAACTTTGCAAATCTTGAAGAGGTTAATTATTTGGGTGAGCCAAGAGCTTACCATTTCAAACCTAATCCTAACCTTCCAGCACATTATCACCCAGCACTCAGGAACCATGAGAACTTCTCGTATGGTGGAGGGGCTTCTCGAGCGGCGAGGGGCAGACGCCAATAAGGGTATCGACCTTCTGGGGTTCCAGCCGGCGGCATAGGAAATATCACGGCGGCGAGATGAAATGCCCCTAAAGGTATTATGGTGATACAAATTTTTGATGTTTGGGGAATAGATTTTGCGGGACATACCACATGCATCATTTGGAAACCTGCCATCACTTCTTGATGAATTACGTCTCAAATGGGTGGAAGCCGGTGGCTTGACCAGGAATGATCTTGCTTTACCGAGTTGTGAGTTTCTTGCAAGGAATATTTTAGGCGAGGTTTGGAGACTGAGCATCATTAGTGATGGGGGAACTCATTTGCAAACAAAATATTTGCAAAACTCATGAGTAGGTATGGAATCCAGCATGTAATGAGTTTAGCCTATCATCCCCGGACCCGATGGACAAGCGAAATTTCCAACGGGGAGATCAAGAATACTTGAAAGGCGCGAGCTCAAGCGGGAAGGATTGGTCTTCCCAAACTTGATGATGCACTTTGGGCTTGGGGTGTCTGAACCCCCGTTGGAATGTCCCCATCTGAGTTGTTTTTGGCGACCATGTCGTCTACCTCTTGAATTAGAATCTGAGCAATGCATGGGCCATTAAAGAGTTAAACTTCGATTTTAAGTGCAAGGGAAAGATTGCTCAATGTACGAGATTGGAAGAAGCGAGAAATAGAAGCCTATGATAATGCTAGAATATCTGAAACGAAGACAAAGAAATGGCATGATCGAGAGAATTTTGAGAAAAGAGTTCGAACGGGAACGGGTTTTGCTTTTAATTCTAGGCGAAGTTGTTTCAGGAAATTAAATCAATTGGAGTGGGCCATACACGGTGGTATCAGTACTACATTTGGGCAGGTAACACTTCCCGAAAGGCGATAATGGGGGGGAAGAATTCGAGGTCAATGGAATGAGTTAAAGCATTATCTCAGCGGGGAAGAGGAAATTGAAGAACTCGACTTGCTCTTGAGGAAAAAGAAGAAATACACAGCATTAGTCATTAAGGACTCAAAGCGAGAGCGACTAATGGGAAGGCAGCCGCGAGGATTTAAATTAGTTTAAATTTTGAAATATTTCTTTTCTTTTTATTTCTTTGATTAATTAGGTCGATTTGTTTTAGAGGATAGATTTAATTTTAGAAATCGATTGTAGTTTCCAATTAGAATTTTCCTTTGAATAATCAGGTGATCTTACGCAAGGTTTAAAGACATGAATAGCAAGGCAACTACGAGAATAATCCCGACCTTGCGGGAGAATTCGCGACATGAGAAAAGGGGAGTAACGCCTGCAATCGATTACGTATATATACTTGAATTGATTGTTAAATCTTTGTTTAAAATATGCTTGAAGAGATGTCTAAATGGGTTAGGAACAATAAAAGAGAATTCCAAAGTTTTGAAATCATTGAGTTGGAAGGCTTAGGGCGCGGCAAGGAAGGTTATGTCGCGACATAAGTTAATAATAAGCCCGGCTCGAAAACATTGATATTGTGACCTGTTAGAAAGAGCGGCGATGGGTGCATTGAAAGAAGAAGATACATGTCGCGACACCGCGTGATGTCGCGGCGGTGGGCCTCGTTTCAAAATGGAGAAGGATTGTCGCCACATCAAACAATTCTGGAAAACCATGTATTGTGGCATCTAGGTATGTGCGACATAAGGTGCGACATGTGCCAACTACTCACTTCAAAAAAGCCCTAAATTCAATGATCTCAAATAAAAAGAGGCGGAATTGAAGTCGCGACATGTCTTAATTGAATCAGTAATAAAATGAGAAATTTAAGTTGAATTGTTGTGTGCTATTTTGAATTTGTTTGATTCCCAGTGTGTTACTGATTGCAGTTGCATGATTAGGAAATTAAGTAGAAATTAGTTCGAATAAAAGCTGAGATGTAATGGAGCTAAATTGAATGAAACTGATAAGATTAAGGATCATTTGAAATGTAGAATAAGAGGCCAAATTAATACGAGTTTGAGTTGAAACACAAGGTGCAAAGTTACTTAAGTCTAGTACATTAAGTCAGAGGTGGGAGGTATCTCTGATAGAAGGAAACCGTATATTTTTTGAGTTTACATGGTGTAGACAATAAATCAGGAACCTGTTGAATACCCGTTAAATTTAAGCCTCATTGACAAAAAATGAGTCAAGGTACTCCCTATGGTTAGTCTGGCTTGTTCAAACCAAATTCTAGAATTTGTTAGATTATTAGTTGAGGCGAAATCCTAGGTAAATACATTATTAGTAGTCATGAGCCATTCTTGGGCCAGTTTAGGCCATTCCTAGCCATCTAAATCCTTATCTTTGATACATATCTGATAGTTCAAATTGAGCCAACAAGCCTATTTTCAAAAATAGACAGAAGTGAAACCCAACTCATCCTAAGACATCAATCCTTCGATAAAGAACCCATGAGTGCCCGAGGAATTTAGGAGGAAGAAAGAAATGGTTTGGGGGAGTATATATTTTTTGAGGAACTCAAAAAAAAAAAAAAAAAAAAAAAAAAGGAATGAAAAGAAAAAGACAAAGAGCAGAAAATGCAATAGAAAAGAAAGTTTATAGGGATAAGTTTTTATCTTGTGGCCTAACTCTCTTGAGCAGTCAAGTTCTTAGGGGTGTTTGACACTGAGTACCCTAATGCCATCACGGTATGGGAGCTACTAACCCGAAAGTTCGCTAAGAGTGTTAGAAAGCTCAGGGATTGGCTGTTGCTATCTCGAGATGTTGACAAACAAGGAAGTTTCCCAGTGGAATTACAGAGTGAGAAATATGGAAATACCCGATTCACGAATTGAAAAAATTAAGTGATGTGTCCCAAACATGAAGTTTAGGGGAGTTTATTATAGAAACTACAAGAAAGAAAGGAGGCGAGATGAGGAGAAAAGGTTCGGGGTAATGCCCAGCCTAAAAATTCCTTCCATCCTACCCACCCAGACCTAACAATAAAAGCCCAAAGACTGGTGTTGATCACTTGAAGAGCAGAAATCATGCTCTACGTGGTGGAGATCGATATGAAAAACAAGCTTTATGGAGTGGAAGAATAGAAACAATCAAAATTGGCGAGAAGGACTTTAGGGAGTTAAATGACTCAGTAAGAAAATGAGAAAGGAAAATAATCTATTATTCAACTGGGATCCAATGAATATGTTGTTTGTAAAACAATTTCATGATAGTTTGCATAGTATAAGAGTAGAGACCAACCTTGAACTGGACTTGAAGCTAGATGTACAGAAAATTATGCATACCTTGCATTTCAATTAAATTGAATGCCACTGCAGAACGAATCAAAGAAAAATGTCCTTAAAAATTTTCTCTTTTATTTTGTTTGAGGACAAACAATTCTTTCTTTTTCTTTGCTTGAGGACAAGCAAAACTTTAAGTTTGGGGGAGTTTGATGAGCTTAAAAGTCATCTATTTTTAGTCCATTTTTCTTCTTGATTTTCATTTAAAAGGACAATTAATTTGCGAAATGAAGAAACTGCACCACCAATTTGTATGGCAGAATTCAAGAAAAAGAAGAATTTTAGCATAAAAGAAGCAGAAGGTGGATGAGCGTTAATGAAATAATAGGCTGAAGCAAGTTGCAGCAGGAAAGGCGCACAAAGATGAAGGAACTT
The DNA here is from genome assembly GCA_016808115.1 of Tetrastigma voinierianum. NCBI lineage: Eukaryota > Viridiplantae > Streptophyta > Magnoliopsida > Vitales > Vitaceae > Tetrastigma > Tetrastigma voinierianum. Next base: position 53,407 of record JAEQBH010006145.1, read on the forward strand.
AATGTCGTGAAGTTCTAGCAGCAATCAAAATGCATATCCGGGTTGCGGCGGTTAAACTCCGGTCGGAAGCGAAGCACTTGAAGAACAAGAGCGGGGAGTTTGAGGGTTAAGGAAATTCCAAGTGAAGCAACCGGGAAATGAAGAAAGGAAGACTTCATGTCACGACATGCGAGATATTGTCGTGATCGACACTATCTGAAGCGTCGCGACAACGGGAGTGAAGAAGAGTGCGACATCCTTTGCCTAGATGTGTTGCGACATCGAAACTTTGGAAGAAATTTGATAGAGATGTCGCGACAAGAGAGGCGACTTGAAGCCTATAGCGGGCTTGGTGAGGTGAAGGCGATGTCGCGACGAAGATTGATGTCGCGGCAAGCATGAAGCGACCGGTTGAAAGTTAAACATGAGATGTTGTCGTGACAAAGGGCGATGTCGCGAGCAATAGGGGAAAGAAAAATACCAGTGAAGCGTGATGTCTAAAATGACGTCAGCGACAAAGAATTGATAATAGCGACATGAGAAGCAACCTTTAAACACACCAAAGCCGCCGTGTGATGTGCGCGTGACGAGGCGTGTAGCGACATCATGAAGCGACAGTTAGACCGCACGGGCATAAAGCGGCGTCGGTGACATCGAAGGACGGCGGTTGAAAGCTTCGAGATCCATGAAGCGATGTCGCGATAAAATTGGTGCGACGTAGGGAGACTATAAATCAAAGGTGCGGTACCATGGGCTGATGAAACCGAGGTTAAATAATGGCGCGACATCGAGTACGAACAAATGAAAACTGCGAAGGCTTAAGTAGGCGTGTGACGTGGGATGAAGTGCGACATGGATGACAATATGTCCGCGACAAGAAATTTGAAGTATGACTGAGCGATGGCTTTGGCTGGTCCGCGGAAATCCACAAAAGGCGCCTTGGGATTAGGGCTGGCCGAGAAACCACTGTAAATACGCGATACCCGGATGAAAAGTTAGCTTGGCGGCCCACGGACCAGTGCGGATGGCGAAACTCATTTCTTTATTTTTAGTTTTCTTTTCTTTTCTTTTCTTTTATTTTCTTCAATATGGATAGATTAGATTAGATTTATCGTTCTAGATTTCTTTTATTTTCTGGAATGGGTTGTTATCGTTTGACTGGCCCGAATGCGAATTCGATTCTTTTCAAATTACCACGGAATGTTGAAGTTCGAGACAAATTTACGGAATTACGACATCGGTTTTGAAGCGCGAAGTTATTCTTATGATCGGAGAATGCCAGCGGTGGCATGTTAGGTGATGAGGAACTTGAAACTTTGTTGAAATCTTGTGTAGAGTATCGCTCTGTGATCGTTCAATGGCTCTTGAATTCAGTTTATGAATTTACTTACGGTGTTGGGTTTACTGTTTTCGATCTGAATATCGGTTTCTTATACCCGCTATAAGATTTGTCTCGTATACGATTTCAAGGGAGGCCCTACGAGTGACACGAGAGAGGCGGAGTCTAAAAGTTATGAACAATTGCTTGAAGGTATATTGGCACGCTGGCTTTGAAGGATCTAATGAGCTGCAAGTTTGCCGGTAAATCTCTTCTCATGAAATCAAGCAGAGTTGAGATGAGTTATCAATTTAAACAAGCGGAGAGTTCACCTCAATTCGGCGAATAGTGAGGCCGATCCGGAGTGTTAGTTGGAGTTCTAATCAAGGGAGAGGATGATCTATTCTAATTTTGAGGGAAGAGCATCCACGGAAGTTGTATATCCTTGTGACCGACAACTTGGGAGCTAAGGTTTACAGTCATAAAATGGGTATGAAGTATTGCAAGAAAAATACCCGGATTAAAGTCACTGTTAAAAAGTAGTTATCTAATTCCACTGTATTCGAGAGAATCGGTCAAAATAGATAATGAAGTAATGAAGTGTGGAAGATCGGAATTTGAACTATTAGCATGGTTGATTTTGAAATCACGAGAGTTCTAAACAAAATTTACAAGTTGACAACGAATTGGTACTTCACAATAGCATTGATCTTAATCAGATTCTCTAACGATAATTATTCAATTTCTATTCGTTTTCCTTATTATTAATTATTCTTTATTCTTTATATTCAAGATTATTGTTGTGGGGTTGTTTTATTCATTGGTTAATTTTTCCGGCTGTAATGCTGGATGCTTACTATCATTTAGTGGTCCAAATAGTATGGAAATTGGAAGGTAGTCGGGGGTAGTTGATTTAAAATTCTTGAGATCTACGTGGGATCGATATCACGGACTTAAATCCATTTTATTACTTGTCGACCTGTGCACTTGCAGAATATCAGACCAAGACCAAACTTTGAAAAGGATTTACTTTAGGAGATTTTTGGTTTATATAGTATAATGTCAACAAGTTTATGGCAAGATTGCCAGGGACTAGACAATAGTCCTTGGTGATAACGTCGTAAATTTGTATGTGTGCTGATTACATCAACAAGTTTTTATGGGCGGATTACTTAGGGTTAGATATTAGTCCTTTGGTGATAACATCATAATCTTGCATGCATAACTAAAGCATAAATGTGCAAACATGTTTTGGTCTCAACAAGTTTTATGGCGCCGTTGCCGGGGATTAGATAGTAGTCCTTCGGTGATAACGTCATAATCTTGCATGCATAACTAAAGCATAAATGTGCAAACATGTTTTGGTATCAACACACACCATCTGCCCCGCCTGACCGGCAACTCTCATTTGTCCCTGGCCTGGATGGCCGCGACTCTGCAACCCTCGTGAACTAGAAGCTCTCTGGCTCTTTCCTGACCCGGGAAGAAAGGCCGACTTCTCCTTCCTCTTTGCTACTAACACTCGCATCGAGTGCTCAGAGGCATCCTACATCTCTCTATGGTCAAGTGTCCCGACATGGAGTCCATATCCTGTGGCGATCACCACAATCCTTGCCAGAATGGATAACTTCAGTCCATTCTCAAATCTCCTAACCTTGGCTATGTTTGTGGCCACGTAATCATCAGCAAATCGAGCTAGCTTTGTGAACTGTACGTAATCCATCACTTAGTCATCACCCATGCTTCGGCTCTAGAACTCCAGACCTTGGCCCATGAGCGACTCACTGAAACTACGCCCATGTCATGGCTATAAGTCTGCAGGGTCCTTGCCCATCTCCATCATACTTGGGCCTCACCCTCTGGGCCCGGAGCAGCTAACGATCCTGAGTCGCGTTAGAGGTAATCTCCATCAACCTCCCAACACCTTCTTGATGCGTAGACCAGTGGTGCGCCTGCTCGGATCCTCCCCTGTGAATGTCGGAGGATGATGCGCCTAAACCTACGGAGGTGCATTAGGACCTCCTGACTACGCCATGCCACCAGCACATTGCTATGGCTCTTCCTGATACCTCGGCCTCTGAGGCACATTGATGAATCGCGGTGGTACGGTGAATGTCGGTGGTGCGACGGTACCGAGTGGGCGCCCTCGTCCTTGTCCTCGACTAGCCATCTCACGGAGTTTAAATGGCAAGTTAAATACAATGCGGTATCTCCTAAGAACGCCGCTCCTGACGAGACAATCATACTCGAGAATATACCGTTTGACACACCGCCCCGCTACCCGGTGGCGGCAGGCGTGCGACTCACTCCCGCAAATCTGCCCGTTACCTCGACTAGAAACTCTGTGACGGCGTATTGCTTCTTGGGAAACCTCCTATAAAAAATTTTCTTTTATTTATAACTTAGGATTTGGTAAAATCTTAGCGAAACCGGCGGCATGGCGAACATAGTCAGAGATTCAAATCACCGCCTTACATCAAATTTACACTATATCAAAATATGGCAGCTTGACATACCAACACATTCTCACAAAAACTACTCTATGTACATACATATGCTCCATTATACAAGTTCAAAGTATTTCCTTACAAATATTCTTAATTACGTGCTTGATATAAATGTCGAATCCTAATTTGCTCCGTCAGGAGTGTCATGCACGGAAATAGTTTTAAAATACAAAATAATGAGCTAAAAAACGAGCTCGGTGAGTGTGTGTTTTATAAAATGTTTTCTTTAAAAACATCTCTCAAGCGCCAAAGAGCTTTCTTTTACAATTATTTTCGAAGCTTTACTTCCTTTCCTTACTTGCTTTTAAAGTTTCTAAAACTTTTCTTAAGCTTGCTTGCTTTTGTACACCTTGCTTTTAAAAGTTTATAAAATTTTTTAATACTTCTTTGCTTGCTCTTTCTTGCTTTCTTTAAAAAGCTTATAAAACTCTCATTTCTTGCTTGCATAGAAGTTTATAAAACTTACCAAAAAACCTCTTCTTGCTTTATCTTGCTTGAAGAAGTTTCTTGAAACCTTCATGGCCTTTTTCTTTAAAGGTTTCTCAAAACTTTTTTCATAAAAGCAGGGAGCTTGGCTCCAGCCGCATGCTTTGAAGAATAAAGCGGGGCACGGGCTCAGGGACGCTTTAAAACTCTCAGGAAGCTTGGTGACCAGGGGACGATCGTTGTTTTAAGTATATTATGCTTATAAGAGCATCAGCCAGCAGGCTATTTTGCTTCTTTGTGCCTAATTGAGCCTTGGAAGCTTGGCGATGGTGATTGGAAGGACACATTAATCGCATCACCTTTTCCAATTGAATATGGTGGAATTATTTGGAAGTGCATGGCGTAGTAATTTGGTTAAAGTAGTAACCATATACCTCTCTGTGCATTGCCGGTCTCCTTTGGGTATGATGTATGACCCTAAGTTTGCCGACCCGAACTAGAAACTACAATGCATGTATGAGATCCTAAAACCATAGATGCGCGTATGGAATACCTAATGATTTGCTTGCTTAGAAGCCCAGAGGCACATTTTTAAATAAATATTTCTTTGCTTGCTTGCTTGAAAAATGGTTTTAATTATTCAAAACCATTTACCTTGCCTTCTTGCTTGAAAAATGGTTTAACTCAAAACCATTTGCTTGCTTTCAAAAATGGTTTAACTCAAAACCATTTGCTTGCTTTCTAATTCATTGCTTGCTTCTTGAAAATGGTTTGCAATCAAAACCATAAATCTGTTATAAAACGAGTTTATAATAATATACTAGTATTTGGAAAATGAGTTTTAGAACACTCACCTCTTTGCTTGTTAAACTTAGAGCACGAGTTCTACAACTTTCCATGCTAAACTTAAGCCTACACTTTTCGATGTATTAGATCGCCTTTAGCGTCCGTACGATAAAGCAATTTGCACACTTGGTGCTAAAATTAAAATTTTAAGAAAATATGTGGGCCCCGATACCGTTCAGGCCTTGTTGGGTCTAGGCCCAAAGGGACTTTCCATATAGTCTAAAAACACGAAAACATTCTGAAAATTATGTCAGGACTTTTGAATAAAATCTGAAATTTTAACCAAAGCGTCAGAAAATAGTCCCAGAAATTCGGCCGGATTTGTGCGAAAATGATCCCAAAATTTCTAAAAATTCCCTGAAGCCGGTCAATTTTGGGACTGAAATTTATGGCCTCTAAGAATATTCAAGCCATTATATAGTCTTTAGGCTCCCACGAGAAATAACCGCAGTAGGAAAATTTCCTACCTCTTCGGAGTTTTGACGAAAAGCGAGATTTTGGTGTGCGCGCGTGGCTCGTCGCGTAGAGTAAGCTTTCTTCTGCCTGGTCGAAAAGTGCGATACTAGATGGCGTAGATCTGAGAAAAACTAAAAATTTGGATTTTCCGAATATTTACCTGAATTCTCAATGAAATCCTGTGTTTTTGGTACCCACGCGTAGCCCTCGTCGCGTAGAGCATTTTTCGTGTTTATCCCGACGAAATCCGACGATCAGATTTCCGTAAATCTGAGAAAGAAGATTTGAAAAATAAAAACTAAAAATAAAAACTCACCTCAACTGGCATATAGTCTGTCAGTGCGAAGAGCAGTTGAGTTTTTGTTATTCTTTTCCTTTTTTTTTTTCTTTATGTGGGACCCACATGTCCATTTTTCTTTCTTTCTCTGTCCGTTCAGCCCCGAAACAATTTATTTTGTCCCGATTTCAATTTTATTTATCTAAAAATGAAGATATTAACATATCTTGCAAGTTTTGAGTTTTAAATGGGTTTCGGGTTTCCTTTCTAAGCGTCGATACAGAAATTCGTAAAATATTAGGTATGCCGAGATTAAGCGAAGCTTTCTAGGTCACTAGATTTGCGAGGCGAACTTAGCAGCCTTGATCGGATTTAAGTCATCCGAGATCTAGAATTTTCGAACTTCCACCCCGAATTTTGTGATTTATTATTATTTTCCTTATTGAAGCAGTTAAATTATGTACTGCAAAACCACTTTCCTTAATTGCGAGTGTCTCAAGCATTTAAATATTGCGAATCCGACTTTGAAATTCCTACTATGGCGTCTCCCCAACTTAATTATGCCCACTTTATATCTTTTTGTAAATGACAATTGTACCACTTGTTTTAAGTACCAAATTCGGGTTCTAAATTTATATTGTTTCCCTAATTTCATTTAAATACTACAATGTGATAGGCGATGCTACTTATACCTTCTGATGTATCATGTCTTTGTGCACTCTCTCGGGACGAGATTATTGCGTTCATATTCATCCTCGCATTTAAATGCAATCTGAAACAGTCAATTGGCATTGAATCAATTTATCTCAAAATTTTTTATTTTCGAAATTTCATTTTATTTTCGAAATTCACACAACCATGCATCAAAGCACACACAAAACACACATGTAGTGTCCCTGGATTTCAGCTGCAATTGCCTTCCTAAATAATCTCATACCTAAACCGAACATCAAACACACGCCCAGTGGTGAGTGGCTACCCAGGCTGAGCTCCACCAGGTATTCGGCACTAACCTCGATGCAAAAATTTGTGGCCTTTGTTTCACAGGGGTCCGTTGACTACAGTCGACCCGAAACACTCGTGAATGTCGGTGACTGAGCATTTCTCACGAATCGGAGTGGGAGTCTCCTTTGTGCGGGGGCTCTACGGGATCCTCTTTTGTATATATTTGTCCAAGCAATCGATATAACGATCCATGAGTAAAGCAGTAGCTTAGACCCATGAGCAATACTCGTCTAATAATTCAACTATATACAATGATTTCAAGAGCTAAAGAAATTAATCTTATACAAACATATATTAAAATGAAAACATTATAATACATGTATATAATAAAACCAAAGCCACAATGGCTTTCTTCTCAGCTTCATTTCTAGGGCGAGCGATCTACAAATACGACTCTTGCACAGAAAATGATATCCTGATAGGGTGAGAGCTAATGCTGATGGTGGAATCACCCTAAATGGGCTACTCTCCCAGCCTAAGTGTATGTCACCGTGTACGCAATAGCGTTAGTAAATCGTGATCACTGCTTGAATGTCTGCACGGGCTAACTTCGTACCTCGAGTCCTCAGACTCCACTGCGCGCTGCTTAGCGCGTGTGAAGCGTTATTTTCAACAAAGATATTTGTTTTTATTTGTGGACTGCACTCCGATATATGTAGTGGACCGACTCGATATTTATATTTAGTGGACTACCCTCCGAGATATATCAATTGGGCCGACTTCGACGATTGATATTTTATATGGACTACCCTCCAATAATTATTATTATTTTAAGTCGACCCTCGAAGAGCATTATCTCAAAGAATCACCTCATGCACTCATCACATTGTTCTAGGGTGCCCGGTATATAGATACATGATGCGATTCGATTCAGATTCTATAACACATGTAAATATATAATCATGCATATATTCACATAATTAAATCGCATAAGCATGTTATGTAATTTAGCGATCCATTTACACCAAGAATTAGCTCATGGGCTAATTATCCAACCGCGAGCAATTCGATTTGAATTCTTCGACCAAATACATTATTTCATAAAAATTATTTTGTGAGCGCTATTCTCGAGAACGGTGAAACCCCTCGGGTTCTTGTTCGCGGTTCAAACTACATTACATTTTCCACACGATTTCGGCCTTTGGCCTGCACCATCAACACAAGATTTCATTTACTTAATTTATGAAATAAACACCCCAACCTGACCCCTACAGTCATGGAGGCGTGCCATTTAGCTTTCCATAAATTTCAACATCATTGTGGTTCCTTTGTGAACCTGCTTGCCATTTCGACCTCCATACAAACCAACACATGATTTATTTGACAAAGAACATTGTGACCCAAACTAGCGTGCTCGATCCACGAGGCTTTGCATAATTGGGCTTCAAAAATCTGACTCAATTTGGTCCCCGAGTTTTGGGGTGTCAGCAACCGTTCGAGGCGGGCTCAGATTCTTGAACATTATAAAAGCGGCTTAAATAAAGTGCAAAACCAAGTGGGATAAATCCCTACCTCACGGAGTTTGTGAAAACTCCTAAAGGCAGAACGCAGCGTGGAGGCCTCTCAGCGATAGAACAACTTTCCTTCTTGTCAGAAATTATGACCCAGGTGGATTTATGGAAATTTAGAGGAAAGCTACATTTTCTCTCCTAAGCAATTGCTTAAAACACATGAATTTTCTTCCTCTCTTTCCAGTTTTCTACTCCTTTTACAAAAGGTAGGAGTGACACTATACATTTTTTTCTTTTAGTGCCATTTAAAATTTAAATAATGACCATTATGTCCCTTCTTTCCCCAGTTTTGACACTTGGTACTATCTCGGTCATCCATTTCCATAATTTCTCTACTCATGTAACTTGTATAACATGCGTACATGTTATATGTGACTTTTGTCACATCTCAAGTCGTTTTTCGACACCCGAAACCCGATGCCTCGAAAAACATGTAAATTAAGGTGTCTCGAAATTTGGCCAAATTCGGCGTCACTAGCTAGATTTCGCGAGAGGCGATTCAAAGAGTGAAATCGTTTATATCAGAATCTAAAGAATAAATTTCAGAATTTTACCGAAGTGCAGTTTTACCTTTTCCCGAGAAATTGAAATTTATCGGGTCTTAGGATGGATTGATTAAGCGGGTTGCCTTGTCGCATTACTTGCCTCTTTTAGTAATTATTTGTTTAGTGTCACCATATCGCCTATAATTTTCAATTAGGTTGGCACTCTTGATACATCGATTCAACCTTAATAAGTTCTTGGCTTCTTGCATGCCAAAACCATCTACACCCCGATTTTATCCGCGAATGCTTCGCGAAACCACCCACAAATAACGAGTGCATTTTGTTTGATTATCACTTTTGACAATTGATTACAAGCTGCTAATCTAAAAAATTCAGAGTTGTACTCATTCACGGTCCTTGTCCCTTGCGAACATTGTTGATACGATTCGAACAAGTATTGTTCATAGTTAAATGGTAAAAATCTTCCCCTCAAATATTGTTTCATGCACCTCCGTGGTAGATGGCACCCTGCTTCTTTAATTCGAGTTTATTACATGTCGTTCCCTGGCAGGCTCCTCCCTTCAATCAAAAAGCAACCAACTTTGCTTTCCTTTTTTAAGGGATTTCCATGTACTCAAAGAAACGATCCACCTCAATAATCAAATCAAGAAATCCCTCTATGTCAAGATCTCCACTAAAAGTAGGGATATCTACCCTAAGCTTAAACTCATCATCATACCTATTGTAATTAAAGTTTCGGTTCCTTTCAAATCTACCCATACCTGGATTAATTGGATCGACACCAAAGTTTTGCTCATCATCACTATCATCATCAACAATAGGTCTTCTACGTATTTGAGGAATTGCGTCAACTATTGGCCTACCAAGGTTACCTCCTTCGGCTTGATTCAATAAGTTGTTCTTGTTCCCTTGAACACCTCCTCACAATAATTCATGTAGTTGTCCAGAGATTTATGTTAGCTGTTATTCAAGATTGCGAGTTGAAGTTCTCTGTTCTTCGATTGCTTTCTAAACAGTTGTTAATTCCTGATCTTTTGTCTTGTGATTGGTTGTCATCACTAGCACCAATATTAGCCATCAATTGGAAGAAACCCGCTCTGATACCACATGATGTAACATGTAGTGCACGAAGATCGTCAAGCAACAAATCTCTAAGCAAAGTCTCAATTAAGAAACCATAAGCACAATCTGAAAGAGATTTAGCAAAATTTGATAGGTTTTGATTATTGAATAAAAATAATAATTCCTTACAAAGATAGAATGGCTAATTATTTATAGAGGCTCAAAGGAATTCTTGCTAAACAAGGAAACTAGAATACTTGATGGACAAGAAAAAGTAATTAATCATAATTAATCAAATAAAAAATTAAAATAATTAATAGAAGTCCTCATCATTAAATACTCTTAATTAATTAAAATTATTAATATGAGTCCCCATCATTAAAGGCTTTTAATTAATTAAAATAAATAATAAGTGCCCAGCTTACCATCAAAATGAATAAGTGATGACATGTTTCATGGGATAAGCGATTCCTTTGCTCATATTCGAAGTCAAGTCTTACTCATGGATCCTATACCACCGATCAACAAAGTATTTTCCCTTGTCTCTCAAGAGGTAAAACATCAAACAATTGGTGGTCAAGGAATTCTCTCTTTGGAATCAACAAACGGCTTAGCAATGGCAGCAAATGCATATTCAAGAACCAAACACACGTATAAGAATCAAAGGAGAGACTGTCCTTTTTGCTCCCATTGTAAGTTTCTCGATTTTACAGTCAGTACTACAAGCTACACGGTTATCCCCCTGGGTACAAACCTAAGATAAGGGCTTAAGCAAATATAGTGAAAGATGAATATTCATTGAGGGCGGACACTCACAGGTCGACCAGTCTTTCTTTGAGTTCTCTCATAAATGATCGATGTAGTCAACTTATAAGCACGCTTTCTATGAGTACCATGATCTTTAAGATCCGCTACTCAATGGGCTCGAGGCCCGTTTTGCCAGTGTTATGAAACGATTCGATTCCACTTGCCTCATCAAAACAAGGCGGATACTTCCCAGATAGAAGAGTCTAAAGAGACTGTTTGGGAAAGCAAGATCAAACTTTTCCAAGGCTTGCTTGAGGTGGTATGTCTGGGATTTCAAGTCACATAGCCTGCCATTCTACCATATATGGGAAGTTTGTTATGAATAAGCACCTAGAAGTGGAAAATCCGTAAAATGTATTTATCCCCGAATTTCCTAGCTCTCAAATCCCTTACTTCCCGAAAGATTAATCATTGATAAGGAAGAATTATTCTTTGATAAGGAAAGAGGAATTTGGTTCTCAAAAAAAGTGAATTCTTTAAGGAAAAGGGAGGGTTCTCACAAACCACCCCTCATAAATCAGGTCTACGATGAGAGGTAAGCGTCAAAGGGAAATTGAACTTTCTTCTTTCCTTTTTCTCCATATTTTCTTGACTTAATCATCGGAAGCGGTTTGGCCCATTATGGATTGCCTTTATTTTTGCAGGTTTACATTACCTTTGCTGATGCCCAAGGGGAATTAGGCGATCAAGGTAACGGCGCTGCTCAAATGGTCTGCACTTTCGCACCACGTCCTACCAAAAAGGTGCAACTTCACCCTTCATGGTAGGTGCGTGTTAGCATAGCAAGTTCTGGCGTTCCCTTTTCTCCACATCTCTTTGGATTGATGACTCCTGGTGCATCCGCGCCGCCCATATGCACTGATTCCATATGTCCTCTAACCTAAAATCTTTGAAGAAGAATCCATGGTGACTTTGCCAAACCACTCTTCCCGTCCTAGTGTAGTCTTATGACGATATTAAAATAAGTGACACTTTAATATTGAGAGATGTTTTATACATTCCATTCAAGTTAAACTCTTGTTTGTGGTGCTTTAACGACCATTCAAATTTGGAAATTTTAATTTTACATGATGGGTTCATTATTCAGGAAATCAACTATCAGATTGTGATTGGCAAGGGTAGCCGGTTTCAAGCGCTTTGTGTCCTTGAGAACACTGCACCATCCTTGTAGCCTGTGGTGAATCAAGTTTCTGCTGAGGTGTGGCATAATCGGTTGGGACACCTATCTTGGCCAAGACTGATCCTTACAAGTGTTATATAAATATCAATCCAGCAGCAACAGATAAAATGATGTAGATGGCGATTCTGGCGAGGATGAACAACGGCGGCAAAGATGATCGGTCGCGTATGCGTGTGGAGCGGTGGCGCCGTGTGGAGTAGCGGCCGGCGGCGGGTTGTGGTGTGGAGCGGCGACTAGCGGCCGGTGGTGTGGGCGGCGGCGGTGTAACGAGTAGCTGTACGTAAACAATGGCCCGGAGATGTAGTGATCTAAACGTGTCAGTGGTGTGTGCTAACGAGTCGCCCGAATTTATTTCCACGGGATCCAACCGATCCTTGAGCGGAGGTTTGGATCGAGAACGCGGCAAGGAGAAGCTGAATGCTTGGTAGAGAGGAAAATAGGATGAAGAAAATCCCTTTTTTCAAACATTTGATTTTATAAACCTTGATAGTTGGCCAAGTAGCATTTAATAAAATTAAATGGTATTATAGCAGGTTTGAATTCAAACAGAAACTGTTATGAATTCAAACACAAAGCAGATTCTATAGGGTGGCAAATAATTCTATTATAACATGCACAAAGCAGTTCGACTTTGAATTCAAAATCACAGTGTGGATAGTTTGTTTATATTTAAGAACTATTACTTTGATTCAAAGAAAACCTTTTGAGTATTTATTGTCATTTAATGACTTCAAAGCCCAGATTTGATTTTAAGAGGCAAAACTCAGGTTTTGACGGGCTTTACAAATTAAATTAGTCGAACCGCCAGAATGTCTCCCGGTTTATACGAGCAGGGGGGGGGGGGGAGGGGCAAATCCATGATTTGCGGACTCCAGGAGCTTTTAGACCCATTCTTTATCATGCAGGGAACCTCCCACTCTCAGATATTCATGTATAACTATAAATGGGTTTTAATATATAAACCTTCAAATAAAAACATGCTTTTGTTTAGCCATTAGGACACACCTTTTGTTTTTGTTTTGTGAAAAACCTATTGTTTACAACAATCCCCACATTTTTCAAAGAAAGAAAAACTTTTGTATTTAAAACATATTGTTGGAATATGGAAGAAGGTGTTAATGCCTTAAGTCTAGTGTTCCAGCCGAACTATAGACAAACATAGATGAATAAGGTTTAACTTACGAGCTTTGGTGAAAGCATAGCTTCTATGAACAGAAATTACTCTTAATCGTAAATTAGAGGCAGCTATAAAAATGACGCCTTACGTCACGATTCTTGTTGTTCATCTTAGTTGTGTGTGATTAGACCATCTTGCATGCCCTGATTCAAGTCATAAAGCGCTCTGAAATCTTGCCTGTACCACTTCATGGGACGGCCCCACTCCTGCCCATATAGGGTGATTTCATCGAATACATCTTTGCATTTATGGCCTTACCGCCCATAAGGGATATATGAAATCATTAAGAATATTAATCAACCTCTCAAATTATGCATTCACTTTCCTGCAATCACACATACCATAGAAAGGGACCATTTTGTTGGTGCTAGCAGGATTAACAAGTGACTTGTTATTACCCATATGAACCTTCTTCATGGGATCTCCAATCACAAAGGTTGGGTTTCCATCAACATTGCAATCTAAATGTAACCCAGTCCCATTCCGCTCGAATGTTTAAAAATTAATTTACTCTTCCCAAAGGCTTAGTCGGAGGATCGGCAAATTCGCCGACTTTACATAATCAGCTGGAAATGATTCCATCCTTTTTCAATAATTGTTTACTACCTCATGTCTTAGAGCGAATATGCATTTTCCCATTAAACACTTTGTTCTTTGCGATTGATATTGCTGCTTGGCAATCCGCGATGCATAGGCACCGAGAAAGGTGTTTGCATTCAAAGGAATTCTGATAGAAAAGTTCTGCCACCTCATCTTGCAGATTCAGGCTATAAGCTTCGATTCCATGGTAGAAGAAGCAATGAGGATTTGTTTAGATGATTTCAAGCTACAACACCACCTCAGTAAAGACATAACATTTGTGGATTTTATCTCATCTGAATGGGAATCCGGTTAGCATCGTTGTATCCTTCCAACATAGCGGAAATCACTATATAGGATACACCATAGTTCATGGTACCCTTAAGTATTTCATTAGTCTAGCTAATGCACTCAATGATCATTATTGGGATTACATGTGTATATCTACTTAATCTACACCACTTGCATATGCTATGTCGAGGTCTAGAAAAGTTCATTAAATGCATTAGACTCCCGATAATGCATTGCATACTTCATTGACCCGGGATTACCTATTTTTCATTAAAAATGAGAGTGGTTTGCATCATAAAGGGTGCTCACGGTTTGACATCGAAATAATGGAACCTCTTGAGTATTTTCTCAACATAATGTTCTTGTGATGGCATTACATACTGTCACTATCCTTATGATTTTACACCCAAATGACCTTAGCTTCACCCTTATCTTTCATGTCAAGCTGCGAAGCTAGAAATATCATAATTTATGTGCCATACTCGAGCTAGTGCCAAAGATCAACATATCATCTACATACAATGCAATGATTACACATTCTTTTCCTGTACACTTTGTATATACACATTTATCCACTTCAATAGATAAAAACCCGTTTTTCAACAAAGCATTATCAAGTAACTGTACTTGTAAACAATAACAAGGAATTTATTTTTCAAAGCTACAACAGTAGTTGACCGTAGCATTTAATAAAATTAAATGGTATTATAGCAGGTTTGAATTCAAACGAGAAAACATTTATGAATTCAGAGCACAGCGATTCTATGATTAATAAAATAATTCTATTATAACATGCACAAAGCGGATCTGAGTTGTCCGGTTTCCCTGCAGCGTGGGGGGGGTGCAAATCACGATTGCATTGGACTAGGAGCTTTCGACTAGTATTATCTGTAGCGGCGCCACTTGCGATGACAATATAAGCCATGAAATGAGTTTAATATATAAAAGCTCAATAAAGCATTTATCGTTGTTCGTGCAGGTGCGGCTTTTTGTTTTTGTTTTGTTGAAGCGCAGTGTTCTGGCCTTTGAATGACTGAGCCCCGTATGGAGTTTTGTATGGACAACAGATGGACTACTCTTCCTCTTCAATTCTGGCCAAATTGCATTTTGACAGCTCCATATATTGTCAAACACCAAGCCTGCTTTTGAATGACTGAGCCCCGTATGGAGTTTTGTATGGACAACAGATGGACAACTCATCCTTGAAAGTATTCGGCTGCTTAGCTTTTGGCTCTACTCTTGTTGCCCACACTTTAATTTTCTCTTCTGGACATGTTGTTCAAGTATTATCCCACCAGAGATAAAGGATATCCCGACTTGCTATGATCCTATCATCAAATAAGGAAGTTTTCATTTCCAGAAATGTAATTTTCCATGAGGATATTTTTCCTTTCAAGGCTTCTTCATCAAAAACTTCATGGACCCTTTCAGCAACATTGTTCTCCCCCATATGGGAACTTTAGATTTCTCTCACCATACAATACAACCATATCTCCTCTAAATATGGGTTCTCCTCCTCAGCCACGAACCCACAAGAAATGACAGCACTGATCATAGTTCCTGCTGCTTGGGATATTCCCCATGATTGCATGTGGTTCTCGCAGTCATGCTGCATCTTCCACACCAACAGCATTAGGTCCAGCTCATCCAAGTGCACCTCAATACTCATGCTTCATTGCTCCTCCCCAAATGGAAGCTTTGGATTCAGCCGCACATCCTTTGGATCCCCAACTTGGGGACCATAGCATTGAGACCACCTCTCTGGCACCTTCAAACCCAGGCAGTGTCTCCTCAGTCACCCGTATATCCTCTGGCACCCTGACGTTCTACTTGCTCCGTTCAAAGACCCACATATCTTCGGGATTATCATTGCCGTTTAGTTGAAGACACTACTTCTACATAGTCTACATCTCCCCACGACTTTCTCATGTGATTTCTTATGACTCTTTGTCCCCTCATCATCGGGCTTATATTCTGTCCGTTTCTCTCACCTATGAATCGTATCTATCATCAAGCAATTCCATATCCTCATTGGCGGTCTGCTATGGAGGAAGAAATTCAGGCAATGGAAAATGATGAGACTTGGTCGGTGACTACTCAACACTTGGAAAGAGATTCATTGATTACCAAGTGGGTTTTCAAAAATAAATATAATACCGATGACCAGTTTACGTCATAAAGCCTGCTTAGTTGGTAGGGCTATTCTCAACAAGAGAGACATTGATTTTTTGACATTTTCTCCCTATCGCCAGGTGGCACAATAAAAATGCTACTTGTCTTAGCCGCCTCTCCAAAATTTGGCTGTTACAATTAGATGCATGTAAATAATGCACTCCACATAATGGTGATTTGTTCAAAGAGTTATACATGGACCTCCCATTCGGATCTCCATCCTAAGGGACACAATTACATGGCTTGGAAAGCTTGTGTGCAAGTTCACAAGTCCATTTGCATGATCTCGAACAAGCTTCATGCCAGGGAATATCAAGTTCACTCAAGCAATTGTTGATTTAAGGTTCTCTCTAATCAAAGGCTGATTATTCACTCTTCACACAGGGACAGATGATACAACGTAGTCCTTTTAGTCTATGTCGATGACATCATCCTTGTTGGGCCAAATGCTACTTAGATTTCGAAGTCAAAACCTACATACACTCCAAATTCATATTGAAAGACTTAGGTCCTCATAAATATTTTCTAGCGTTGGAGGTTGCTTGTTTCTTCACTGGTATCGTCATTTTGCTATTGATTGGAAGTGGGAATATGGATTAGTCCCGATGGGAGTGAGTAAACTGGCGAAATTTAAGAGGTTGACTAAAAAAATAAAGGCGAATAGAGCTTCGAGTCTTTTGGCCTAGACCAAACCAAGCATGCTTTAGCTATCGGGTCGGGCTAACTTTGTTTTTAGTCCATTTTTTAATTTTTTTATTATAAAATTTTCAAACTTTCAAACCCTACGACTTCCCACCTCCTCTTCCTCTCAACCCTACCACCCATTTTTCTTCCATCGTTATCGTGCACGCATCGAACCCTTCACCAACCACCCAGCCAGATCCTACACCACCCTGCTTTTTGTGACTCCGAAATTCACCCTCCTCAAATCCTACACCATCACTCTCAATAAACCATGCTGGTCTCAACTGCTTTTCCCAAACCCCTCATCCTTTGCTGAACAACTACTAACAAAACTCGACCTGCTCCTTGGAAATATCACCACGCTAATAAATACCAACTAATTTCAGCCCACATTACTTAAACTTAATTTCACATGATTGAAAATGGCATTCTAAGTGCCCACTTACCCAAGTTGGCGGGTCCGCATCGAACCCGGACGCTGACTCAAGCCATTAATCAAACGTTTAGCAACATATTTCATTAATATAAACGCTTTTCGCTTCAATTTTCATAAGCGATTTCACTTGGGACAAGCCCATAAATATTTATATAAATTCAATGCAATTTCTTTACAAAATATGCATTTTTCAAAATGGCATTTTATGTTGTTTACAACATAATATCCAAAATCGTAGATTCAAATATAGGGTGGTTTAAAACATTTGAGTTGAACTCCTTTTGTTTACAAACACGTCATGCTCGAAACAGATGAGGTCGTATGAAGGGAGCATATCATGAACTTTTTTGGATGACTCCTAAGCTCGACCTTGAGTCCGTCTTTCAACTCTGCTTCATCACTCCTGGGCACCTACTTATCGGGATTAAAAACAACAAAAGCCACATTTCATGCTTAGTGGTTCTATATACCTTCTTTATTTCGGGCTTTAAATCAGCCCATAAATTTCTAAGACAATGCTTTGTTACTTCTTAAATGACCAATGCAAGACAATACATACATAAAGATATATTTCCATTTAATCTAATTACACCACGGGTAATCTCAACCATGCATTTTCATGTGCAACAAATCATTCGTATCATAAATCATGCAATTTTTTCATTCTCATTATCATTTTGCATTTTGTTCTTTATATAAAATTTAACCTTATGCTGTGCACAGGATAACGACCACCGCATCTGCCCCGTCGCTGCAGGTCGTGTAAAACATGATTTTATAAAATATGTACTCACTGGTGTGTGCACATCGACATCATTCCGCTTATTTTTACCCAGATGCCACAATAGTACGCTTGTTCGACTCTTATTGGTATACCAATTCATCCTTAACTCGACCTAACGGTTACATTCTTTAAGGCATTTTAAAATCATTCAATACAATTTACAATAGTATATATATATTATTTGTATGCAAATAGAACAATTTCACATTCATGCAAATTTCTATGCAAATTCAAGCCACGTGCTTAATGGTCTTAAATTACTTAAAACAAATCATTTTAAACACAAATCAATATGCACTTTATTGTCAATCATTTCCAAAATTCAAATCATTTCATAATTATTCAAATATTTTAGAAATAGAGAGGGGGTTTGAGAACAAACCAAAAATCGCCACTTGATTCCACTCTTCCTAATCTCGATTTACGCGGGCTTGCTCTCATCGCTGCCAAAGCCCCTATTCAAGATAATGATAACCCATATATTAGTTGGTTATTCTAGAGTTTTTGTCAGGCTGGATGTCTACCAAATACTCATTCACTAAAAAATTTTGGGACATGAAGGCTTTAAAGTTCAAAATGAAGTTTGCACAGGAGATTTTCGTCCAAGAAATTTTAAAAATTAATAAAAACTCTTTTTACGATCCTATGGTACATGCATACTAATCAACAAACAATAAAGATGAATTACCTCAATCAAATTAATGATATTTTTCTAGCAAGTAGGGTTGACAACTCAAGATCCTTTTATTTTTATCCTTTCCCACGATCTTTCCGTGCCAGTTCTCTACTACAGGTACGTGGGCGTTAATGTGACAACAAAGGTTTTGTTTTTAGAACTCTTGATATTCTCAACACATGAGATCAAGAGGTTAGATTAGAGGCAAAAAAAGTGAAATCCTTCTTTTTTTTTTCTAATTTTTTATCACCCTCGACTTGTGGTTTTGTTTATTTATAATATGCCTTGAATTGATCTCTTCAAACTTATTGATCAAGTGGCATATTTAAATATTGAATTAAAATTAATTCAAATTATGACCAAAATAAATAGGATTAATTTATCAAATTAACTGCTTCATCCATAGTAATTAATGTTAATAATTTAATTCAATAATTAATTAATGTTACATAATTTTTCAAATTAACTGCTTCATCCATATAGTAATTACTTATTAATTAATTAATTCAATAATTAATTAATTAACATTTAATTATCCATAATTACTACATAGTTGCTATGAAACAATTTCTTTACAACTATGACCTCCAAGGATTTATTTGTTAATTTAACTTCGCATGTTAGTTTTACAAGAGGCAAAATGGACCTATGGACCTCGTAATTCAAGCTCCAGTCAAATTTGGATAAATTAATTAAAACTCTCTATTGTAAATTAATCTAATTTATTAGTTCCAAAGATATCTCCACCAAAAATTTGAAATCGAACTCTTGTAATTGTATAATAATTTATCGAGCGATACTAAAGGTACCATTGATATGATCATTACATGCAATTCAATCCTTCCAAAATTAGTCCATCATTAGAGCTAGGTGAAATTACCGTTTATTCTCTAGTGAGATATTCCTTTATTCTAAGTTCCATTAATCTACTATAGGTCGCTAATTTATAAACATGTTATAAATTAGAGCTACTCAAACCTGTTTCAGCTCTTAATTAACACTTAAGGGAAACCACCATCCCGCTTCTCTCAATAGGTTTGATTCATATTCCAGACATGTTCTCACCACCTATCTCAATGGGCCTAAGACATACATTGGGCCTCGTTTTGTGACGCATCGTGAACCTATGAATCAAAAGGCCTTATCAAACAGACAGAGTCCATGGCTGTTTTAGGATTATGATCAATCTGCATATGATCATTTAGTAACATGGTTTAAACTCTTAATTATAACGATATATTATTTAAGAGTTTAATCCATGTATGGTCCTATCCCATGTAATCAGATTACATAAAGCACCTCCATTTTAATGTCACTACATCAATAATCTAGATCAATATTACTGCATTCTTAATGTTCATTGGATCGTACTAGTAGTATTATAGATCAAAGATCCCTTTACTTTGATTTAATACTTGACAATTTAGTTTAAGTTATCTATAATCTTGATCATCTCATATATAATTATTATATACTAAGATTATAGTTACATTAATAAACTTGGGGATTTTATGATATTTACTAAATTATACAATGATGTATAAAGAATCAAATATAGAAAATTGTTTTCATGAAGTAGCATAAATTACATGCTTTAGGGCACCATGCTCAACAATCTCCCATTTCTAAAGTAGGTGAGATATCTCTTAAACCTAGTCCTCTTAAGGACTCCGTGAACACCCTTTCAGGTAAAAGTCTGTAAATGATCCGCAAGGTTCTGCCTCCGACGCCATCCTCATAACAAATACGTCCCTCTATGTACGATCTCTCGACGATGATACTTCCTTTCTATATGCTTCCTCTTTGTGACTCCTCATTATTTGGAGTTTGCCACCGCTCCACCGTTGTCACAAAGATAAAACAAGTGGTTTTTCCAAGTTTGGAACTACTTCTAGATCAAGGTAGAACATTTTGAGCAAAAACTGATTTCTTAATACCGCTCACAAGCCGCTATGTATCTGCTTCATGGTTGAATCCACAATACTAAACTGTTTGATACTTCTCTGCATCACTTACCCACCACAAGAGGAATATTGACCCGTATGCCGACTCTTCTGACTATCTTTAACTGGAACATTGAAAATCGTAATCAATATATCCAATAAAGGTTCCAGTCTCCACTGAAAGTACACAAGCATATAATCTCTGCTCTCCTAAGATACTTCAGAATATGCTTCATCAAGATCCAAAGGACTCCATTCCAGATTTCGATTGGTAATCGATCGACTATCCTCACGTGATAATGTGTGATAGCCAGGTCTCACACAACATGGCATACATGAGGTCATTTTTACCGAGGCATAGGGAATCCGTCTCATATCCTCTCGAGGTGTTCTAGACACCGCTCCTGGAAAGCGATAATTCTGCCATGTTAGCAATAGACTTTCGGAATCTTGCATTGAAAATCAAGCTAGCACCTTATCAATATAATATTTTTCATAGATAATGCCATGTTGTTCTTACGATCTCTTATAATTTGGATTCAAGTATAGCTTCGCTTCTCCAAATCTTTCTATCTAAATTGCTCTAATAGCCATTTTCTTTACATTCGATAATGTTTCGCATCATTCCCAATGAGTAGAACATCTATGTAAAGAACCAAGAAGACCACCTTCTTTCTTGATGTACTCTGTATACACAAGGTTCATTTCAACATTTTGTCACAAAAACCATCTGCTTTGATATCACCAAAACGCAGATCTAAGACCTCAAGCTTCGCTTAAGTTCATAATTATCCAAGCACAACTTGCAAGATTTTTGCTATCGGGCCTTTAGCCACAAACCTTCAAGCTTGCATCATGGATGCTTTCCTCAAGATACAGTTTCTCATTCAAAAGTTGCTCTGACATCCATTTCCATATCTCACACCGAGACAAGCGGCTATGGATAAAGAATGCGAATGTATTCCTAAGTTATTAGCCATCACAGAGTTTTCCATATCCACTTTTTCAGAATCTTTCAAGACAGGCCTAGCTTTGAGGCATCCACTTTCCCATCTATGCCTTTTCTTTGAAGATCCATCATCCATGGGCCCGACATCCTCAGGTGGATCTACAAGTTCCTAGACAGAGTTATACATGACCCATTTCGTTCATGATCTGCCATTTTTTCCTGTCGAATCATCCATGGCATCACGGCATGTCATCGGATCATCCCTGCAGGTCTGACACTAGAAATTGTATCACTTTCTCCTTCCATGTCCGTAATGTGATGGTAGTCTCACTACCTCCCACCACGCCGAGGTACCGTGGATACCAATATAGGAAGGGTCTCTCGACTTTGTCGTCTAGTGGTCAGATGGTGATTTCTAATTTGATCGAACGTTCCTCTTAGTAAAACCCCACAGAGGTTTGAAGTTTGTCATATAGTCATCTTCGAGAAAAGTCGCATTTCTGATACAATAATTTATCCTCGAAGGGACTATAGAACAAACTCCCTTGTGACTTTGGATACTACAAACATACACACTGCGGGTTCAACTTCCTGCGCTTTTCCTTTAGCATGTGTGCCGACACCCTATATGCTAAAGTGACGAACTAAAGCCGATATCCATTCCAATAACTCTAAAGGTGTCTTTGACTGGATTCTGATGGAACTACATTCAAAATGTAGACCACATTGTAGTGAATATCCCAAAATGAGATTGGTAAATTCCAGGACAGCTCATCATTGATCTAACCATATCTAGTAACGCTCCCGTTTTCCTTTCAACACCATTCGTGGTGTCTCGGTGTTGTGAGCTGGGATAGGATTCCACGCTCCAGCAAACAGACCCTGAACTTAGTATCAAGCCATTCACCCTCTGATCTGATCAAAGAGTTTTTATGATTTGCTCCAATCGCTTCGCCTTCTCGCCATGAAGTTCTTTAAACTTTCAAAGTCTCAGATTTCTTGTGCATTGTGTAAACATAACCTATCTAGAATAATCACAATGAAGGTGATTTTAAATATTCATAACCACTCTAGCTTGCACTTTAGTGGACCGCAGACGCCGCTATGCATGCTGAAGATGTTCTGATCTCATTCTTCACGAAAAGGCCTCTAGTCATTTACCTTCTAAACAGATTCACAAACAGAAGAGTGCCAACATTTAGCTTCTTAAAGGACCATCCTCAACCGGTTTATTCTGGCCAAGGTTAATGTGGGCCTAACTCGAGATGCCAAAGATATGTTATCATTATGGAAACTTACTTGTTAGATTTAGATGTTCTATCACTTTGAATAATTTCAATTATTTAATGACGTCAAATAGCCTTAAGATCGATAACCCATTTTCGTGTTTTTAATGACAAATATCTAAACCATTTCTTCAAATAACAATCTCATTATTAATAAAATAAATACTAAATAATTGTTCATGTAACATAGAAACAGAAATCAAATTTCTCCTAAAACCAAGAATAAAAAATACATTGTTCAAAACAATAAATTTATTCCTTAAATTTAAACGGGCGACTCCCACTGTGGCGATCCCCTAACCCGACTCAACCCGGTTGGCGAGTCCAACCAACCCGGGACGCCTCGCCGGCCATTAACAAATCCATGACAAATACATTTCATTTCAAATCTTTGAAGCGATTTCAATTTAGAGCAAGCCTGTAAACATTTACATTTAACAAAATGGTATTTACATGAAGGCATTCTATGCCTTTTTCAAAATGATTTACAAAATAGATATACTGAAGTTCAAAATATTTTGCAAATATTAAAGTTCAAAAGAAACATGACATGAATGCAATAAGTCTGAGCATTACCCACAATTCCTTCTTTATGACTCGACGCCTCGATCTTGGGTCCCTCTTCGATCACTATCATCACTTCCTGCGACTGCATTGGTAAACAATACGCTAAGCATTTTCATGCTTAGTGGTTCCCATACAAATCCATTCTTCCGCCCGCTTAATTCAAATCATGTAATTTAACACCAAATCCAAATCTTTTCGATGATCAATGTCAATATAATACATATACTTGTTTTATATACAATCATTTATAGTTCATTGACATCCTAAATATATACTTTCATATTCAATAAATCATGCATTAATCAAATCAAGTATTTCACAATGTTTTTTTCATTTCAATTGGCAAACATGCTTTTCAATTCCAATATTTCACAATCTCAAATCAATTCAATTATGCTCACCAATTCATTTCACTTCTACAATTCAATCTGGGCTTATGTTCTAACTAATTTAACCTATGTTTTCGATATACTGTGATATCAATATCACTGCCATATTCCGCTTGGCCATGCTCGTGATAAAAACGGTTTTATACCACAAAGACGGGTCTTCGGCCAAGGCCGACCGTTATTAAAAATCACTAGTGAACAACCGATACGGTCCATTGGCCGCGATTGAGTGACACATCAATACAATCGTCATAAAGATCGCTATTTTGACCTCGCCCAAAGCACCAATCCATCCACAACAAACTAATATCTCTATTAAGGACTTTCAAATCCTTTATAGCAAAATATAGTACAATACTTCTTACATTTGTATAATCAGTTCATTTCTTTTTTAATAATCATGCAATTGTCATATGCAAACATTTCACAATCACTTTCTCAAATCACCAGTAATTCAATATGCTTTTCTTATGCATTTAGAACAAATAGTTCAAATTGAAACGAATAGGAGAAGATAGAACAAACCAAAATCATCGCTTGATTCCGATCTTCTGAATTCACTTCAATCAGCTTTCCTCTTGTCACCCTATTCAAATACAATGACAATCACATATTAGTATTATTCAGGAGTTTTTGGTCGTGGTTTATGTCTACCCGATACCCTTCACTTGAAAATTTTCAGACACATGAGCCATAATTTGTTCATACTTTCTTCAATAAAACTTTATCTCTATGAGTCTATTTTTATTAGGAATTGGAATCATCTCATTTGGATCATCCAAACTCAAGTTACGGCATTTTAATGCCAAACTGGTCAAGATGCTCACCACTCACATTCCATCGTTATTCCAAATTTCAGGGTCTTAACTCCATAATTTGCAATATTTCCTCTACTCATTTGAAAGCTATGGTTCTACGTTTCTCCAACTAGAATCATCCAATTTGGATCACTAAACTCAAATTATTGCATTTTACATCCAGACTACTCTAATTTGCAAAACAGAATCATATTATTCTTGCACATAGCTCTCCTTTGATTGATTTATGGGAACTTTGGTGTTACACTTGTATAATCTTTCATTCAAGTAACTTATTCTTCTAGTCTAGTTTACTCTCCAGAATTTTGAATCACTAATTTGATGAGGAAACCCAACTTATGACCTAAATACCAAACTATTCCAAAACACATAACCGTTTCAGAACTGAACCATAAATTTTATCCGAAACAAAGCATCACTTCAACGAATTTCGGTCCACGGGGTCTAAAATCTGGCACACCTATTTCAGGGAGATTCTCCTAGACATCTATACTCAGAAATTTGAATCATCAATTTGATAAGAAATGACTGCTATGACAAAAAAATATGGGTTTGGAAATTTTTTAACAAAGATCTCCTTTGAAACTTCATCATTTCGCGATTTTCTTCAAAACACCTCAAAATCGTAACTAAAACTCAAAATAAATCCTCCAATAAATATATAGAACAACCATGAGTAAAAACCATGGATGTATTAGGATTCTTCCTAACCCAAACATCATTTAAAACAAAACTAGGTTTGTGTTCTACCTTGAATCACTTATTCTCCAAGCCTTAGCTCCTTTCTTCTTCTTCTTCCCAGAACTTGAGTTTAACATGGAAGTTTGACCAATAATCTGATCTTCACACACAGTCCTATAAGTTTCTCCAAGCTCCAAAACATATTTGGCTCCAAATGGGGTGTTCTAACACCAAATGTGGTCTAATACTCACTTATTCTCATAAGGCCCTTAAAAATGAGCTGACTTGCCTGCCAAATGGCTAGCTTGCCCATATATTTTGTATTTGCACTTCAATCTTATTATTCACTCTATACTCTATTCTTAGTCTGAAATGACCCCTTTTTAGGTCCCTATTTTTACAAATCTAAATCTGCCCTTTTCACTTAAGCACTTCTGCCTGGTCAATTTCCTTCATTTAGTATATAATATTTAATTATATACTCACATATTCATTTGCACTGAATTTAGCCATAATCATATATCATTTAAAAATTTTACTTGAATTATCATTTAATCATTTCTCAATTTCCGAAAAACCTAAGTTTGACTCAATTTATACCCTAAACATATAATAATTATTATGCACACTAGGGTATTTTTCTGGGGCTACACCCACGCCTTGCCGACGACCTCCCCACTGCCAACTCTCATAGTAACATCCTTATTAGCATGTTCCCTCGAAGAACTAAACATCTACAAAGAAGAACAAACATGGTTAGTGGCTCCTGAATCAACAATCTAGGGTGACAAATCATCTTCCACTAAGCAAAGCCTCAAACCGCAAATCATATTTACCTTCTTTTGTCCTTCAATCTCAGAGATACTTGTTATGTTTCTCTCTCCAAAGGACCTTCAACCTCGAATGGAAATACTTTTCCTTTTAGGCTTCTTTGTCCTAGGTTGTTCTTCTTTCCTTGCCTTTGGTTCCTTTTCTCGGGTCAGGCTCCAAATCCAACCTGTGCTCTTCCTCTTTTATTCTTTGCTACCAAGAGAAGACGGCTTATTCTCAAGAACATTTGCTTCGCCCCTCTTGGGCCTAGTCTTACTTATGGCCTCAAAAGTCTCAGCTCATTAAGGAGCTCGAGTCATGCTTGCAGTCATGTTTTGTTCATAACATAGTTGGTAGTGAATCATGCAGAAAGCCTGGTGAGGGATTGATTAAAGGCTCTTAAAGTGCTATTTTGAACCTTGTTTACATGTGTTTTGAGCACTCTTGTGTA
Source organism: Tetrastigma voinierianum (assembly GCA_016808115.1). NCBI lineage: Eukaryota > Viridiplantae > Streptophyta > Magnoliopsida > Vitales > Vitaceae > Tetrastigma > Tetrastigma voinierianum. Next base: position 79,980 of record JAEQBH010006145.1, read on the forward strand.
CTAATCGTGATTAACTCGATTTGCACACATGTCCTGCCATTCTCATCGATCGCATTTGCAATTGTAGTTTTCAATGAGCTTAACTATGCTAAAATTGTTGAGTCGACTCAAACACGAAGAATTCGAGTCAAACTCAAGATTGGCAGATTGTGATCGAAGGGAAAGGTACGTAAAAATACAAAGAAATGGAACTCGGGGTTCTGGTCTGCGTTAATCGTTCATCATGTAGCAATCGTTCACATCTTACACCACGTTCAACTCCGCTTGACGCCTCTCCCCGTTTGCTACAATTTTTGTTTTCCATTTTATCCTTTCTAATACCTTCCGATCTTGTTTTTTTTGTAATTTTCCTTGTTTCTGAGATAGTCCCATCAGATAAACTTTGAATCAATCAATAACTTGACGGAGAAGCTTCACCTCTCCCACTTTTGCACTTTTCTCCACTTTCTCTCATTTTCTCCCTTTTCTCGCTCAAGGTTAAACACCCCGAGGATGACAACAACATCGGAGGATGCAGCTTCGCCAGACCGCTTTCTCCTGAAGAGGAGGCTACTGGGCAACTATTTAAAGTAAACTTTGGTTCCTCTCTACTGAAGGCTATGAGCATTTAGGTTTCCAATCCTTCAATCTAGGTTTAAATCCTTCAGATGCCTGACGACCAAGATTTGGCAATCTTTTTGGTCTAAGGGATGCTTATCATGTGATCCACCGATTCGAAGGTTGTCTCTATGAGTCACCGTAGGGTAGATCGTGACGTATTCAACAAGGGGGAAACATTTATGCTCTATAAATGCTGCTTTTCAAAATGATAATTATTTTAGGTTAGGTTTTATAGCTAAATGAAGATCCGATTTGGGAGATGACTATAGGTCATCCTCCCCAACGCGAGGAAATGACCTTGAAACCTCGCTGCCCTAGATCCTAAGCCCAAAAGATCCCGACATCAAGGAGATTTCTTTCATTATTCTTCTTATTTTACTTCAGTTTATTTCCAATTTTCATCATCAAAACCCTCATTGTTTTTAGCAAATCCCATAATCCAAACCAAATTCACCAATTTTAATCTCACTGTAAGTCATTTGTACGAAGAAAACCCATCCTCGTGTTCTAATCTTAGAAATAATTATACTGCAAGAGGCTTTGCTACAAAGAAAGAGGGAGGAATTTAGGTTATAAATATTGTTAATTCTGAATAACCTACTTCAGATTTAATCGTAACTCGTATGATAATACTAACCCTAGTATGCCTCATCAATGGTGGCCCCATATCTCCGCCAGATCAGTTGATCATGTTCAAACATGTCTCTGACTCCAAACCTTCATCATTCATGCTCATGTAGCTACGAGTAGCTTCCAAGGACGACATTCGGTCAGATTGCTGCCCAAACATGGCCTCCTGAGAGATTCTATATCTCATATGTAGTTCCATGTCCTATGCTTCTTCCTAAGAACATCGCTCATGCAAGCATGTAACAACGGCTTTGTTGTTGGAATGAATCCAACTATCATATCTTCTATACAAATGAAGCATTACAGGGGGCTCGAGGACATTCCTCAGCGAGAACGAATTTTTGTTCTCACAAATTAGTACAATATTAATGTTTGATCATTTAATGGCATTGACTCATTTCAATATTAGCTAAAAAGCTACACAAGGTTTTGATATGATTGGTTTAAATTAAATAACTCAAATAATTACTATAAATGAAAATAAATATCGTATGCTTTGGAAAAGTAAACGTGATAATGAATGGCAAGTAAATACATGAAAACCTATACTAATCCATATGATAAATTGATTCAACAATATGTTATTGAATTAATTAATTAATAGTAATTACTATATGGATGAAACTGCTAATTTGAGAAATTCATCCTATTTATTTTCGTCACTTAATTTGAATTAATGATTCAATATTTAAATATGCCACTGGGATCCAATGGTTGAGATCAATTCAAGGCATATTATAAATTAGAAAACCCTAGGTTTAAGGAGGATAAAAATTAGAGAAAAAAGAGAAAGAGTTTCATTTTTTTGCTCATCTAACCCTCTGATCTCATGTGTCGAATATCAAGAGTTCTAAAACAAAATCTTTGTTAACTGTGAACTCACACGCACTTATAGTGAAGAGGAAATGGCCCGGAAGATCGTGGAAAACAGGAAAAAAGGATCTTTGAGTTGTCAACCTTACGGCTTAAAATCTCCTTAATTTGATTGAGGTAATTTTCTTTATTGTTTGTTGATTAGTATGCATGTACCATAGGATCGTAAAAAGAGTTTTTATTAATTTTTAAAATTTACTGGAGCAAAATCTTCTACTGCAAACTTTGTTTTGAACTTTAAAATCCTTCATTTGAATATTGACTTAAAATTAATTCAAATTAAGTGACAAAAAATAAATAGGATTAATTTCTCAAATTAATCGTTTCATCCATATAGTAATTACTATTAATTAATTAATTAATGTTATTACTTTTTCAAATTAACCGTTTCATCCATATAGTAATTACCATTAATTAATTGGGTTCAATAATTAATTAATTAACATTTAATTATCCAATAATTACTACATAATTAAGTGAAACAATTTCTTTTACAATTATGCCCTCCAAAGGATTTCTTGTTAATTTAATCCTCGCATATAGTTTATAGGTAATGGACCTATCTTTTAATCACTAATTAATTAAATTTGATAATTAAACTCTTTAATCAATTAATCTAATTTATTAGTTCTAGTATTATTCCACTAAAAATCTGAAACTGAACTCTTGTAATTACATAATAATTTACATAGTGATACTCAAGTAGTCAATTGATATGATCATTACATGCAATTCAATCCTCCAAAATTGGTCCATCATTAGAGCTAGGTGAAATTACCGCTTTTAAATTCCTCTAGTGACATTCTTTATCCTGTCTCCATTAATTCACTAGTGAATAGTTAATTTATAAACCTCGTTATAAATTAGATTTTAAACCTGCTCGGGGCTTTCGTATTCACACTTATGGAGCCACTCACGCTTCCCTCAAGAAGGGTTTGGATTCCATATTTGTAGGACATGTTCCCAACCACTCATCTCCCTCCCAATGGGCCTCAAGACATAGCATATCTTATCTTAGACGCACTACAACCTATGAATCAAAAGGCCCTATTGAAATTAGACAGAGTCCACGGCTATCAGATTAAGATCAATCTCAGATATGATCATCTAGTGACACAACTAAAACTCTTAATTGTAATCTATGATATTTAAGAATTTAATCCATGTCCGTCCTATCATATGTAATCGTATTACATAAAGCACTCATTTTAATGTCACTACACGTAATCCGCATCAAGATTATCGCATTCTCACGGTCGTGACCGCATTTCAATAGGCTTAGACAAAGATCCCTACTTTGATTTACTATAGACAATTTAGTTTATTATCTATAATCTTGATCATCTCATATATAACTGCTATATACTAAGATTATAGTTACATTAATAAACTTGGGATTTTATGATATTTACTAAATTATACAACACATGTATAAAGAATCAAATATAGAAAATTGTTTTCATGAAGCAGTACAAATTACATGCTTTTAGGGCACCATGCCCAATAGGACACATGAGCCATATTTTGCTCATGCTTCCTTCAAGCAAATTATAGCTCTATGAGACTATTTTCAGTAGGAACTAGAATCATCCTCATTCGATTACCCAAACACAAGTTATGGTATTTCATGCTAAACTCCGTCTTGAGGCTCACTCTCACTCTGCTACTCCATCGTTTTTTCTTAATTTCAGGGTCTTAACTCCATAAATTGGTAATGGTCCTTCACTCATTTGAATATATAGTTCTAAGGTTTTTCTCTAATTGAATCATCCAATTCTGGATTAACAAAACTCAAGTTATTACATCCATATTTACCCAATTTGCAAAGGTGAATCGTACTATTTCACACATAGCTCCACTTTGAAAATTTATGGGCACTTTTAAGTTACACTTGCATACACTTCCTTCAGTAAATTATTCCCCTAGATGTCTATTTTACCCAAAATTTTGAATCACTCAATTTGGATGAGTGAAACTCAACTTATGGCCAAAACACTATAACAATACCCAAAACATAGCAAAACTCATGAGCTACCCGAGCTCACATTTAAGATCGTATAAGGGAGCCTTAGAGCTACAATTTTCTCCTAGTACCTTCTATACATTCGTATCCCTATCTCTTATGGTTCTTTACCAATTGGAATCACTTAATCTGGATGATTATAACTTAATTTATAGCCAAAACAAGAACATGGGTTTTGACAAAATTTTGACAGCATTTCCTTTGAAAACCCAACATTTTTCCCTTTTTACAAACACTCCTCCAAACCAATCCAAACCAATCCCAACCAACAATACAAATCAACCTCAAACTGAGCTAAAACCATCCAAGAACACTTGTACACAAATCTAGGGTTTTTCTCCAAACCCAAAAATAAAAAAAAATGAAGTTAGGCTTTTGTTTTCTTACCTTAGTCTCTTTAAATCTTCTCTTCCATGTTACTTGGTCTTTAGAAGCAAGAAATGGGAAACAATCCCACCAAAATTTGCTCTCTTGCTAACCCTAGTTTTCTCCTACACCTTGCCTCATTCTTCCCACTTCTAATTGCACTTCAATTTTCAATATTCACACTTGCATCTACAAACTCATTTATATACGACCCCAGTCCTTTATTTTACAAATTTTCCAAATTCCTCTATTTGGCTTCCTATAAATTTTCTGGGTTGTATATTTTTTTTGTTCTTAGGATTTAAATTCCGGAAAAATTTCATTTACTTTATTTTATACCCTACACATGTTCTGAAACTGTTATGGTATTTTTAGGGCGTTACAGAAAAGCTCTTTAGAGCTCGCACCTTTGAGCCTACGAAAACCCTATTCTTCAAATTACGAAAATCCCAAATCAAATACAATGATAACCTATTCATCATCATCATTCGCTACTATGACTTAGCGGGTTTATCTAAGCTCGAAATATGTTCCTTACTGCACATCCTAAGCTTTGGTCTCCAAGCCTCGATAAGATCCTTTAACACTTTCTTGGACACTCTAATTCAGAATAAACGATTTGATCTAGTTCATTTGATGTTCAAGAGTTGTAGAAAAGTTTCATGATTCCAATGTGTTTACAAGTAATATTCTCGTGAAAGCCCTTTACACTAAGAATGATATTGATAGGGATATTAAGGTTTTGGAGGAAATGTCTGCAATGAGATTCATCCCAAATGTTATTACTTATACTACAATTTTAGGTGGGTGTAAGTTGGTTAGTTTCCAGTTATGAATTGAAAATTGGATACTAAATGAGAGCAAGTGTACGTATCGTTCAACAAGTAATACAATGGAAGATGAGTGTCGAATCCATAGGGAAGTGTTTGTTAATTACTAAAATTGGGAAATTTCTCCTTTAACTGAATGGATGCTTGATGAAAATGTGATCTAATCAAATAAGAACAAGGCTAATTCAAAACCTAACAGCAGTGAGAATGAAATGGATATGGAATGATCAGGTTTTGGATTCAATTACATAATCCTCAAGCAATTGGCATTGATCTTCAATCAATTCATTATATGGAATTCTTGCAAATGGCGAGCCTCACTAATTTAATTACGAATCTTTCTCGATAATTCATAACCTACTTCAGAGATCTAGGTATATTGCATTTCTACTCAATATCAAGACCAAAGAAATGCACTAAACCTAAGAAAGCTATAACCATCACATAAAACCCATGAGTATTTCTAGTTTATGGAGAATTATGCTATTTCACCTCGGTCTAACCTATAACTCTCTTTTCAAGTCTTGTAACAAGCCACAATTCATATTGATATAGTATTTCATATAACAATTGAAAAGAAAATCAACAATTAATTACAAGATTCATGTGTAATTTTATACCAAAACCCTAGATTACGAATTTAGAACATCATGTGGAGGGAAAATAACATAGAGTAAACTGAAAGCATAAGAAGAGTAGAGGAAACTCTAAAAGTGTGAATTGTTCTAATTCTTCTTATTCTTTCCTTTCTTCAAATCTCCAATATTTCCTAAGAACTTCCCTAAGCCTCCAACCCCTTTCTCCAAATTAGGGCTTTTACTATTTATATCTCTAGGTGGCTTTCCTGAAGTGCAATAAAAGTGTTTTCCGAGAAATCATTAGGTTGCTCGACCACTGGTCAGGATTGTCGCCTAAGCCTCACGTCGCGACGTGCGAGGCCACCTTAATTATGCACAAGCCAAGGTCGATGAGAAACAACTTCTTCAAAGACGTGAACACTTGACGCGTGCGACGCCAAGGCTCTGATCAACTTGGGTGGCTTGTCTTCAGATATCACATCGTTAACGTTTGCAATTCTATAAGGTACATGAAGATGAATTTTTTTTTCTCCTCCTTTGGCTTCTTGTCAAAAGCCCAATTTTACTTAAACTTATAATTTAAAAACTCTGCAAACAACATAGGAGCAAAATTATAAGAAATACTTATTATAATGATAAAATGTAACTAAAAATAACTAAAATCAGGATTTAATTATATATTGAATCTCATCACGGTCCAACTTCAATCTTGCTGAACTCGCTGTGCTGAATGATGACTAGAGTAAAAATAGCACAAACACAAAAACAACCAAACTGAGCTAAGGCATTGCATCAATTAAACATGTTCATTACTGAATGAGATATGTAAAAGACACAGCCAAAAGTCGATCCACAGGTATTTATAATTCAAGGACAAGGCATGAATATAGAACATAGAGGCTACCTCAACATTAATCACTTTCTTATGATATGTGCAGTTTTCCTCAGAAGATATCAAAGAGGCCAAGTTTTCGACACCTAAACTCGTAACAACTCACTCAAAGTGGCCAATTGCGAAAGGATGGAATGCACCATCTGTTCAAATACAATCATAAGAGTGAAGATGAGTGTGCATGTAGCCAGGATCCACTGCGACTCCTCACTAGTTGGTTATGGGCATCGGGCATTAAGTTCCACTGAACTTCACCCTAACACCTAACTAAACACCACACCTACTTTAGAGATAACCTATGATAGGTCCATGTAATGAGTGAAGTCATTGACTCCTGGCCAGTTGGCTCAAGGCATTAGGCTTTAAAGACTTCTTAGACTGTACCCTAGGATTCCACTAGGGTCAACCTTATTTCTTCCTTTCTTTTCATTATTGCTCTCATTTTCTTGCTTTTTTTTTTTTTGTCAGCATTACTGGCAACTTTTCGAAGGTGTCTCATCATTAACAAGTTAACAACTCCTCATAGTGAATTCAATTTCACTTGGGAGGCTGGAAAACACAGATAGGCAAGATCTGGGAGAGATGTGTGAAAGCTAAAATGGCTTCAATAATAGATGAGGAGACCAACCAATCATCCATTATCAATCATGCACATAGTCCTAAATCAAGCAAACACTATGTATCCTGAATAATAAATGTATTCACATAATTTAACCCTTTTATTTCAACATTCATGTGTTCAACATGGTACATATAATTGGGCTCAACTCAATGGACTAAAACACACTAAAAACCAACGAAAAAAGTCACATGCATACTCACAAGCAAACACAACCTAAAACACTACTAACACACAAACATAAACACAACAAACATAACAAAAAAACAAACTAGAAGATCACAAGGGAAGGCTATCTTAAGCATGTATATAGTCAACCAAGTTACAACCCTCAACCCCAGACTCAAGCAAGTCATTGTCCTGAATGAAAGAATAAGAGATAAGTACTAAGATATTCTCACTGACAGATCAGATGTGACTCATCCACTCAGTCCATGTCAGGCGTGGTGCATGTGAGGAGGGGAGCTGAGCAAGCTATGTTCTGATAGTGCTCTGGTTGCTCAAGATGGTTGCATTCTGGGTTTTGAGCTCCTCCAGCTATTGAGTGAATTGACTTGAATTCCTGTTTTATCCCAGAGTGGAACCACCTAACTTTGAGCTCATGTATATGGTCTTATTACGCCGGAGAATGATGTATGCTCATTTTGAGCAAGATGGTCACATGAGTTGGCCTACTTCCTTCATCCTCCTGTTATTCACTAAGAGATCATGCCTTGAGTTTATGCTAGTCTCCAAGATCAGAACTTTATTTTCCTTATTTTACAACAATTGCCTTGACTGGATGCACCCATTCATCTTGATTAGATATTTCTACCCCGCATTCTTGCACAATTGGTAGATTAGGAAGGGGTAGCCCAAATTCTTCCTTCCATCCCTATTATCCCAAATTGCTTCTTTGATGATCATACCCACATCAAACTTTATGTTTTGGAGGATAGCAAATTTTAGGATGGCTCTCTCCCTAGTGATTTCACACACATTATTTGTGGGGAGGGTCCTAGATGTGATGAAGTGGTGCCACACCTTAGGTATGTACAAAAAGCCTTTAGCCTTGAAGTTTACCACTTGACCTTCACTATTATTTTTTCACTTCTCTTGGTTATTAGTCAAACACTTGATGATCTCAATGTAGTTCGATTCATTTCTTAGATTCTCATATGCCTTATTATCCACCTTAGGCAAGTCAGAGAAGCTTCTTATATTCTACCGCCAAAGCACTCTACTCATCTCACCCAAACTCTCTTCAAGGCTTGATCAACCAAGTTTGCTTAGAATTCTCTAACCACTGAGATGACAATTGGCTTTAGTGGTTTGCATAGCTCTCTCCACCCCTTGTTGGAAATGTCCATCCTAAAGAAGTCCCCAGGATGCTCAAGACCCTTTTCTTTGATGAATGTTATATTCCTTGCTATCATAGTGTATCTCTTTGAAGCTTCCAAGGTTATGAACATGTTATGCTGTACTCAGGAGGAGTAGCTATCAGCTCTGACACTCTTGTCTTTTTTATTACATAGTCATGCACACCTAATACAACCAACTCAATTTTCACTACTAAGTCTAACAACATCAAACTTCAACTCAAAAGTACTCTTCAAACACAACCATAGCTTCTCTTAGTAATAATCTGGTCCTAAGAAATTAACTTGGGCACTTCAACAAACACCTTATGGGAAAGCGAGTTCAAGAATTGCTCAATTGAAATTTGAATCCTCTAAAGTCTCCTAATACACTCAACAAGAATCCTAAAGCAGTAATTAATCTTAGAAGCAACTCAAACTACCCTGATTCTTACCTAAGCATCTAAATTTGAAGCTTGAGGTTTGTTTAGAAGCTTAGGTCACAATTATGAATGGAGCTTCAAATTCGAAGGTCAATTGTGGTCTAGGGTGAGTGGGATGATGATTAGTTGCAATGACAAAGTGATATATGGAAGAAAAATCTGTACTTCTCTAGTTCAAAAAATCGTTTGAGAGGTAGGAGCTAAAAGTGAAGATAGGGTGCAAGTGATTTGAAAATTTTAAACTTATTTTGGCTTCGGGGTCACCTCGTGACATCTATGTCTCACATCGCAATGTGATAGAGAGGTCTCTTGTATAATTTCAACCGATGTCATGGCATGATGAGGCAACATTCCAACGTTGGGGGATGTGGATTTTTGGACGATAGTCAATGTCGCAACATCATAATTAAGGCAAGGTCACGGTACTGTAGAGGTGTTTCAGCAGAAGTAGTTCAGCATCACAATGGACAAAGATTTCTAAATATATGTAGCTTTCACGTCGTGACATCTAGTGGGCCATGTTGCACATGATGTAGGACATCCATTTAATGCATCACGACATAGTGACGCCTGTCGCGGACGTCACACATGATATATAGACTACTTTAGTGTATGTCTAACGCCTACACGTGAACATTTTTCTAAAAAAATTATTTGACTCAAAAAACTATAACACCTTCACTTACCCCTTTTCAAGGATACTCTTCATGAGACATCTCCAATATCATGCATTAGATAGCCATGAGCTCTTCTTACCTACAACACAACAAAAATACACACAAAAACATTCTCAAATGCCAAACATTAAAAGAACTAACATTAACACTAAGGTTGTGTTTGGGAGAGCTTATTTGAGCTTATCTTCTCACATAAGTACTTTTGATAAAAATTACAGGTGCTTGGAAGAGGTTATAAAAATAACTGATAACCCCAACCCCAAAACCACCCCTCCCCCTCAATAAGCCCATTTTATGTAAAAAATAGGTAAAATTTTTGAAAAAAAATATGTAAAAAATAAGAAACATTTTTTGTCATCTAATTAAAAAATAGAAAAAAAAATTCTTTTAATGATGGGAAGACGATATTGATGATGATTTCCTTGATTTAAAATTTGAAGCATATTCATGAGTGTTTATTTTGTTTTGGAACTTAGAGTTTTTGTGAGGATGAGAAGTTCTAATGATGTTTGTTATTTTGTTTTGGAAATGTTTGTGATGATGGGAAACAATACTGTGTTTGATTTTATGTCGATGTGTTTTATTTTATTGTATTTTATTATTAGATAAAAAAGCTTATAGACAATATTTAATTTAGATATAATTTTATTTAGTATAGATAGTAGAGTACGTATCATTTAAAAGAGCCCGCGCCTTAAGTGCGCCTTACTCCTCAAGGCCCCAAGAGGCTTGCACCCTGGGCACGCACCTTATATAACTATGAGTCTATGGTACATCAAGGCTTCCACTTATAGAAAGTGCCTCAAAAGATTTAATGAAGAAAAACTCTAGTACCTTTAGTTTTTATAAACTCTTTGATGCATATGAAATAAAAAGCAAGATATATGTTTGGTCATTAGCTATTTTTTATACTTAGAGATTACATTTGAATGATAAGTGTTTTTAATTTATGACCATTACTTTATTTTTTACTTTTTATCATGGTTTCATGATATATATATACACTTTAGATTTTTAGTTTTTAAGCTTTTTTTAGCCTTTAAAAATTATGACAAGTGCTTATTTATTCAAACACTTCAATTTTAGAAGTGCTTATGATGTCTTTTCATTAATTTGAGCTGTTATAAGTTCTTGTGTAGCAATGCATCAAATCACCTTAAAATAATGTATAATCGCTTTTTAAAATATGCATCCAAACACCAATAGCTTATTGAATAAAGTACTCTAGATATGTTTCATCCAATAAGGCTTCCTTAGTAAATAAGGGCTTAATTAAGTTGTTTACCCAAACAAGGCCTAATACTCAAACAAAAACAACAATAACCAAATGACAAAAGACAAAGAAAACATCACAATGATTGGGTTGCCTCCCAAGATGTGACGCCCCATTTTCCAGGGGTCCGTTGACAACCCGTCAACCCGTGGAATACTCGTGGATGTCAAGTAACCCGACACCACTCATGAAAATCGGGCAAAGTCTCATTTGTACGGGGAGCTCTACCTAAAATACAATTTGTCCCAAGAAGTTTACAATGACCACACTTCATCCACATGCGAGCAAAACAATGGCCACTTTGGCCCCCGTGATTAATACCCACAAAATACATCAACAACTATATACAATAGTTCAAGAGAGTTTTAATAACATTTCACTAAACATATCAAAAGCTTACAATTTGTCACATGTTATACAAAAGGAATACCCAAAAGCCACAACCCGACACTCTTCTAAACGCGTCTCTGAAGGAGCTCGGTCCTCCCAGACTCCCCGCACCTGAAATAGTGATTCTCGATATGAAACCAAGAGAGGATAATTTCCTACATGGGTTACCCCCACCTAAGTGCACATGTCATGTAAAACAATCACATCCAAGACATGAACCTACTCCAATGTCTACATGCCCAATCCTATGTCCCGAGTCCCCATCGACTCTCACACACATGCCAAAGTCAATGTGAGAAATCACGCTGAAAAACAAAAGTTTTTTGTTCTCGAAAACTTACTAATGAGATTTGCAACATATCGATCACCCCTCTGCTTAATTTTTGATAACGCTCCAAAAACAAGTCACTGGCCTCATCCGTGATCCGTTGACTTACTCTCAAGGCAATTCTTCTGAAAATCTTCCTTCCAAATCTTCTACAAACATTTTCCTTTGTTATTTTCTTTCATGTCATGCACTCATTCCTTAATATTCTAGGTGGCCTGCATATGGAATGCATTATGCCAATCCCAACAACTCAGAGCTAATATGGTAAAACATGTATATACTAACATAATTAATCCACATAAATCATGTTATTCAAATTCACAATCACAACACACCAAAAATTAGCCTATATAAAGCTAATTAACAAACACAAGCAATTCATTTTGGAATCACTCAACATCATAAAATTCACACCAAAAAAATCATGTCATTATTCACGTGGATCGCTGAAACCTCGGTTGCACCGCTTCACGGCCACAACAATGGGGATTTTCTCCACTCGGTTCAAATGTTTTGATACCTTCAAACACCCGCTAATCCAAGCCTCGAATATCCCCAACTACTTCATACGGCTCTAGCCAAAAAACACAAGCAGGAAAAGATCCCTACCTCTTTGGAGTTGTCGGAACTCTACCAAATCGGTGTCCAGTCAGAGTTCTCACCGCTGTGAGAACGACTTTGCTTCTGCTCACGAGAACCGATGGTCCGAATCTGGCTGAAATCTAGAGTAAGAATATTTCTCTGCCTAAAACTCAAACCAGCCACCCACTGCTGTTTTTCCAGCTTTTTGGAGAAGAAGATCACTATTCTTCTTTGTTTTATTCTCATTAGACATTTCAAAAATTCCCATTGTGTCCCTTTTGTCTTGAATTTTGACACTTGGCACAATCTAGGCCATTCATCTCATTCTCTCACTAATCATGCAACATGTGTCACATGAGTACATGTAGGAAGTGACTTTTGTCATATCACATGTCTTTCACGATCCATTTTACAGCACCCCACATTCTGTCTCTAAAATGTGAAATTCCTATTGCCTTAATTCGACCTAAATTGACGGTAGCTAGATTTTGCGAGAAGATTCCAACGGTGAAGTTCGTTTTATCATCAGAGATCTAGAAAAGTTTTGGATTTTTACCAAAATGGCCATTTTGCCATTTTTCAGAAAATTGGAATTTTCTCGGGTCTTACATAAGAAGCACTTTGTTTAACGTCGGTAGCTTGACTTCCCTGAATCTTGATGGTGATCACACATGACAATGATTAATAAAAACTCAGCTCAACACACAAAAACTGCTCTTGGTGGCTTCAGTATAGTGATGGACTTGCTCTTTTGAATTTCACCACCAAAGTAGGGTTTCAAATGATGTCCATTGATCTTGAAGTTACCCCCTTCCGGATGTGATAATTCCATACTTTTGTATGAAAAGACTTGAGTAACAACAAAAGGTCCGGACCGTCTTGATTTTAGCTTCCCGAAAATAATTTCAGCCTTGAATTGAAGAGAAGGACTTACTGATCCAACTCAAATTCTTTTCTTATAATGTGCTCGTCATATCATGCCTTGGTCTTCTCCTTATAAATTTTCGGGCACTCATGCTTCATGCCTAATTTTTCAAGCTCATTGAGTTGTAACAACCTCTTCTCCCCAACTGCTTGAAGTCCATGTTCAACTTCCCTTATATTACTTACTTAAGTCTTATGCTCAAGTTTCACCGTGGAAGATTGTATTACGTTTTCCATAGATCAACCTATAGTGGAGATGTCCTTTGGCTGTGCCTTGAATTTTGTTGGTATGCCCATAGTGCGTCATCCATTTTTGTTGTTCAATCATTTCAGGATGTATTCACTATTTTCTCTAAGATCTTCTTGATTTCCCGGTTGGAAATTTTAGCTTGGCTATTACATTGTGGGTGATAGGCAAGAGTTGTGCGGTATCTCGCTACATACTTTGACAAAGGGGAGTTAAATAGCTTGTTACAAAAATGTGTTTCCTTATTGCTTACAATTTCCCTAGGAGTTCCAAACCACGAGAAGATGTACTTGCGAAGAAATTTCAACACAACCTTGGCATCACAAGTGATAGTAGGGATAGCTTCCACCCACTTAGACACATAGTTCATAGCCAGTAATATGTATTTGTTGCCACAAGAGGAAGGAAATGGGCCCATAAAATCAATACCCCAAACGTCAAACAATTCTATTTCCAAGATTGAATTCAAGGCACTTCATACTTACTTGAAATATTTTCCTCTCTTGGCATTTATCGTAAGCTCACAAATGAGTGATATATTTGAATATGTGGGCCAATAAAATCCTGATTATGAATACTCCTTTGTGGTTTTCCTTTGTCCTCCAAAGTGTCCACCACAGTCCATAGAATGGGATTGGTCTCATCTCACTCTCCGAGATGCATCTTCGGATAATCTAATCAATAGGGTGCCTATAAAGGATAGAGTCTTCCTACTAATAATGCTTCAATTTAGCAAAGCATATATTTTTCTGTTGAGAGGACAAGCTTGAAGGGACTACCTCCGTGGCAAGATAATTCACAAAATCCATAAACCATGAAGTAAATTCAGTATAAGATAAGGCTAGCAATTGCTCATTCGAGAAGCTATCATTGATATGCACTTGAGAAGCTTCATTATCAGCCAATTCTAGCCTCGAAAGGTGGTTAGCCACCAAATTCCTCCATCCCTTTTATCCTTATCTCTATACTGTGTCCTGCACAAACCAGCCCATGCATTAGTGTCACATCCCCCTGTCTTGATATCATGTCAAGATCTAGTTATCCACACCCCAGCCAACCCACAGTCAAAACCACAACGAGTGCCAATTATTATGAATAGTAGAATTTAATCTGTAACATTTAGAGCTCACTGAAGAGCAGAATGAAGAATGAAATACTGCAGCCTCCCATATTCCAACAATCCCACCCATTAACACACTCCAACATAACTCCATTCAACGTATTCCAGAATCATTGAGTTAAGACAATTGGGAATGAGCTCTTCATGAGTGTATTAAAAATGGTTATGCACTTTTCATCAAAAAACGAACTCCATGCATCAAAAGGCTTGGAAAGAGGTTTTGATATCAGAGAAATCTTGATGAACCCTCTATAAAAATCCATGGCCTAAGAAACCCTTTATTCCTTTCATTAGTTGAGAGGAAACTTCAATTGTTCCAATCTTAGCTTTGTCAACTCACACTCTTTCCAGCAAATACTTTATGGCCTAAACAACACCTTCCTTCACCATGAAGTGACATTTTCCCTAATTACAGACGAGCATCTCCCTTGCATTCCTTCTAAGATCAACTCTAGATTGCTACAAGGCAATCATCAAATGTAGTTCTACTAATGAGAAATCATTCATGAAGATCTCAATTGGATCTCCCGCCATGCCTTCTAGAATTATTACAATTATGCATCGCCGAACAAAGGAAGAGCATTGCATGCACCCAATAGCATCCTCCTAAATGCAAAGGTGTCATATGCAAGTAATGTTAGTTTTGGGTCTCTGAGTAATAGCAATTTGGTTATAGCCAGGATATCCGTTTAGGAAACAATAGAACTCATGGCCTACCAACCTATCAAACATCTAATCAATGAATGGCAAAGGAAAGTGGTCCTTTCCTAGTGGCTTTGTTCAGCTTCCTATAATCAATATAAATTCTCGAGCCACTAACTATTCTTATTAGGATCAATTCATTGTTCTTATTTTTCATCACCATCATCCCACCTTTCAAGTAATTATTTATACCGACTCACCCAAGAATCACGAAATGGGGTAAATCACTAAATCAATCCATTTTTTAAGACTTCTTTGCACTTCCTCTACAGTCAAGGTCATCTCGGGGCTTCAAGGGGCGACTGTCATTCTCTAGCACTGATGATGTGCACATTGCGCCTAATCCCCCTTATATATCAACCAAAAGACCATCACCTGCCTCCTTGTGCTCTCTACACTCTCAACAACTTCATATTCTACTGAGAAAAGATAGAGGAGATAATATCTGCAATGTGGAAGCACCAACACAAGATATCTATGCGATGGAAGGAATTTTTCAAGAATCGGGGTTCTCACCAAGGATACATGAATAGATCCTAAGCTCACCATTTTCTGTTCAACCCAAAGAATCACATCTACATAAACCCAGTCATCATCTCCAACCATAATCATGAGATAGTTAACTCAAAGATCAATGCATCCTGTTAACAGGTCATACAACGTCATCTTATGTCCTGCTCTTCACTGATAGCCTGCGTTGTCACATTAAAGGTCCCAATCTAGTCCCAACTACCTTCTCATATCACACATCGGACAAAAGGGCTAAGAAAACGCTCCTCCAACATAGACACTTCGTCTCTCTTCCATACGCTCTAGACTATGAAATCCGCTGAAAGATAAATTTGTCAACTTCTCACTAACACATCCTCAATAATAACCCGAGGGTGAGTGATAGATCTATTCACCAATTGGAGAGTAAAAGTTGTAGGATTAGCCTCTCCCAAACCAAGTTTCCCGAAAATAGATAAAGGCATTAGGTTAATACTAGCACCAAGATCACATAAAGCTTTTTAAAAAATTGAATTGCCAATTGAACAAGGTATAGTAAAAATCCCTGGATCCTTTAGTCTTGGAAGAGATTTCCTTTAAAGGATAACACTACACTCCTGAAAAGAGCACGGCTCACAACCTCACTGCATCTTCCTCTGCTGGCAAGGATGTCTTTCATGAACTTTCCAAAGTGATCATTCAACCCCATTCTTCATCAACATTCGAGGATACTGGGACAATTGAGTATCTTCACTCAAGGAACCTTCAACTCAATTCTTTCTCAAATTTTACTTGCTGGATTTTAAACAACTTTTCAGCTTTTTCAGCATTTCCAACATTATTTTTAGCTTCTATTGAATTATCTACAGAATTTTCAGCATTCTCCTTTGAATTATCTTCATCATTGGCTTGAACTGATTTTTCCACTGTTTTGCCACTTATAAAGGGCTTTGAAATGTCTGTCATCTCTTCTAGATCTACTGTAGGCAGTAAGTCATTTTATTGCTTCATTGAATATGGTCACCATTCGGCTCATTTAAGCCTAGTTTCTAATGTCGAGCAGCTGATTAGTGAGAGGTTCTGCCTCATTAACAAATCGAGCTTCGAGACTTGCTTAATTCCATTGGAACTTGGCTAAATCATCAGTAGGTTTCCTCCAAACTTGCTTTCTTTTTCTCAAGGGTGGAGAGCTTAGCTTGCTATATCTCGATGCACAGCATTTGATGTTTCATGAGAGGTTAGATGTCCTCCAACCCGAATTGAAGTTGTTCGAATATGGATTAAATTGGGGTTGAGAAAATTTACTCAAGTATTGGGCTTATTCCCCACTCATTTTCCCACAAGGATTTCCCATCGACATTCGACACTAAGATGGTGTCCATTGCAAAAATCACATGAATGAGGGCAAGTTTGGATCACATTAGCTATAGCTTGGGCTTTTTGTAGTTGGGTAGATTGGAGTTGCTTCATAAGCAATGAAACTTAAACCGAAAAATTGTTGAACACGTCTAACTCATGAACTCAGGTTGGTTTCTTTGAAGCTACCCTTTCACTAGGCCATTGGCAATTGGTCAATGCCATATTCTCCAATAATTGTTAGGCCTCATTCTCGTTCTTACTCATCAAGGTGTCTCCAATTGAAGCGTCCAAGAGAGTCCTAGTAGTCCTGGTCAAACCATTGCAATGATGCACTTTATCCATTTTCCAATTCAAGTAGAGATAGTAGATCTTATATTGGTCCCATGCCTCATAGAAGGTCTCTCCCTCAAATTGAGCAAAGTTATCAATTTCAATTCTCATCTTTACCGCTTTCATCGAAGGGAAGAACTTTGAGAGGAACTTGTGCACCAAATCATCCCAAGTAGTTATGGAGTCGGGAGGCTCTGAATTTGGGAATAGTATTAGGTGAATCGCATTATCAAGCATCTATTATTCTTCACAGACGTATGTTTCGTAAGAAATTGTAGACATGTGTTTTCAGATCTTCATTTGTAATCCCATGAATTAATGTTTTGAATTAAGTTAAGGTGATATGTTTAGATTTCACAAAGTTGTTTGCTTGCATAGTTGGTCATTAATCTAATGGTGATTTGGCCAGCAGAGAGCATAATCTCAAGGGGGTTTCAAATTCTCCATATAGAAGGCTAATTGGGCACACTTTCGCCAGAATCGAATGTATACCTTTTCTCCTACTTAAAACCTTCAACATTATCCATTGATCACGTCAAATTAATTCATTCTTTCTTACTCCTTTCTGAATGCCCAATGTCCTTTCAATTTCAGTCCAAGGGCACAAAATTCTTTGTTAACAAACTTTCACAGATAAATCAAATGAAAATTTAAACTAGCTGGCGGAGAGAAGAAAACATATAAAAAACTAAAAAGAAACAAAACAAAAGAGCCCAAAGTAAGGAGAAATTTAGTATCAATATTACATCACTAAACATCACTTCTTCCTAATAAAATAAATTTAAAACTGTTGGTTGGTTATTTTCCAATTATGAAATGCAAATTGATACTAAACATTATACTGATTACACCAACAAGTGATACAATGGAAGATGAGTGTTGAACCCATTAGGAAGTGTTCATTAATTATTGAAATTGGGAAATTTCTTCTTTATCCGAATGAATGCTTGGTGAAAATGTACTCTAATCAAATAAGATTAAGGCTAATTTAAAGCCTCAACAAGTGAGAATGAAATGAATATGGAAATGAACTAGGGTTTTGAATTCAATTACACAATCCTCAAGCAATTGACATTGATTTTCAATTAATTCATCATATGAAATTCTTGCAAATGATGAGCCTCACTAATTTAATAACGAATCTCTCTTGATAACATAACCTACTTCAAAGGTCTAGGTATATTGCATTTCTACTTAACCCTAAGACCTAAGATATGCACTAAACCTAAGAAAGCCATAATCATCACATAAAACCCATGAGTATTTCTAGTTTATGGAGAATTATGCTATTTCACCTAGGTCTGACCTATTATTCTCTTTCAGGTCTTACAACAGGCCATAATTCATATTGATGGTGATCACACAAGCATGAAGATCGAGATGAAATAATGAGAAAATAGCATTTCATATAACAATTGAAAAGAAAATCAACAATTAATTACAAGATTCATGTGCAATCTATACCAAAACCCTAGACTATGAATTTAAACATCATGAGGAGGGAAAATAACATTGAGTAAACTGAAAGCATATGAAGAGTAGAGGAAACTCTAATAGCGTAATGGCCTTCAATCTTTTTCCTCATTTTCCTATTCAAATCTCTAAGAGCTCTACGAACTTCCTGCCCCAACCTTCTCCAAATTAGGGCTTTTCCTTATTTATATTCAGACGTGGCTTCTCGAAATGCACAAATCGCCTTGAGCAATCATTGGGTTGCCGGCCACGTCGTGACATCTGGGCACTCACGTCATGACGCGTGGGGCCAAATCTTCAACATATGCATAGGCCATATGTCAGACAGTCACACCATGTCGCGACGGAGGGGAAACTTCTTCTCAAAGATCATAAAATTGACGTCAAGAATATATGATTGAATGTCATATGTATGGGCTTTTTGTCTACTTTGGTGCATCATCTTGTCATGATGTCTGGGCACCACATTGCAATGTGAAGATGAATTTATCCCTTTTTCTCCCCTTTTTGCTTCTTCTTGCTTCCAAAAGTCTCACTTAACCATAAAACCTCAAATTTAAACCCGACAATGCACATAGGAGCAAAATTGGAGTAAGAACACTTATTACAATGATAAAATCTAATAAAAAACAATTGAAAACTAGGGATTGTAATGAATATATTGAATACTCATAAGTGGGTATGTCTCAAAAGGCAATATGGAAGGCGTCATATGGGTTATAAGTCTTTCTTCAATGTTGATTACATCTTTGATCAAATTATTAAAAGTTAAAATAAAAATAAAATCATACTAATAAAAATAATTTAGAAATGCCATGTTTTATAGTTCTTAGTATTTTAGGCCTGCTTGGCCCACTCCAGCTCATGTAGTAATGTATTTGCTAATAGTTAGCTTGGAATATAAAATTTTAGTCAGTGACTCAACCCATTTCGCCTATAACTAGAGTGGACGGGCTAAAAATGGGCTCATAGCCTGCTTCCCATCTCTATATAATATATTGAGCTCGATAATAATTCTAAATTTAGAAGGGATGAAAAAAATAAAGGTTTGAATAGAACTTGAGCCATTTGACCTATACCAACAAGCCTTCGGCTAATAGTGGTCAGTCAGGCATCTGTCAGCTCATTTTATTTTTTATTATAACATTTTGTAACCTAAATGCTAAAAACTTTCAAAACCTCATTGACTTCCCATTTTCTCTTCTTAATCTTTAGAACCATTGCGCTTCCAATCGTATTGTCACCACGTCCCTTCAACGACCACCCATCTCACCACCACCTCGTCATCGTGGACTCAAAATTCACCCTCCTCAAATCCTACATTGTCATTCCCCTAATCAAACCCTTGCCCCAACGTCTCTTCCCCAAACCCCTAATCTCGATGATCAACTACTAGCAAAACCTCAACATTGCCTTTTAAATCTTCGTCCATGTTGATAAATACCACCATAATTACAAAACTTACCTTGCCATGATAAAAATCTCTGTGAGCTTCAGGCCTCAGCTTCCAAGTGGAAAACCCTAATCTCTTAATTACAATAATCCCAAATCAAATACAATGAAAACCTATTCATCGCCGTCATTTGCAACTACGACTTAGCGGGTCGATCCAATCTCGTAATCTATTCCTTTCTATGCATCCTAAGCTTCGGTCTCCAAGCCTCAATAAGATCCTTCATCACTTCAACACCAGTTCGTAATAAACACTTGATTCGAGTTCATTTAATGTGCAAGAACCGTAGAAAAAGTTCGCATATCTAATGTGTTTACATGTAATATTCTCAGAAAGCCCTTCAAAGAAGTTATCGATATTGATAGGGATATTAAGGTTTGGAAAGGCCTGTCGAGATTCATCCCAAACGTTGTTACTTATACTAAATTTTTAGGTGGGTATGTCTCAAAAGGCAATATGGATGGCGCTAGATGGGTTGGAAGTCTTTCTTCAATGTTGATTACATCTTTTATCAAATTATTAAAAGTTAAAATATAAATAAAACCATGGTTAATTAAAATAATATATAAATTCCATGTTTTAGCAATTTAGGCATTTTAGCTCATTTTGGCCCGATTTGGTTTGTAGACCATGTACGACTGTGTTGGGTTTGCTAATAGTTAGTCCAAATAAATTGGGTTGAAGTGGCCCAACCCATTTTGGCCTGTAGCCTAAGTGGGCTGGGCCAAAATGGACAAGGCTAACCCATTTCCCACCTCTATATAGAGGTGGGAATATAAGGCTGAGTCTTACGGGTCGACTCCCCAAATGTTGGTTACCGGACTCGAAAAAAATGAAGGTCAATAGAACCTGTGTCGCTTAATGTT
Organism: Tetrastigma voinierianum; assembly: GCA_016808115.1. Taxonomy (NCBI): domain Eukaryota; kingdom Viridiplantae; phylum Streptophyta; class Magnoliopsida; order Vitales; family Vitaceae; genus Tetrastigma; species Tetrastigma voinierianum. The sequence goes on from JAEQBH010006145.1 coordinate 101,384, forward strand.
TAAACCAACAAGCCCATGATCCAATTGAGTTTAGTTTGGGCTAGCCTATTTTTAATATTTTTATTATAAGATTTTGTAACCCAAATGCTGCAAACTAAACCCTCTTCAACTTCCTGCATCCTTCTCCACTCAATCTATGTGGTCCAGTCTGCTTCCACCGTTGTTTGCATCACCACTGATTCTTTCACCGACCACCCATCGCGCACCACCTCGTTGTTGTGGACTCGAAATTGACCCTCCTCAAATCCTACACCGTCACTCCCCTGATCAAACCTGGCCCTAACACCTCTTCCCCAAACCTCTCGACTCAATGAGCAACTATGAGGAAAACCTCAACCTTGCCCTCCAAATCTTTGACCACGATGACAAATACCTCCCTAATTTCACCCACAATTATGAAACTTGCCCCACCATGATCAAAAAGCTCTCTAGAGCTTGCACCTTTGAGCCCATGGAAACCCTAATCTCCCAATTACAAAAAATCCCAAATAAAATACAGCGAAAACCTATTCATCATTGTCATTCGCAACTACGGCTTAGTGGGTTGATCCAAGCTCGTAATATGTTCCTCCCTACACATCCCAAACTTCGCTCATCAAAGCCTCAATAAGATCCTTCAACACTATTTTGAACACCCTAGTTCGTATCAAATCCATTTGATCTAGTTCATCGATGCAAGAACCGAGAAAAAAATTTGGTTTTATTCCTAATGTGTTTACATGTAATATTCTCGGGAAAATCCTTTACAAGAATGATATTAATGGGGATATTAAGGTTTTGGAGGAAATGCCTACAATGAGATTCATCCTAAATGTTGTTATTTATACTACAATTTTAGGTGGGTATGTCTTAAAAGGCGATATGGAAGACACGAGATGGGTTAGAAGTCTTTCTTCAATGTTGATTACATCTTTGATCAAATTATTAAAAGTTAAAATAAGAATAAAATCATGTTTAGTAAAAATAATATAGAAATGCCATGTTTTAGCTATTTTAGTATTTTAGCCCATTTTGACCTGATTTGGCCTATGGCCTATGTAGGGCCAAGTTGGGCTAGCTAATAGTTAGCTTGAATAAAAATGCGCTGAAGTGGCCTGACCCATTTTGGCTCGTAGCCCAAGTCGATTGGGCTAAAATGGGCTAGGCCAAAATGGGTTGGGACATCCCATTTCCCACCTCTAGCGCCAATACACTTTACAGTTCCTTGAGGACTTTGGCTTTCTTGGTTCCAAGCCTAAAGTCAATCTCATGGATCCTCTGGCTAGCCTTCAGGCTGGGACTAGCGACTTACTGGATGGCCCTACCTTTTATCGTCATTTGGTTGGTAGGTTGTTGTACCTCACTATTACCAGATCGATTATCACTTTTGTAGTCCATACCTTGAATCAATTCCTTTCTACCCCACGTTCCTCTCACTTGTAGGTTGCTCATCACCGTTTTCACAATCTCAAGGGTGGTCCCAGCATGCAGACTTCACTCATCTTTACCTCAATCAGAAGCCTTCTCCGTGCAGATTCGCCGCATGCTCGACTCCCCTAATGCCCATCACTAGCTTTTGTGTCTTTCTTGGTGATTCTCTTTGTTCCTGTGGAAGTCACAGCTAGACATCAAGTTGATCCCTTCCATTAGTTTTAATATCAGGCTCTCACTACTACCGCCAATGAGATCACATAGCTTCAACAAAATTTTCGTGACTTTTAGATCCCTTCCACTTCCCATGCCTTGCTATCTTGTGACAACCAATATGCTATTCACATTGCTAACAATCCTATGTTCCATGTTCGTACCAAACATATTGAGATCAATCAATATTTTGTTCAGAATCGATCCAATCTAGTTGTTTGAAAGCTTCTTCCTATTCGGCTCATCATTAGCCAAGCTAATTTATTCACCAAACCCTTACCTACCCCCACTATTTCATTACTCTCCAAGATGGGCTAAAAATATTTTTCATCCATCTCTGAGGGGGCATATTAGATCTCACAATAGCAAAAAGCTTAAGCAATTCCAACCATAGTTTGTAACTAATAGTTAAAGTCTTGATTAATTAGTTTATGAAAGATGACGTTTTGTATTATAAAATGTCAGATTTTCCATGGAAACTCATGCCACGTAAGTAGCGAAACATAAATAATACAAGAAAATCCCACCCAAGGACCCTTGTAGCATCAAATTCCGCTGAACAAAGAAGGGCCTCAAGTTTTTATACATTCCAAAGATGAAAATCGAAATGAATCCTTCAAAGGATGGATTTGCAGCCCGAAATGAACCAAGTTCTAGGTTCGTCTCTAACGGTATCTACACAACGGGAGATGCCGAAAACCTCCAAGGAAATGGGTATGAGAAGGATCCAAGTTCTAGCAAGGATCAAACTTAAAGAGGGAAGAAGGATAAGATATTTGACACTCAAAGCTCTTTCTCTAGAACTTTGTTCTTCACAAGAACAAGAAAACTCTCTTTAGGACTCTTCTTGAGAGAGAGTGGAAAAGATGACTTAGGATTTGGGTTTCTATCATAATACTTATATAGTAGATCCCTAGTCCTTGAAATGACCACAAAGGGCCTTTTACTAGATAGATTAGGTGTATGCATCTCTATGCATGTATTGTGGTACCTTCATGGCTTTTCAAGCCTTCCATTTCTCTTTAGTGTGCCTTTGTTCCTGGGAGTCCACTAACTCTTCATGAGTTTTGGTCTCCATAGACTATTTCATATTTGGATCACTATCCAAACCCATTTTATATTAGCTTCACACCTTCTATGTGTGACCCATTAGGCTCCCGGTTATGTTGGCTACTTGATTCAACTATTGAATCCAAGCAAGTCATGAGCAGTATCTAGCAACACATCATGACCCCCAATTGACTAGAGAGTCAGTGGTCTGATTTCAAACCCTTTCATAGACAATTACCATGCAATTCGTCCTTCACCAATCTATACCCCAACCCTGGCTCAAAGCATGGACAAAGGTAGTCTTACTAGATCGACTATGTCACATCTAGCCCAAATGATATATATCTTATCCCTGGACTCATTACTCATTAGTTATGCATTTGAAGACACTCTTCATGGCATTTCCACTATGGCCATAGATTCCCTAGTAATGATCCCGACAAGAGGTTATGGGTGTACTCCTCCCTTATCTGGAAACATAATCCTTGTTGGCTACTCACTACCTTAAACACCTAAAGTTGCACCCAATCATTACCCTATGAGCAATCTCTGGAAGGCAACAAGGAATGAAGTCAAAGTAAAAAATCAACATCCAAGATATCCTTGAGCACCTCAAGTCTAAGAATACTTTTACCATTGCTAAGATGAGACTATCATCTATAATTTTCAAATAATCCATATGATTGTCTCATAGCAAGTCTCTATTGTACTTAGCTACTCTAAACAAGCATCCACATATCAACTCTAATCAACTCATGATCACAATTTTAAGATCCACTGCTTGATCAAATTAAGGAGTATGGCATGTGATAGTCTATCCGGATCAACAATGTTCAATCTCAAGTGATTCTTTAACTAGAGATAATTTAGATACTAACATAATTTCACATGATAGAAATTTTATTATCATGATCTCATCATGATTTCCTTCATGCTATGTTATGTGTCATGGACTTCATTAATTGATTTAAGAACGCTATCAATTCACTTAACAAATGAACATCAATGTAATGAAGTTGCCTTTAATAGTTACATAAGGTGTACAATATGTGCTAAAGGTGATTGCCTTTAGAATTAATTTTCTAACACAAAGGAAGTCATCATTTTAAACAAAATAACAGAAAAGATTCTTCTCTCTTCCAATCCTCCCATGGCTAATCTTTTCTCTCCATGCCACATCCATACCTTTCTGGCGGATCATCATCTAGCTTGCATCGTAATAAAAACAATCATGATATGTATATGAGAAGAAAAGATACACCATAACTCTAATGTTACTACTACAAAAATTTATAGGTGTCTATGACGCTTTAAAACAATGCCATTATACTTATGTTTAAATGTGTTAATGGCGTTGAATTTAGAGCGCCATCATTCTCGTACTTTTTATATTACTATAGCTTATTAGAAGTGCCATAGTTCGAAGTGTCATGTCTAGATTGACTCGTTTCAATGCTCTTCTTCTTGTCCATTTAGTCAACGTCGAGAAGGAGGAATGATTTTATGAGAATCTAGAAAATGATTATAACATTATTTTAATAAAACACATTTAATTTTATTAAGTTACCAAATATAATATTTAATTTAATTACAAAACAAATATTATAATGAGTAAAAATTTTAACATAAAAATAGATGGCCATATATAAACATTAAAAATTAATAAATAAATATAATAATTATTTTTATGATCATAAAGAAAATCTTATTGTTTTTTATAAAAACATTCGGATTGATAAGTAAACATCAATCATGATATTATAAAATTATCAAAACATAAATATTGACCAAAATTTTAAGCCAATCAAATATTGAAAAAAAAAGGAAAAATGATATATAATGGAGTTAAGAACTTATGTTGAATTAGAGAAGGGCCTTGACTTTTGTAGAGTCTTCACCGGGCGTGAGAATTAAAAATACAAAAAGTAGAGAAAGAAAAAAAGAGTGGTAATAGAAAATATTTTAGGAATATTTGAAACTTTTATATATATATATATATATATATATATATATTATATGATTTTTTAGGTAGAGTCAGAATTGGTTACAACCTAACCCATTTCAAAGCAGGGCCAAAATGGGCCAAGTTAATTTGACAAATTTCTATTCTAAGGTTCGACTAGCCTAACCTAACTGCGGGTTAAGTGGCTAAACGGTCAAAACCTTAAAATAAAAATTAATTTATAAATTCATCATTCTTCAAATAAAATAAATCATATAAAAATATAATAATAATAATAAATATATAAAATGATTGAGTCTAAAACAATATAATTGATGGTGTTTTTCATTGGATAATCGGGTCGAGCTTCTCGTGGCCATTGGGTCAGGTTTTGATGGATCGGATCGTTTGACAACCCGCAACCTCGCACAAAAGTGGGTGATCCTACGTGGTGTGTCGTCATCCCATGGCTAAGTTAGTTTCTCTCTTATTCAATAGGAAAGAATTCAATTCTTTATATGCGTTATTGCGAATTTCTATGGTGTGGAATGGGACGTATTTATAAGGGGAAATAGTTGTTACTTCCTTGTTGAATGATGATACTTATCTTTCTCTATCATGAGGAGTTTTTCCTTCGGGGTGAGGAGTTTCCTTTCCTTATCACGGACCAACTCTAAGGATAAATGGAGGAGTCGTGGGATCACATGATCTTTCTTTCCACCTGTGGGATGGATCATGGAGATTGGACACTTTCCTTACACAAGTTTTGGGCCGCCATATCACTTGATTACCCTGATTTCACCATAGCCCCGGCCCAAGTGTTGTGGCATAGTAGATCTCACCAGGCCGCAGCTTTATCGGGGGTCCCCTAACTCCCTTCCTCATATAGCATGTTTGGGGCCCGCGCCCTAGATTTGTGCTTTCTGGGCCTATGTATATGTCGTTTACCCCATCAAGAGCCCCTGCGCCCTCGATCAAAGCAAAAAGCAGCAAGGGTCACATTGGATCGGTTGCGGCTTCCACGTGGCTTGCAGGGGATGGTTTGATATGAGCTTTATCACTGTCAAACGTCTTGTGATAATGATGGCGCTCTTTCAATTTTAGCGCCTATTTGGACTGCTGGGCTTCTGGGTGCCTTTAGAAACACTGTGATCGCACTTTTCCACTTTCCCCGCGGCTCTCAGCATCTTTGATCGTTGCTTGCACTCGCTTGCGGGTGCTTTCTATCTTCTAAGGGCCAAGCCTCTTGTTTTCCTTCTTAGTTCTGGGTGTGTCTTCCTTTTACTTGCCCGTTTTTAATTTCAGGTCATAGGGCGCTGTCAACAGGTCCCTCCTCTTCGCTGTTTTGCTCATTCTCTCTCTCCGTTTAGTCTGCGGCTTCGTAGGCTTGCAACAAAGGAAGGTCGGTGGAGGAGCCTGTAGTAAGAAATAGCTAAGGACTCCGGTCCTGTTGCTGTGGTCAGTCCTCCCAAGAGGGTTATCTTTCTTTCTCGCTGTAAGGCAAGGAAGATTAGCTAGATTAGGTATCCTGCTGCTTAACATTCGAGGGTCGGCTGCGAGGTATGACGTTAGGCCCTAGTCGGCTGAGCCTTCGTCGCTAAAATTTTACTTTATAAACCCTCTTCCGGTGTCCGAATCTGGTGTCCTGATATCCTCGCGTCTTATGTGGTGTCCGTTCCCAAGATCGCTCGCTTCGAGGCGGCTCTCGAGAACAAACATTTCCTTGCACTCCTTCATAAAAAGCTACATAACATTTCAATGTGTGCCCGTCCCAACTTTCTCCTAATTTTTGGGGCGTCTTGGTTGGCCTTTTGGTTTTTTTTAGGGATAAGGGCCTCTAGGTCCCTAGTATAGCTCTGTTGTTGGATCTCTTCAGCGTGAAGTAGGCCTTAGAAGGCTTCTCAGATATTTAGCCGGGCCACGCAGTTTTTCCATATTTCGTCCTCCCTTCTTCCTACAAGCATTGGAAAAGAGAGTCATTTCTTGTCAGGGTCGGCCATCAGAATACAACCCTACCAAGATGATGGGATTCCGACAAAGATGGATCGCCCTGAGAACTTGGCAGGAGTTTTCTGTCCATGCTAGTAGGGGCCAATTTCTTAGAGGTCAGGTCATGTTTTTGACTTTGTTATGGTTGTGTTACCTTCAGGTATCCGTCCTGACCTCACCCTTGAAGATAGGGAAGTGAAGCGGTGGCTGGGCAAGTGTCGGCCTCGGGCATATTCTGATATGATCAAGTCGATATCTCTGGCCCTCAGGAGGAGCCCCTTCTAGTTCCCTCTCTCCCTTCGAGATCTCCTCCGCTCCCGTTATGGAAACTTCCCTCGGGGCCTCTGCCTCAAGCTAACTCGGGAGAACTTTAGCCTATGCCGAAGTTGTCGGGCGTAAGAAGAAGAGGAGCATAAAGCGTAGTTTAGGTTCTCCCGAGTAGTCCCTCACGGTAAAGTCCCGAAGCCGGGAGTATCTCGATCTCTCAAGCCGTGCGCCAGTTCAGGGTGAGGGGGCATGCGTATCTCGCCCAGATGTCCGAGGTGGCGGGTGCGTAGCATCATTCGTCCTCCGCTGTAGGGGCCAAGGGTTCTTCGAGGAAGGCTGCCGAGCTTCCTTTGAAAGTCCTTCCTATCTCTCACCGGGG